>CM053786.1:182492244-183097024 GCA_028749045.1 Cupressus sempervirens | reverse complement strand
ATATAACCTATATAATTAGATATTCATAATATGCCCAAATGATGGAATTAATCATAACAACATATCATTAGCAGCTCACAACTAGCAAGATATAGGAGCCTTAAACTTGATGATTGCAAAAATGGAAGGGAAACTTTCTAGCATAGTAGAAGAAGAATGAGAGTCCAAAACAACTCTATCACATCCAAAATTTTCCAAGCAATCTTCTAAAGCATTACCTTCCCTATAGACATGGGATACAATATATCTATCTAGTCAATCAATGAGATCTCAAATCTGCTAAAGGAAATAACAAAGTTTCTAGTTATTGCTCTTCCTATGAATGCAGACATTAATGTCAAATGAAGAATCACCCTCAATATGCAAGAAAGAAAGAGACATTTTCTTAGCCAAAATTAAACCTTATAATAGAGCAAAAGCTTCTACCATATTATTAGTACCATAACTAATGGGGGCTGCATAAAATGCCAACACTTCACCAAGATGGTTTCTCAAGCAAATCTCAATGCCTGACTCACTAGGATTCCCTCTGGATGAATCATCAAAATTGAGCTTGACAGGAGAGAAATTCTAGGAGGCTCCCATTTAATTGAATCTCTACTTATTGGAATATTTTTGATACAAGGAAACATAGGAGAAGTAGGAAATAATATAAACTTCCAAGATCAGACTATAGAACTATCCCAAGATGAGAAAATGTCATTCCCATTGAAATGCCTAGAAGCATAAGTATCCACCAATTCAGAGATAAGATGTTGAATTGTGGAAATAACTATATTCACATTAGCCACCTTTTTTCTAAAGATTCTCTTTTATGCTCCCACCAAATAGACCAAATAGCTGAAGAGGGAATAATGATCCATAAGCATGCAAATATTGAGTTAGAAAATAGTATGTGCCAAGTCTAAAACAAATCCCATAAGGATTTGGGGAGAGGAAAGGAGATAGATAATTTCTCCATAAAATAACACTAGCATTGTAGAGAGAATTGACAGTGCACAAATAGATGGTCAACCAATTATGCACATAGTCCACACAACACACATATAAAGGAATTAGCTATATGAAGTTTTTCTAATCTATCACTAGTTAAGACTCTATTTTGAATAGCCAACTAGGAGAAAACTCCAAATTTAAGAAGAACACACTTATCCCAACAAAAAATAAAGGCTTGATGGAATACATGTTGGCACTAGTACATTTGACCTCATGTTTCGACGAATATTGGTCAAAATTTTGACCCAGCTTGGTCAAAATTCTGACCAACTAGTTGGTCAAAAAATTTCTTGTAGAAATTTTGGCCAACTTACTGGTTAGTCAAATTTTTGACCAATGTGTTGGTCAAAAACTTTTAAAATTCTTGCAGCAATTTCTATGAAGCATTGGTCAAAATTTTGACCAATTCTTGGTAGAAAACTATTAGGCATTGGTCAAAACTTTCAAAATTCTTGGTGTGGTTTCTACCAAGCACTGGTCAGAATTTTGACCAATGCTTGATAGTTTTCTACCAAGCATTGGTCAAAATTTTTGTTTCATAGAAAACACCCAAGCATTGGTCAAAAATTCAAATTTTTTTGAGGCATTCTATAAAAAAGTTCACATTCCTTGCCTATGATTTGACATTTTGCATGCATCCTACAGTCTCTCATCCTGATGATGGAATACAGAGAGTGATCTGAAATGATGCTAAAAAACACACATAATCAAATCCAAAATGAACTTGCATTGCAAATTGACTGTGGAAATCTAATATTGTTAATTTTTCATGCATGTCTACTAGGACAATAGCAACTCAAACATATATATAATAGATTTATATATGTTTAAGTTGTGATTGTCTGGTAGACATGCATACAAAATTAAATCAAATCCAAAATGAACTTGCATTACAAATGGATTGTGGAAATCTGATATTGTTAATTTTGCATGCATGTCTACCAGCATAATCACAAACATATATAAATATATTTATATATGTTTCTGATTATGCTGGTAGACATGCATGCAAAATTAACAATATCAGATTTCCACAATCCATTTGTAATGCAAGTTCATTTTGGATTTGATTGTGTGTGTTTTCTAGCATCATTATTTTAGATCACTCTCTATAATCCATCATCAGTTGGATGAGAGAGTGCAGGATGCATGCAAAATGTCAAATCATAGGTAAGGCATGTGAACTATTTTATAGAATTCCTCAGAGATCATCATGATCTTCATCCATGTCATCGTCATCATCATCATCATCACCACCTTCATTGTACTTGTCACTTTCATCATCGTTGTCACTACCATCATCTTCATTGCCATCATCATCATTTTCATCACCATCATCATCATGAACATCATCACCATCTTCATCACTGTGATCATGATCATGATCATTATTAGCATGTCATCATCATTATCACCATTATCATCTACATGGCCAAAATCATCACCATCTTCTTCTTCTTCATCACTAGGTAACTGTTGTTCCTAATAATCATTTACTTTGTCTTGTGCTTCTTCAATATCTTCTTCTTCCATCACATTATACTTTATAGGCCTTCCTCTTGGGTCATGTCTAACAACAAATGACCAACCTAGTTTGTGGTGAACACCAAAGTAAAACACTTTCTCTCATTGGCTTGGAAAAAAATAGTGCTCATCTTTGACTGGCTCAAATGACCTTATATTAATCATAGTAAATCCATTATCATGTTCAATAACGGTTCTATCAAGATCATTTCGATTTAGCTATACTCTATACCATTTGATGACAAATAGAACTATTTTGAATGAATTAAAGTCACACTCAAGTAAATCATCCAAAATTCCATAGTATCAATTTTTAGATTGCTGAGGATGTATATCAGTTCTAGATGAAATATTGGTGATTGCAAAGACAACACTTATCCCAGAATCACACTTTTTTTTTTTTGTTTTGGCTAACTTTTTTATGCAAAATTTTATAGTGATGGTAGTACATAGCTTTGTGGTGTTTGACTTGCAATTATTCAAACATGCCAATATTATTTGCATTGATCTGTGAGTTGATATTAAACTTATATCTCATGATTAGTAATCTTATGCATACCTTTGTCTCTCTAAAGTCATATACTAGATCAAGTACCATTGGCATAACATTGGGATCTCCATTATGATGAGCTTCTTTAACCAATGATGTAACACCATCCCATGTTAATGAGCAACCATTTTCGTGAGACTATTCAATCCATACCATCGTCCAATCAAGATTGCTTGTAATATACACATGTAGTGCATCCCACTCATGATCAACTATAAAGAAAATAATTACACCAATTAGAAACAACTTATATATATATATATATTGATGATAAATAAGAATTATTAAACTACAAAAAAAAACTTATACCTCTCACTCTCCTCAATCTACCTTTCCCCCTCAAGTACTCCCCTTCGAATTTTTCATTAGAGTTGGGATTCCAAATGTGATTTACATGGATATTTGCTGCAAACTTTACAATATATTCACGAATGTACACCATAGTTTGGTATACCATATATCCCTCTACCATAGAACCCTCAAGTCATGCTCTTCGTTGACCCAAGCCCTTCATAAATTTAAAGTGCCTCTGAACCATCCACATTAATCTAGTTTGTACAGGTCCACATAATTTAATCTCCTCAACTTGATGTATGAGGTAGTGTTCTTGAGCATTGAAAAAGGTTGAAGGTAAACACTTTCACATTTTACACATCAGCTATGGGATTTTTCTCTTCCAATATTTTATATCCTTTTTATCATTTTTTGTAGATGAACCACCTAAAAGAGATTCAACATGCAAAAAAACATAATTAAAATTTCAAATATAATTATATAATAGATTTCAGATAAAAAAGCTACAAATATCATAAAT
Organism: Cupressus sempervirens; assembly: GCA_028749045.1. Classification (NCBI taxonomy): domain Eukaryota; kingdom Viridiplantae; phylum Streptophyta; class Pinopsida; order Cupressales; family Cupressaceae; genus Cupressus; species Cupressus sempervirens. The sequence goes on along the minus strand of CM053786.1, from coordinate 183,093,140 downwards.
AACTTGTTTAATACTATTTTCAAATTGGTGTGAAAGAGATAAAGGTAGGACATACTGCAATCATTAAAAAATGATCATTTCAATATATTATTAAATAATACAATAGGTAGTACATTAAATTTTATAAATATACTGTAAATAGAGAATATGACTTACCTTGACGAACTATGCCAATCATGTATTTTCAACCCTGGCCCAAAATCACCTTTCTTTGATAGAAGAGTTCTTATATTTGTAGAAAATCTTGTTGGAAGTTTTTCTTTTTTTATGACTTCTTCTAATGCATCACTTTGTTGCTCCATTAATAACCAAGGAAGAGCATTTGTATTTATGTGGTCTCCATTTCTACATGATACAATAAAATCTTTTAGTGCATGATTGGATTCATGAATGTCAGTACAAATTATGGAAATTTTTTCTCTATCAAACCTTCCATCCAACATTTTCCATAGTGTCTTTGTTACATTCTTTCTAATATGCATAGCATCAAAGAAATGCACAATTGGGAAATCCTTGTAGTATGGTAACCTACTAAATTGAGTAGGATAACTTTTCATTCCTCTAGGAAGTTGGTAATTAATTCCTTGACAATTTTTATGAGCATCAATTACAACATTAGTAAATATAAGACAATATCAAAATACAAATTTTAAACTTTGGACGACAAATTGGACATTACCTTGATGATTTAGTTGATCATATTCCAACTTCCATAGATGAGGTGTCATTCTTTATGGCCTTGATGATGTCTCTTCTTTCCCAATGAAAAGATGTTTTTTAGTAATTTGATACCTATGATTATTGTGGAGAGAGTGCCTAAACTCATCGAACACCTATTTTCCTAAACTTCTTGAATGACGAGATTTCATCTTTAGACTAAAAATTGGACATGCAAATTTTTCCTTTGTTTGAAGACCTAAAAGATCATGTACAATTGGATTAAGTACAATTATCATGCGCAACTTAAGCATGCAATAGTAATGTGTAAGCACTATAATAGACTAAATATGTAATCTTAACAATATAATATACCACAAAAATGAGTTAGCATAGGGGCATCATGTATTGTCCATACAAGCATTGCATGGAATTGAAATTGTCAGTGTCCTATTGGTCTAGAGATGTCATACATAGTGATGCCATTCCATAACTTCAACAACTTGTCAATTAGGGGCTCAATATACATGTTCATATCTTTAACTTGGTACTTACCTACTAATTAAATGAACATAAATATTACATAATTACTATGACTATTTTCATGCACTGTTTATAAATTAATTTAGATAACTATAAAATTAAAAAAATACTTGGCACAATCATTGACAACATTATGTGGTCCCTCTTTATGGTCATCCAAGGAGGAATGTTATTTTTAATAACAAAAATAGGCCACACTGAGTAAACAGATCTCATATCTCCATATGGATTGACACCATCCACTGCCAATGAAAGCTTCAAAATACTAGGTTCTTCTTTAAAGTGTGACCATGTTTCTTCTATCTCTTTAATTGTAGAACCATCAACAGGCATTCACATAATGTCATCTTGACTTCTGTTGTGTGTATGGTAATCCATAAATTGTGCCAAGCTAGCACACTTAAATAATCATTGAAGATGTGGAATAATGGAAATGAACCAAAGAACCTTGTGAGGAAACCTTTTTGTTATTTGATCTGACTGATATCTACTAATATGACAATCAAGGCATTTTGTTGCAAATTCATGTTGTTTATGATATAGAATGTGATCATTGGGACATGCATGTATTGTTTGATACTTCATTCCAATATGATTCATAATGGTAGATAATTCTCAGTATGAACAAGGAAAAATATTTGATGGTGGTAACAAAATCTCACCTATCAACCTACAAAAACAAATATGCATTGTTAATATAATGAATAGTAATTTTATGATAACATTGAAAATGACAAAAATGGCATACCTTAGCATACATGACATTGCTACATTGGATAAACCATTCATAACTGTTAATTTCACCAACAACACTATAACCGACAGTAAAGTTGTTTGGGAGCCTTCATATAAGGGCTCATATGCCTTCTCAAGTAAAGGTATATCAAGACCATCTTCATCATCATTATCAGACTCACTAGTACCATCATTGTGAGCCTCTTCATCACCTACTCCAATACCATCTTGTTTAATCATGTCCTCTAGCACATTATCATCCTCTTCCATGGGAGTGTTATCCTTAACTCAAATATTCACACCTCTATTTTCCTCCAATAGGAAATCCACATTTAGCAATGGACAAAAATTGTGGTCCACTTCAACATGACCATGTCGCCTACAATGACTCTACGCTATTGTGATTATAATTCTGCGATTCTTTAAGCCCTTACACTTTTTGCAAGGACAATAAAATTTATCAAGTTTTGTTTAGAACTGAGACCACAATGCAACCATTGTCTCATTATTTTGTTCTAGGTTCATATTTTCAAGCATGGTCTTTCTTCATAGGAAAATATATTTGTAAATAAATTGGACATGTTGTAGTTAATGTTTATACACATATGGAAATTTTTGATTAATGTTTTCAAATGTAACTAAAATGATCCTATAATTTCTAGAAGGCCTAGATGTTTGCAAAATGTGGAGTCATAGACATAGTATCTTAATTATTTGCAAAATACCTCAAAGAGATGTCACAAAGTGAAAGTTACTTAGGCATTATCAATAGCATTCCTTGACTATTCCTAATAGTAATGACTAATGTGATTAATGCATCAACTAATGAAGATGACTAAACGATCAAAACATATTAATGTATAGAAAAAAAAATCTTGAGGAAATATATGCTCTTCAATAAGATATAAAAGGAAATATGAATTAGATGTGATCTATGTGTAAGAGATATTACCTTTTGAAAATTATTCAAGAAGGGAATCATATTTTCATTAATTTATTAAGAGGTTTGTATAGTTTGAGACTAGAGTAAGAGATAAGTATCATTGTTGCTAAATATTATTATCCTAAGGATTACAGACTAAGTGTAATCAGACATTTCATTGTCTATGTTTTACCAATCCTGGGAGGCTAGCTAGGAATAGGAATTTCTCTAGGAATATTTTGTGGATAGCCTTTTGGAATGAGACAATTCAATATGCTTGGCATTTACATACAACAAGCTATTGTGATACTTTCAACAACTGCAGTTCTCTTGTTTATACCAAACATTTTTTTAGAGCATATATTCAAAGTTTTGGGACAATCCACCATCATTGCTACTAAGTCTAGAGTTCTTTTGAACCAGATGCTTCCTCAACCATTTGCATTTGCCACAAATTTATCTATGCAAATTTTTTTACATGAATGTGATTTAATTTTACCAATAGTCTAAATTTTTGGAAAAGTGCTAATCTTCCATTTTGTGGTCTGTTGGATAACCTTTTTCACATGTATATTAAGTCTCCCTTGTACTATTATTGCAAAGAATATATCATGCTGATTTGGTGCTATCAGATCCTATTATTTGGTGAGACTACCACTAGGCATACTTATTTGTTTCACTGACAGAGTATGCCTAAAACCTCATCAAGTTTTTTGCAAAGACTCGACATGTTTGTGGAAAAAGGTTGCCTACATTAATAAAAAATGCTAGTTAATCTACTATCAATATTTTCACCATTCATTCAACATGTACTGACATCTTCCAACATGAAATAAATCCCTTATTAAGGCCAGTTGGCTTCAAAGGCATTAGCTTTACTTGTCAATTCTCTTGGTGTACACCAGTCAAACTACTCTTCCTACATATATTAGGTTAGTAATATCTCATTTATGTTACAGATGGCCCATTCTAGGTGAAATAGAGATAACATTCACAGAATGGCCTTAGTTACCATCAAAATCATTCTGAATCAGAAAAAGCAGTAGCATAAAATGAATCTATTAGTAGCGCAAAATGGAAATTCTAATGGAACTTTGTTTGTAGAAGATTCAAGTCAATATTAAAATCTCATATTAGTAGAATATTAAATGTTGATTATAACAAGCCCGAATTAGATTAGTGAGAGCCTGATCCCAAATATGTGTCTACTGCTCTATCTTTGACATATCTCCATAACCATTATATTCCATATGATCTAAGAGAGATTCCACAGGTAGGCATTCATTGGGGGATTCACCCACTCTATTTTTTTAAACTTAGTTTGGTCAAAATTTTGACCATCTTGTCATGGATTTCCACCAAGAATTGGTCAAAATTTCCACCATTTCTTGAAAGTTTTTGACCAAACATTGGTGGAAATTTTGATGACCAATTCTTGAAAGTTTTTGATTATACATTGGTGGAAATTTCAACCAATTCTTGAAAGTTTTCAACGAAGAATTGGTCAAAATTTCAACCATTTTTTGATATTTTTTGACCAAAAATGGCAAATCAAAGTTAGTAGAGACAAAAAAAAATTCAACAAATGTATTTGTCAAAATTTTGACCAACCTAGAAGTTGGTTGAAATTTCGAAGAGAAAAAATTCCACAAACTACTTGGTCAAAATTTTGACCAACTTGGGTCCAAATTTTGACCAAATTTTGTCAAAAATTGAGTTCAAATATACTAGTGATTCAGCCAGGTGTAATTAAGATTTAGAAAAAATATCTATAAAAATAAATAGATTCTTGGAAGATGGGTTCTTGAAACAGGTTCCTATTTCAAGAATCTATCTCATTTCAAGAATACATCTCTTAAGAATCTATTCATTCTTTCCATTTCAAGAGTCCTTCATTCTTTCCATTTCAAGAATCCATTCATTTTTTTCATTTCAAGAACTCATCTCTCAAGAATCCATTCACTTTCATGACAAATAGCTTTTTAAGACTACTACTCATGAAACATGGGTTTTTGAATTTTTGAATTTTGATTTGAAGGACAACACAGTTGAACCCTGAAAAAAATATCACAATAATGGAAGTTTTCAATTAATCAAATGGAAGCTCATAATTTCTTTATATAAGAATCTAATTGGAGTGTTTCTTTTCACTTTGTAGCAATCAATATGTAGCACCTTAGAATTATTTATCTATCCTAGGATGAGTGTAGATATATACTAACCTATCTAGTCCATCACAGGTCCAGGCATTGGCTCAAGCTAGCGGACCATCTTGGCTATCAACTTATTCAAACCAGAATGTGGGTGGTGTTGGACCCACATTAGATTCAAACCAGAATGGAGGACCTACATCATTTTTGAACCAACAGCAGCAAGAATATGTATCTCACCCTAATTATCAAAAGACTGAGACATATCCATCCCTTCCTTACCATGGGAACAAAATTCTATAGATAGGATCATCTATTCATAACAATTCTTGGAATAGCCATTCACAAATAAGAGAATCCAATTTTCCAACTACTCAAAGAGGAAATCATTATCCTATTGTGAACAGATATGCATATGAGTAACAACAATCCTCTTTTCTAACATCACAAGGAACTTTTCCAACTACTCAAATAGGAAATCAAGATCCTATTGTGAATGGGTATGCACATGAGCAATAGTAATCCTCTTTTCTAACAACACAAGGAACTTTTCTGACACCTCAAGGAGGAAATCAAGATCCTATTGTGAACTGATATGCATATTAGCAAAACAAATCCTCTTTTCCAACAACACAAGGAGGAAATCCAAATCTTCATATGAATAAGTATGCAATAGTATTAGCATTTGAACAACAACAACAACTTTATTTTCCAACTTCACAAGGAAGATATCTATATCTTTATGTGAATGGATTTGCAATAGTACCAACATTTGAGCGATAGTGACCCTATTTTTCAACTTCACAGGTAGGAAATCCTAATCTTTGTGTCAATGGATATGCAATAGTATCAATGTTTGAGCAACAATGACCCTCTTTTCCAACTTCTCAAGCAAGAAATCTAGATCTTGGTGTGAATGATTATGCAACAGTATTGGCATCTGGGCAACAACAATAGTTTTTTAGTGTAGATCATTCCCATCAACCATGGTATAGGAACAACCACTAAAAAGGCTCACCATGACTCTGGATTATATGATTCATTTGGCATTTATTGCAGTATCGACCTACATGCTAAAAACCATGTACGCTATATGGTAAAGATATTGTTTCATTTCCTTTTGGTTATATGGTTGTGATTTTGCCGATAGTGGCATGTTCTGATGGTTAAGTTGTTGAGTCATTATCCTTGCCATCAAGGTTCAAATCTAATGGGGATGAGGTCCCCCGTTTGTGGACTCACTGGTTCATAGCTCCGGGTCAAAGCGTTTACCCCTTTTAAAAAAAAAAAAAACTATGGTTGTGATTTCATTCATATAATTTATAAGCTTGAATTGTGACTATGGTTTGATCTAGTCTTTAAGGGATTTCTATGGCAATTGATTGGCGGATAAAAGTGAAGATACTAGTTATGCATCCTAGCACCTTGGGTCATATTATGTAAAAGGATTGATGGTAGTTAGGAACTTCTACTTTGGGTTCATGTTACTATTGAAAAAGAAACATTTATTAGGAACACTATATTCATTAAATTATTAAACCATTGAGGCTGAAATAACTATTATTTTTTGGTATATCTTTGTTTCTGATATTCTTGTATACTTAGCTTACTATTTTATCACATGTTTTCAAATACTATTATTTCAATTAAGATTAAGCCTTATATCAGTTTGTGTCTTCACTTTTTAAGAATTTTTAATTAAAATTATGTTAATTTAAACATATTTATTTATTTCTACTATCCCTTTGCACTCTTAATAAGAATTGAGACATTTAGGACATATTCACAAGCTTAGGGATGTACCCAAGGTATACCAGGGCCATGCCCAAACTAAGATCAATATCTAGTATGAAGGTGGTCCAAATAAGCAATATCAAAGCTAGATAGAAATGGCTATGGGTCATCAGATAACATTTACCATAGTATATTCTATAAGTGATTTCAACATTTAAATTTCATTTATGTCAACAATAATTGATTGGTAGATATAATTTCATTATAAGATAACTACTACAATCCCTAAACTTAGAATATTTGAGTTTGCAATTAAACTATGTAATAGATGTTATGAATATAATTGTGTGGAAAATAACAATGAAAAATTTCACTTGCTATCTCTGATATATACAATTATATATATGCTAAAAAGAATTGATACTTCTTGCACTTAGTGGAATGATCCTTGCTATGTCAATTATATAAATATAAACTATATGCAATAGAGATGTAATGGTATTTCTTCTACCAATGTAAATTGCTATCGCTAGTATGACTTTGATAACATGCAATATCTAATCCTTATTTATTGCTAATGGTGATACAATTGTATTAATGTTGTTTCTAATATAATCCTTCAATGATTGCAACAAAATCTAATTATTGCTTAAAGTGATATTTGATGTTTCTGATTTTCTGATAGGCTTATGAAATTCTAGACATGTTGCTATGTCTGATACGATTGAATAATTCTTGCAACAGGGGTGCTATGTTTGATCTTTCTTTAAATGTTACAACCAATAATGCCAATGGTAGTCATTCAACATAACATGTTTATTTCAAATTGACATTGAAATACATGATAATGAATGTCCTTTTATACCATGCACTTGGTGTGAGAAGTCACATAGGATAAATAATGCTCTTTATCTCTTTGTAATGTCACTCTTCATAATAGCTAATTGTAACATAGCCTTGTAATTGCCTCCTATTATTAATTACTTATCATAACATATCATAATTTACTATCTTAATCCAAATTGGGCTTGATTACCATCATTAAGGTACCTATTCATTATTAGTAATTGTCAAGAATGGATTAACATTTTGTCTTTGCATAATGATATCAGTTTGTTAACAACTCAATGCTAACATTAACATAAACTATCATATTATGGATAAGGTAGTCTTTTTTATCTTTATCTATCACTATTTATGATATTTATTATGGATGTTATTCAATCATTAATGTTCAAAAACATTAGCCTCTAATGTGATTGGTTCATGCCTTAGCCAATACTAGTTTCCAATGGCTAATATTGATTCTTGAAAATGTTCTCCATTAATTCTATTCTTTGATGGTGAACATGGATCCCCTTCTTAGTCGATCTATTAATCTTTCTCTTGCTCTGTGATTGTTTAGTTATTACAGAACTAAATAGATATAATGGTATTTGCATTCACTCTTCAACCCTTGATATTGTTTGTTATTCCTTATCAACCATCGATGCTTCTGTCAACTCCCTTAATCTTGTTTGTGATTTTTGACACTTGTCTCGACTGAGGTTCTAATCATGCTCACTACTCTACAATGCATTTTCTTTGAATAGGTATCTAATCAATATCTTCAATTGATATTGATCAATTTAATCTTATCAGAATCTTCTTTTTGATTCTCAGTGACCTTCTCTATTGGTTAGTTTCCTCATAGTATTAATTATATGATCAGTCTTAGTAGGATTCAAATGAATCATCAATATGCATTGATTCTAACTGTCCTTTGCAATTGTTGATCAATTGATCTACACAATCATAGTCTATGAAATTCATGATGATGTCTTGAACATGTCAATGACAATGAAGATACATACTTGGTATGACTGACATGTTGCCCACTTTCTTGGAAAAGTCATCAAAATTTTAGACTAATCCTTATTCCTCTAATGTAACTATGGACTAATTCTTATTCCTCATTTACATCTAAGAAAACCATCATATTCATAAGACTTCATAGTTTTCTAAACATTGTATTCTTCTACTAATACATATGTATACCCAATTTTATCTGTCAATGTGCTATTAGTGTCAAGGACTGCCATTCCTTGTCCAAATAGTACTTTATTGTCTAGATGTTATTAGTCTGATAATGGGTACACTACAATAGAGTAGGTATGTCAATGTCTCTAGTTCCTTTAGTAAATGGCTAGGCACAAAATCTGGTAGTTTATAGTTTTGTTATGCATAACTGAATAATGTTATAAATTATAAACTGTAGGTCTTATTTTATCACAAATAAACTTCATAAATGTTGTTTGTATTTTTCAAAAGCAGAATTTGAGAAAAAAAAACATCATGTGCTATGACCAGGGTTTGAGAGGGAAATTTTAGTTCCTTTTTGACTATCATAGTGAAGGAGTGTGTCATTTTAGACATGAATTATATCTATCAATCATTGGACATGATACTTCAATAGAGAGACCTAGTCTATATTGAAATATCTAAAAATTAATCTTTACAGACTCCATTCAATAACCTAGATTACATATTGTGGTTCTTATTTTCATGATCACTAAAAAGTATGGCACTTAAAATAGTTAATTGAATTAAAATTTGGTGGCTATAAATTGAATAGATTGTCACATAGTGTAGACTCTAGATGACTTATATAATATAATGAGAGCAGAATAATCAAATCACTTCTAATTTATAATTGTTTGGGATCGAAACATGAGAGAAAAAATTGAGTAAGCAACAACATGATATACTTCATACCTTAATAATTATCTATTTTGGCACACTACATGATGCTTTGAATCCATCTCTAGAACTCTAGTGCATAAAGCTGAAGTTTGCAATTGGATCTCTTAATGACTATGGAACAACCCATAGTATAAATATTCCTATATAAGATCATGTGTATCCTAGGCATGCCATCTTAGCATCCTTATTTCATAGTTGATTCCACTGCTAGTTTCTATGCAAAATTTTTGTTTCATAGGGTTTCATCTACCACTATAGTCAGTTCAATTACTAATTAAATTTGCAAGTTGTCAAATACTATTAGCCAAACTATCAGTCATATTTCAATATTATATAAGAATGAGATGCCAAGAAAATTCCTTATGACGAAGAGATCCTAGAGAATATATTTGTGAATGACAAAAATCAACTACAATGGTTAGTTCAAGTCTTATTAAAAATGATAAAGTTTAATATTACCATTAGTCAAAATGCAAACTGTCATATTTTGGATCATATAGTGTCATCTAAAACATTACCATTGTACAATCAAACCTAGAAAAAATAATTCATTGATATGAATTGTAGAAATCTGATATCGCAAAATGAGAAATCTATTTAAAAATAGAATGCCAATGTGAAAGCAATCCCAAAGAATATATATTTGTCAATACTAACAATCAACTATAAGCATGAGGTTACTAATTGAAATTAAACTAGAAGCATGATACTAAAAAAAAAAGTGTGATTGTGTGATGAAACAATATGTGCATTTATAACTAAAGTGTCATCTAGTGGTTCTATCTTGCGATTATAAACATGATTCGCCAAAATATTTTGGGCATGAGAGCCTCAAACATAAATTCTATCATGGAAATGGTTCTATCTTGCAACCATAAACATAACAAGAGTGTTACCTAATAGCTCTATCTCACAACTAGACACATGATACTCCAAAATCTTTTGGGAGTTCAAATGCATACATTCTATCTTATGGAAATCTTAGCTGGTATGAAAAGGGTCATGATCTAACTAATCTAGGTGAGCCCTTTAGTAGTTTCCTTTTCAAATAGCCATGAAAATTAATGGCATGCATCTTCATAACACATAGATCCTATAGTTAACTACTAGTTAGAACATTTATTTCATTGGTTTTCATCAAATGATTTGGTTGCAAAGAAGGAACACGATCCTACAATTCATATAATCAAGAATGGCCATGGTGTGCATTAACTCTTACTATATGTATTGTAATACTTTTTTTAAGGCCCTTTACTTATGAACCCCACTTCTCTTTGATGGATTTTCTACGCAAGATAAAAAAAAAAAACTTACACAAGATTTGTTGAAGAAATGTACCATCAAATAGCAAGAAACATGAACTTTACACATGATTATGAACTGAAATTATAAATGCATCTGGCTTATGTAGATATGGCAATCACTTTTTGCATAAGTATTTCATTGAATTGATTTTACACACTTCATACTCACATATCCAACACTTATACAACATAGCCCTTTACAAATGATTTGTCTTTTTGTTTACATCCTTTCACCTCAATGAATCAAGTAAGTCAGCTCCAAAAGTGACCTTTGGATGAAAAATGAAATACAACATAGGTTGGCTTCAAATAGGTGCATCATGAAGATAAATGAACCATGACTTGAAACAAATGTATTATGAATCAACATAAAATAAAGTAATTTTAACATCAAACCATAATATATTGAAGAGCATGAAAGAAAAACATGTACCACAGGTTACCACAAAAAGATATAAAAATGTACCATAGGTTACAACACAAAGACAAAAAAAATTTATGTCAAAAACCCAATGAAGGAAAGAACATAAAAAGTTAACTTAAATTATATGAAATATGGATTACAATATTTGTTTTAAGTCTCACTACTTAAGGAGGCACATTATTCCTTGATGGACTTGTTGAGCATGGTACAAAGTTATATGTATTCGTTGAAGCAATATATTATCAACCAACAATATGCACAAGGTTTGCAATGAACAAAAAGATTATGAATTGCAGGGATTGATGCATCTAGCTTATTTTATAGGCTTTATACTTAGAGATCTAACACTTACAAAACACACTCCTTCACAAATAATTTATCCTATTTATATCCTCAAAAAAATCTCAATGCATTAATTAGGTTGGCTCCAATGTGACTATTATATGAAACATATAATGCACATAGGTGATCTTCAAATAGGTGCATCATGAAGAAAAATGTGTTGTGGATCAGCCCAATATAACCATTATGTTTTGCAAGATCTATATACCAACAAATCACTTGTTTGGCATGGATTAGCCATCATTGTGGCATCCTAAAATATGTGGCCACCTTTCTCTTAGTGCCAAAACTAGTAAGAAGAAGAGTCTGAACCAAAAAAAGGAGCACCTAGCCAAAATTGAGGGGTTTAGGAAAACCAAGAACCATATTCTTAGAAAAATTCTTTACATGAGAGAAAAACTCAAATAAGGAAGTGATATGTGGAAGGGAACCTCTAAACCTTTACAAAAAGAACACTAATCAAGTATATGATAAGTACTCAAATATAAAATAGATGAACGAAGAGAAAGATAATTTGAAACACTTCCTCCAGTGATTTACAATTAAAATGAATATGACCAACTATGTTATTAGAAGGGGAAGATGAAAAACTAGAATCCAAGACCATCCAAGTAGAAATTGCTACAAATGTATAGCATTTTAGACCACATATATCATCTACTATTTGTAGAATATACATCCATAGTATAAGTCTTACAATCAAATCATAAAGGACCACTAGAATAGGTCCAATGTGAGCAATAACACAAAGACTAGGATGTTTTGAAACCTACATATTCTAACATGTTCCATGTATAACCATTGTCATGAGCACATATATTCATAGAAAGTGAAGAGGGAAATGGGAAACCCATGTCCAACTAAGAAAAAAGCACAACATACATAGCATATTGGGCCATTAGGGAGAAGACCCCTAAACACTCAAAGTTCCCTAACTTTAAAAAAATCACTCTTTTATACATCTTCTTAACATCTAAAAAGGTAATATAAGGAAAGGAAATTTAGGGAAAAACTTGGAGTAGGAATATATTTATAGCCACAATCCTTTCAAAGAGAGATTTACTTGAGTAAATTATCAGAAACCCAAATTTTTTATTCTTTTTCACCAACAACTATATATCAAAGAATAATGCCTTAATAAAAGAAATTTGATGATCCTTCTAAGGACCAAATTTGGTAATTATTAAGTTTTTACCTTTCATTTCTTCAAGGGATGGATATAGCAGATATTATTAGAACTATTAAAACTTTTAGAATACTATTACATGGGTGAAAAAAGACATTGAATATATTCTCAAATTATAATGATGAATAAAATTATATTTGAACAATGACAAAATCTAGGGATAGATGAATAGAATACAAAATCAGACAAAATAGACAAATGATATCTGCACAAATACATACACAAATGCACACAAGACAAAAATGTTCACTCCACAACAAATGACATGGGTCTTAAGAGGGATAAAGAGAGTAAGTGAGAAAGAGACCTGGGCCTTTTGTAGAGGTATTACATGGCAACAAATGACACTGAATCATTCACAACTAAATTCTAAAAAGCTCTAATTGAGATCAGTCTACAAAGCATATTCCAAGCATTTTCCATCTATCACTAATGTTGTATTATTTCTGCTTTTACTTCTATGTTTTGTACCATCTTCAAGGTAAGAAACAAGGCTTTGTTTCACCCAATCTTTGATTTCTACTTGGGTAGAATTCCCATGAATCACAACATAGAGCTTATTAAGCTTTATTATGAAATAAGGGATATGTACATAGGATACAATTTCTCTAGACACCTTTCCATTATGTTGTACTATTAGAAAACCTACTTTCTAAATGACAAAAGAAAGGGTTAATAACATAAGAAGAGGTTCAATATTATATACATGCTCATTCTATCATGGGTTTAAACATGGAACACAGATTAACTTTAAAATTGATCAACTCAATACATGCATTCAGCTATTTCATACCTTCAAATTCTGCAAAAGTTTTCATATAACGTTTGAATGAAAATCCTTGACTCGTGCTCCAACTATTAAAACACAATGTTATAATGAAATCAGTGTGCTGCAGACCACGTGATTGTGTTAAAACAAAATCAATGAATTGAATAAGGGAAAATTGATATGTTGCAAACCTACCCTAGAGTTCAACTAACCGATGTATAGTGTGAGTAGTTAAACTAATGCTTGAGCATGCTTTCTAGCTCTGGCAGAGAGCAAGTAGAGTGAGAACTCTAGGGGTAATAGCCATAAAATAGTAGGGGATGCTAGCCTATATAAATGATAATCTGAAAGACTAGCTCAAGCCTACTCAAATAATGGGGAGCTAGAGGGCTAAACAAAAGATGATTTTAAATAATACGAGGGTAGGTTCAAGCAGGAGAACTCAAGACAAAATATGCTTCCTTTTTCATTTTAAAACATATGCCCCTATGCATAGGTTTTAAAGCTATGCCCATGTTGGTCAAAATTTTGACCAACATAGGCATAAGTTTCAAAAAAAAGAAATTTTTGCCTCTAAAATTTGACCAAACCTAAACAAATTCATTGATGGTCAAAAATTGAGGCCTAATTTACTAGTGACTCTTTGGATCTTATTTTTGGAGACATTGGAATGAACTTATGCATGTATTGTAAAAGAAGATTGTAAAAATTTGAATAAGGCTATCAAAAAATTTGTGTGGAAAATATGAAGAGGAAGTTTGCAAATGTTAGGCCCTACCAAAACACCCTCAGGAACAAAACACGAAACAACCATAGTATTTTTTTTTTGGTAATTAATGTTTTGTTAACTAAAATGATAAAGTAAATGCACCAACAAGTAAACATGAATAAGGTATGCAACCCTAGGAACAAGACACAAAACAACCACCATAATTTTTTTGTTAAATAATGAAGAAGGTATTAAACTTCATCTTATATTAGATATCCAATGCAATAAAATCACAAGCAACAACAAGCGTCAAGATTGATAGACTAGTGTTCCCAAGGGTCCTATGGTTGCCACATAACGATCACTAAACAAGGAATTGCAAGAGCAGTTAAACAACAACCACAAGCCTCTCAATCCACACAACACACTCTTCAAGGAATATTGGCATTACTGGCATAAATAAGCCCAATAGGACTATGACCATATAAGGTTTGGTTTGAAGATCCAATTTACTAACACATTGAGCAGGCTTAGAAGCTGATTGTGACAACATGAAAAGAACCACAAGACTTATGGGTATCTGAATCACCTACCCATTTTTGAACAACACAAGCATAAGTGTATTCTTTTGTGGATGAGCAACTCTACAAAGAACATATGCATAGGAATAGAGCAATTAAATGTAGGTATGAACCCATAAGAAGCCAAGGCATAATTTAAGACATGCCTAGAGGAATAGGTATGGATGCACAACAAGAATAGGCATGCACCACTAAAATAAACATGCACCATTTCCTAATTAGGGTAAAGAAATAAGAAAATTTTGAATTTTAGCTTTCAATCTATGCACAATAAAAACAACACACAATAAACCCTAATTATATCAGCTATACCCCATATGCATTCAACCTAGTTTGATTGATTTACTTTGTTGATCCATTTGATCCTCCATGAGAAAACATAAAACATTCGGTAACTACTCACATTAGTCAATGCACATTTGTATGACATTCAAATCACTAGAAAAAATCATACCTAGCAGCAGGAGACAGTGCAAAAATCATACCTAGCAGTAGGAAACCATATGAAAATCATTGAAGAGTCCAAACTTCCTAGAACACGTGTTAGAAAACCATGCTAAAACCAACCAGAACTAAACTTCCCTCAATGCGCTACAAAAACCATGTGAAAAAACATATGAGTAAGAAATTTTTCTTTTTTTTTCACATGTAAGCCCCATGTTGGTCGAAGTTTCAACCAACATGGGACTTGCATGTAAAACAAAAAAAAAAAAATTCCTTAACATTCTGACCAACCTAAACTTATTTAGTTGATGGTCAAAATTTTGGTAGAAAAATGAGGTTAAATGTACTAGTGTGGTCATCCATACATTGAAGGGCTTCATAACTAGACTTAACAGAGTACACACCCTTTTTAATAGGGAACCATAATATTTTATCGCAACCTTTGGACAAAAAAACCAACCTATTTGCCAGAATATGAGCTAATTTCTTCACACAAAATCTTCCTATAGGAAGAGAGAAGGGGTCTTTCCAGTATACCTTATGTAATACAATGTCAACATGATTAACATAATTCACTAAAAGATTCCCCCAACATGACAAAGACACCCCCATGAGTTCCTTTAAAGTAGAATTGAGGCATAATGGAGGGCACTCATTCCATGAATCTTTCCAAAAGGAAACATTAAATCCAAAATGAACCTACCAAGAAAGTAACTTGGAAACAGCTGCTCTATAATCCATCATGAAGTTCTAGGTAGACAACCTAGAAGGGGGGCTAGAAATAGAAAAAAAATCTATAAGTGCAAGGAGAATCTAAATATTTGGCTTGCATAATTTGGCACCAATGTGACTGAGGTTTGAAATACATATTCCAAACCCATTTCCCACCAAAGGCTTTGTTTCAAAGAGATAAGTTTTATACTTCAACCCCTCCATCTAGTTTACTTATGGAAAGCTTCTGTAATGACATAAGGGGAATCTTTCTAGTATTTGTCATATTAGAAGACCATAAGAAAGTATGTATGATTTTTTCAATCTATCTAATTACTGATGCAAGTGCTTGAAGAACTAAGATATAGTAATTTGAGATAGCTAAAAGAATTGTTTTCATCAATAAAATTATGCTAGAGAGAGAAAGCTGCCTCACCTTCTAGGTTGAGATTCTACTTTTTAATGTAGTGATACCATTGTCTGAAAATGAAGATTTCACTTAAACCATGAAGAGCAGGATCCCTAGATATGTGGAAGGCAACTTATCCATTGAAAAACTTAGAATTTTAATTATTCTTTACATAATAGACTCGGGTGTAAAGAGAATAAATACTTTTGACTTATCTTGATTGATGACTTGACCCAACCTAGAAGTATATGTATCCAAAGGTTGCTTAATACATTTGGCCTCATTAATAGAAGATCTTTTGAATAGAAGCATATCATCAACAAAAAATTTATGAGTCACAGAGGGATATGAGTTTGGAATACTTATATGCTTCTAGTTAGCCAACAGATTTTTCCTTTGTATGAATCTACTAAGGATTTCAGCCATGATAATAAACAGAAAAGGAGATAGTGGATCCCCTTCTCGGACCCCCTAGGTTGCTTGAAAAAAGAAAGAAGATTTTCCATTAATAATGACTACAAAAGTGGCTTCAAACATCACTTCATAATCCATTTACACTAGGTGGCCGAGAAACCAAATTTAGAAAGGACTTCTAAGAGAAATGCCCTATTCACTTTATCATAAGCTTTTATTATATCGAGCTTAGCCAGAAAAGAAGACATCTGATAAGTTTCAATGGTATGTAGGACTTACAAAGAAACAAGAGCCCCATCAAAAGTATCCCTACCAGGAAACAACCACCTTTTTGAGGAGATAATAATCTAGGGATTAAGGGTTTAAGCTTGAAGTAGATAGCTTTAGTAATGATCTTATAAATGGAATTAGATAGCAAAATTGGCTTAAAATAATCAAAATTTTGAGGAGATTTTGACTTTAGAATCAAAGTAAGGTTTTTTCTATTAAAGCTCTTAACAATATATCCTTTTTTACAAGATTCCTCAACCACCAATAAAAGGTCAAAATTGACAACATCCAAATACTTTTGATAGAATAACATGGTGAAACCATTACGGCTAGGAACTTTCTCTAGTATCAATATATAGAAAAAACAACAAAATGAAGTTCCTTAATACTAGAAGGTTTCATGAGATCAACATTATATTGATTTTTAACTAAGGAAGGGATGGACTACAACAACACACTCCTATCACACTCATTATCTCTTAGGGGCACATCAGGAGCAAGTAATTTTTTATAAAAATGTACACCCTCGTTGTTGATAGCCTGCTATGATATCAGCATATCCTTGAATGAAACACTATTAATAGACATAATAGACAAAGACACTTTCCTGAATTTAGTAGAAGCATGAAAAAAATTTGTGTCCCTATCACCCTCTTTTAACCACAACTCACGAGACTTCTTTCTCTAATAAATCTCCTCCTTAGGACATATAATTTCCTAATAGCATTGAAGATATTTTGTCTCTTAGCTACCTCAAGATTTAGACAAAAATTAGCAACACGATCTAAAATAAGACTAAGGTCATTTTCATGGAATACATTCTTAAAGACTCCGTTCTTCTAGATACTAATTTTGGACTTTACAAATTTAAGCTTATTAGAAAATTGAAACATCCTGGTACCTTTATAGAAAGGTACCCTAATCCACCATTGCTAAAGCAGCTGAAGAAAATGGGGATGAGTGAACCACATGCTTTCAAACTTAAAGGAGGATTATTATTTTGGCTTAGTTGGGTATGCCAAATCAAGAGAAATAGGGAAGTGATCAGATTTTGAAAAAGAAAGAATTTGAGCAGATAAACTTAAATTCAGAAGCTTTAGATCTTGGGAAATAAGAAATCTATACAAACTAGATGAAATAGGTGTAGTAGACCTACGATTGGTCCATGTAAATATCCCATTCAAAAAAGGAACATCACACAATGCATTTTTTTGAACAAAAAACCTAAACTCTTCTATGACCCTCTGTATAATATCATTACCCTTGAATTATTCAATCAATGAAGAGATGGCATTAAAATCACCCCCTACAACAATTGGAAGATCTTAAAGCTTACTAAATTGGTTAGTTAGGGCTTCCCAAAGGATGATTTTATCCTGGGGAGAAGATAGACCATAGACATTAAAAACTAAGAACTTCACATCAAACCAAATAAATTCAATAAGTTTCTAATTCGATCTTGACTCCAAAATATGACCTTTAATACACTAACTCTTCTAAAGAACAATAAGACCTCAAGAAGCTCCAGTGGAAGGAACACAACCTGACTCCCATGAAGACGAATTCCTACAAATATTCTCAAAAGAATCTTGAGAAAGTTTGGTCTCTTGAAGAAGAATGATGTTTTGATGCGAAGATAAGATAAGCATCTTAATCCTACAACTCTTGTCCGGGGTATTTATACCTCTAACATTCCAAGACAGAATGCTCATTCAGAAGCAGGAGAACAAGTCACTCTCCTAGTTCTAATAATGGGTGAAAATGCATCTAGAAGGGTTGACTAAATGCTAGCTTCAATATCTTCTTTAACCTTGGAGGCTAAAGGCTTTTGGCCCCTCTTTTTAGGAGTTTTAATATCCAACACAGGAGAAATAGGAACTAACAAACTCTTAGATTGGGCAATGGATAGCTCTTGAGAATAATCGAAGTAGTTAACAACATGCGAATAACTATGTTCAAAATCTTCATTCAAGACCACACTCTCCTATAAAGAAATATCATCAAACACCTAGTTTGCCACAAAAATAGTAACATTTCTAGACATTAGACAAGTTTCTTGTGTAGGTAGCAAAGAACTAGGAGAAGGAAAAGTAGGGACAAAAGGATGGCTGCAGAAAATCAAATTCTGAACAATACCATGCTCATCAAGTAGGGAAGGTAACCAACTCATAGGAGGATAGTCAACCCATTCAGATGATGAAATAAGAAAATAAGATACAGTTGAGGCAAAAGGATCACCAGAAGTCGGGATACCAAAATTAGAGAATAGAAAGGGTGAGAGAAACTAGAACTACCATCAACACAAGAGAACATTAGCAAGGACAATGAAGGAAATATAGAAGGATAGTTAAAAGTTGAAAATGGAGATATAGAGAAAATGTATTGAACCACTAGAACTACCTACATCCCAAAGCTCTTAACCAAATCAAACTAGGACAAAGAAACAACAACCTCTTCCACTAGACAAGCATCATGAGAAGAAATTTGCAAAAATGTGAACCAACTACAAGGTATTTGATATAGAAGTTGAATGCAAGAAAGAAAATTAAGACATCTTTGGATTAGATACAAGACTCTGGTAGATATCATGTGACACCAAAAGAGAATTTTGACATTGATGTGAGTAATGACCCAAAGAATTGGCATTTATGTCAATAGGGTTGCCTCTAAATACTGAATCTATTGCACCAAAGTTCTAAATTTTGAGCACATTGAAATTTATGAGGGTAAGGGTTATGACTTTTGCATGAGAATATAAAAAATTACTACTGGATGCAACTAGGAGAATGGAACCAAGTCATGTTTAATGAAAATCCCAAACTTATGTGCAATGATCTCAACCACAGAATGATCTCTATATTCCAACGAAAGATTTGGGAACAGAACCCACTAACAAAAAAATCATGGCAAGGCTTTAGATATCTCAAAATGGGGTTTCCAAGTCATAGTAGTAATGTCAATCCCCTTACAGAACCAACCCTTAAACTTGTGTACTTTATCCTTGTGTTGCTAAGAGTCAAAAATTGCAATAAAAACTAACGAATACTTCTCATACAAGAATAAATCTAAAAGGCCCTCCTAGAAGCAACTATCCCAAGAGAGTAGAGAAGAAAAATCCACTGATGATTGTTAAATACCAATGAGAGTCGATGAGCATAGTTGCTCCACTCTTAAACTAATCATGTCAAAAGGAAAAACAACCCTAGGTTCAGACGAGCAACAATTTGGAAAACCCAAAGTCAGAACCTACTACTCTAGGTTTTGGAAAGACATGAATGGTAGATTAGGGCAAGGATACCCTAACCTTGGTATGAAGAGAGCTTGACATGGTTGGACCAAGGGTGTCTTGTGAAGATCCGAGGGAAAAGAGAGCTTCAAAAATGATTTTTGGTTAGGAGAAGACACAAAATACAGAATAGGAATACCATCCACCATAGTAGTAGGTGATGAGGGTTGAGAATCTTGACAAATGTTGAAGGGTGGTTGATTCATAGAGGGGTTCTTAGGCTTGAAATCATGAACAATAGGACAAGTAGGAAAGAGATGGGGCTTCAACTACTAGGGAGGGTATTTACCAAAAAGAGCAACAAATGAAGGATGGGGGCCAATAGTACCCTTAAACATAGAAGCCCTTAGGGAAAAACCAAGCTTAACCCTAAATGGGATAGCAGACTAAACCCTTGGATTGGTCACTCAAGCTTGCAGAGCACAAAACTTCACCAGCTTCACACTATCCCTCCAAATTCCATGATAAAGAAACCATTGGGGATCATGGCCAAAGAGTTTTAGGCACACTAGATCTTCCTCATCAAAAGGGAAATCACCCTACCCTAGAGTAGCAAAAGAAGAATCCACCTTATGCTCTAATAGGGCCAATTGAATCACAACCTATTGTCAATCTGTCATGCCAATATTCTTCTGTGATGTTGCTAGACCATCATGTTGTTCTCATGCCATCAATTCACCCACACCCTGATAGGAATCTCCTAATTTAAAAGTTAGACACAACTCTCCATGATAATAATGGCTCATTGGAGATTTGACCCTTATGGACATAACAACACAACCACCACTTTACCACCATATTGTGACATTTGAATTACAAATAAATAACTTTGGTATTCTTCCTTGTTGGCTTTCCACTACTACTACATTATAACTAACCCAAATGGTTTTGAGTATAAAGTTAGCTTAAATGTAATGGAACCATAAAAAATGAAATAAAAATACCAACAAAAATTAAGTCCTTTAAAAAGTAAAGGCAATTGAACACTAAAATAAAAATTATATAGAACTATAAACCAAATTAAACAAGTGTCATCTAGTGGCAAGTGTTTATCATTTAGTATAACTATAATATTGAATACAATTTAATTAGGTAAAACTTAGAAAATTATACAAAATTAATTAGAATGAAATCTAATCCATATAGCTAATGACCCTGAAAAAAAATGAATTTTGATAGTTTTGTAAATTCCATATTATATAGTTATACTTTGGTTAAATCCAAACAAATTTTAACAAAAAATGTAATTGGACCCTAAAGCTACTATTAATTAAACCTTAAATATATATGAAATTGACTTATGATTTTTTCTATGAGTGAGAAAAATAGGGCCCTATGCATAATAAGAGTGGCTTAATGGAGATATGCTCCATGGTAGGAACAACAACACAATGACCTCTTTTCCGCCACACTATAGTAAAACTTAAGTAACAACTAGTTTTAACAATCCTAAAGAAATTGATAATTTGACTTGTAAATTATCAATAATTATTTAGTAATTTAGACACACAGATGCATGCATGTATGTATGTATATATATCAATTACTATATTAAATCTTCAACATTGAAACTCAAAATTATTTACTTTTAATTTATAAGTTGAGCTATTAATTTATTTAAGATTATTAAAGTTAGTTGTAACTTAAGTTTTACTATAGTGTGGTGGTAAAGTGGTTGTTGACACACACATGCACAAGGACACACACACACACACATGTATATGTATATGTATGTTTACACATATGTATATGTATGTTTACACACACACACACACACACACACACACACACATATGAGTGTGTGTGTCTATATATGTACATATAGATACATACATATACACACACAATTAAAGTATTGATCTCATTGTGGATTTGACATATGAGTGACAATACACTTAAGTCATTACTTAATAGTACTTAGTGCATGTTGTGTAAGTAGTGTATGTTGAGCATAAGTTGTCAGATAATGCATGCCAAGAAAAGATATGTTTGGCATATATTGTTAAAATCTTGGCATGGTTTGTGATACTCAACATGGTCTATGGTAGCTCGGTATGGTTTGGAGCTCTACATGGTCTTTGGTAGCTTGGCATGGTCTTTGGTTACTCAACATGGTCTATAGAGCTTGATGATTCTTGAAATTTATCGTGCTTGGCTTTTCTTTGCTGACACTCAGCTTGGCCTTAGTTGTTGTTGGTGTTGAGTTGTTTGTGAGCCAAATTTTGGCATTTAATTTATGTATGGGTTATTTAATTAGTGTTATAGCTGACTTGTGGCTTGACCTATATTTAATGTAAGGGATTTAATTTAGTTTTTAATAAGCTGGGCTGACTTGTGGCTTAGATTAGTTTAATTAGGGGTCTTTTGGAGTCTTTTATTCATGGGAGTTGGGATGGAATGAAGGATAGATGTGAATTTGAAGAGCTAGAGCTGCGACTAGTGGTACAAGTGTGGATTCTTCTTGTTGTTCTTATCCAGTTGTGTATATGGACTAGCTGGGATTGGGTTTGTAAGTTGGATCTTGTTGGATCTTGCAAAACTAATTTTCTAATTTTTGTTTTTATTTGGCTCTAACTAGGAAGGCCTTACAGCCAAGCATATTGCATGTAATTAGTTATATTTTATGAATAAAGGGTTGTGATTGGTATTAGATCTTGCATTGTTGCTTCTTGTTGTTGTGTTTTCATTGTGTAGTTATATTGTCGGGGGCTTGGACATATCCTTTGGGGATTCTCTTTCCTTACACTATGTTAGATGGTATCAGAGTGAAGGTTTTCCTGAGTGTGTGGACAGATCGCCGAAGCTGAGGAAATTTACACCAAGTTTGCAATGAAGGTTGATCTTGTGAATGATTGGTCTTTTGGATTGGTGGATCTATTGCTTAGGGTTTGATAAAATTTTGGAAGATTCCTCCAAGAAGATTGGAACCTAGGTAAATTGATGATATTAGTGATGTTGTAGAAGAAAGGATCTCAGAGAAAATAAGACTAGAGTTCAGATCTAAGATTTCACTGATGAAGAGTGACATGATTGTTGAAATTGTAAGTGCTTTAGTTGGTGTACTTAGGCATGTGGGCACTAAAGTTGGTTATGAGGAATTTGCTAAGGACTTTTTAGTTGTTGGATCTAGTGGTGAGGATAGAACTAATCATGTGGAGAGACCTATTGGAACTAGGGCTGGTCAGTTTGCTCGACTTAGATCTCAGTTGAAGCTGAAATATAAGATGGAGGTTTCTAAATTTTTAGGTACTTTGAATCCTTAAGGCCTAATTGATTAGATTTGTGAATTGGAGGACTAATTTGAGCTTGAGGATATTGAGGATCCACTCATAGTGAGGTTGGCACAAACTAAGTTGAAGGGACGTGCTACTCTTTGGTGGAAGGAATTGCAAAAAGATAGAGAAGAGAAAGGTGAAATGAAGATCACTAGGTGGAGATTGATGGTGACTAAGTTGAAGGCTAAGTTCATTCCTACTGATTATGAATGTGAGTTGTTTAAAAGGTTGCAGAATTTGAAATAAAAGGATTTGTTTGTAAAAGATTATACTAAGGAGTTCTACAAGTTGACTATTTAGTGTGGTCATAGAGAATTGTCAAAGGAAAAGGTAGCTTGGTACATTAATTATTTGGGATTCAATATTCAGGATGAGTTTGGTATGTTTAATATTTCTTTAATTCAGGATGCTTATCAGTATGCCTTGAAGACAAAGGATAAGTTGAAAAGGAAAGGTCAAGCTAATGCTAGAGGGAAGGAGAAGTAGGATAGCTTGGCACAAGCTAAATTGAGTGCTGGAAGTGAACCAAAACCTGTTGATCAGAAAAGGTGGACAAGTGGAGGTGAGTTTAGAGGTAATTGTTTTAGATGTGGTAAAGAAAGGGAATAGATCTTTTGAATGTCTGATTGGTAGGACAACTACTATTGTGAATGAGGTTGTAGTTCAAGACAGTTAGCTTGAGCAAGGAGAAAGTTTGTTGGCTCGGTGAGTGCTGGTTGGTGAGAGGACATTGAATTCTTGTCAGAGGACTAGTTTGTTCAGGACTTTTTGTAAGTCTGGTGGTAAAGTCTTCAAGGTGATTGTAGATGGTGGTAGTATTAATAACCTTGTTACTAAGGATATGGTTCAAAAACTTGGTTTGAAGAGAGTGAGACATCCTTGTCCCTATAGGATTGGCTGGTAGCAAGGTGAACATGCTTTGGAAGTGAGGGAGGAATATCTTGCTGATTTCCAGATTGGATAGTATAAGGATCAAGTGTTGTGTGATATTGTGGACATGAGTAGTTGTCATGTGTTTCTTGGTAGACCTTGGCAGTATGATTGATGGGTTGTGCATGATTATGTCAAGAACGTGTTTACTATTGAGAAAGGTGGTAGGAAGTTTTCTTTGATTCCTTTGTAGAATGAAGAACTTGGTAGGAGGAACCTGAGTATTGGTAGCTGAGTTGATTTGGTAGATTTTGAGAAGGTTGGAGATCAGTATGGAAGTCATACATGTAGCACACCTAAGATGGATGTGGTGAAGCAGAAGAAGAACATAGGAAAGAGTGTACAAGTTGAAGACTTAGAGGATATGTATGTGAAGAACCAATTTGGGATTTTTGTGTTGAATCCCAGAAGATTTTATTCTAGCTACTAAGAACATATTTTTGAACCTAGAGTGTTTGATGTAGGAGCATCCATGGCTTGCTTGCAATCCTTCATGTTTGATGGGTTTTTGGTTAAGTGTTGTGGAGCTTGGTATGGTCTTGTAGTTCAACATTTTCTAGGAACTTGGCATGGTCTATGGGACTTGGCATGGTTTGTGGTAGCTCAACATGGTTTGGAGCTCACCATGGTCTAGGAACCTGGCATGGTTTGTGGGACTCAACACGGTCTATGGTAGTTTGACATGGTCTAGAGTTTGGCATGGTCTTTGGTAGCTCGGCATGGTCCAGAGCTCAACATAGTCTTTCCTAGCTCGGCATGGTCTAGAGCTCGGCATTGTCTTTGGTTACTCAATACAGTCTATGGAGCTTGACGATGGTTGGAATTTACTGGTGCTCGACTTTTCTTTTTTGACAGTTTGCTTGGTCTTAGTTTTTGTCGGTGTCGAGTTGTCTATGAGCCAAATTTTGGCATTTAATTTATGTATGGGTTATTTAATTAGTGTTGTAGCTGACTTGTGGCTCAAACCATATTTAATGTAAGGGATTTAATTTAGTTTGTAATAAGCTGGGCCAAATTGTGGCTTAGATTAGTATAAGTAGGGGTCTTATAGAGTCTTTTATTCATGGAGTTGGGATGGAATGAAGGATAGATGAAAATTTGAAGAGCTAGAGTTGCAACTTAAGAACTAGAGGATCTCTTGGTGGACCTAAGGGTACAAGTAAAAATTCTTCTTCGTGTTCTTATCCAGTTGTGTATCTGGACTAGCTAGGATTGGGTTTGTAAGTTGGATTTGGTTGGATCTTGTAGAACTAATTTTGTAATTGTTGTTTGTATTTAGCCCTAACTCGTAAGGCCTTATAGCCAGGCATATTGCATGTAATTAGTAATATTTTAAAAATAAAGGGTTGTGATTGGTATTAGATCATGGATTGTTTCTTTTTGCTATTATGTTTCCATTGTATAGTTATATTGATAGGGGCTTGGACATCTCCTTTGGAGATTCTCCTACCTTGCACTGCATCAAAGGCTTATGAGATTGTTAGATATTACCTTGTCAAATGATCTCAACACCTTATTAGAAGTGTGCCTAGTTAAAGGGCTTCAACTTAAAATAAAGTAAACACCATTTTAAAGGATTTACAAAAGCTTATTAATAAAACTCTATTAAGAGATTTAACTAATTGACCTGTGGTTCAAACTCTACTGCTAGATAATAGATCACTTCTTTGAATGTAATATTGATCCTCCTTTGATCGAATGTATCTCTTTAGTCCTCTAATTCATCTCCTTTGTTCTCCTCTAATTGATTCTATAATTCATACACTATGATTACTCTTCCTTAGTCACATCCAAAAACTTTGTTTGCACATGCAAACTTCTCTTTTCACTCACACCATGTTTTAGAGTTTACTTTCCTGAAAAAGATCTAAGTGACTAGGGTTAGGTATGAATCAATGATTTTAATTCATCCATCTAGCCACTCAATTCATCCCTTTAACTGATTGGATGCATGTACTACATAGGGATTCTCAATTAGGATTTTTTCTTATCATCTAGGATTGCAAAAAAATCTTTAACTCGACTCCAAAATAGTTTACATAGAAGTTTGTGCCATTACAAACTACTATGTCAAAAAAATTTACTCAGCATTTGAAGTCCCTGATGCTTGGCATCAACAATAACTTCAATGCTATCACTCGACATCTAAATGACTTGGCACATACTGATTGCTTGGCACTTGAGTTACTTGACACTAACTATTTACTTGATAGTTACTGAGTATCTCACTCAGCATGCACTATCTGACATGTTATGGTCATCATGCATTACTTGTTTGGCATGAACTAAGTTCTAACTTCTAAATGATTTAAGTATATAGACACTCATATGTCAAAACCAATTTGAGATCAACAATCTCCCCCTTTGACATGAGTGGAAAAAACACTTGGTCATGCATGAATGATCTTAACTTATGAGCATAACTCAGATAATCACTATCTTTGTTCGATATATGTACAAAATTTCAATTTTTTTCAAAACTTCACTTGATAGTCATACCTCAAAATTTTATAACCCCCCCTAAGTTAATTGTGTTGTTATGAATTTGAACCAATACTCTTGCTAAGTAAATATGCATATGCTAAACTATCATATACTTTATTTCTATCTTTGACTCCCCCTTTGTTTTGTCTCCCACAAAATTGTATTCATTTTTTCCTTGGAGTCATTATATCTCTTAAAAATGATATATTTAATATCTCTCTCCCATTCCCTTATTTCTTCTTCTTATTTATTCTTCTTCTTATTTCTCCCCCTTTTTGACACTTATGTCAAAGGGTTATACACATATAGTGTCTTTGTCAAAGAAATTTTTATGCGCCTCAAGTATTATCTTCAGAGTTGCATCCTAGTTATCACTTGGTACCTCCAATTATTTAATTTAAATAGTTAACTCCGTAGCAAGGTGAGCTAAGCCTTCATGTGTAGAAAGATGGGGATATTTCTTCATCAGTATTTTTGCAAAGGCTAGTTCCTTGTGTAGTATCTCCATGTGTGGGGTCAACATGGACTAGATGCTGATCAATGTAGCCCAAACATTTGTATCTTGAACATGTAGGGTTGTCAACTAACCTTCAGAGTTCATCAAATTCCTGAAGTTCCTGTGGTTCTAAGCTAGAGAATTGGGTAGAGTAGTACCTTTTTTCTTCATATCTCCCTTCAAATTGTCAATATGTCACTGCACTTCTTGCTTGAATAGAGTTGTATCTCACAACTTCATTTAAAGAGAGAAAATATTCTCTAATACTTTCTTTACACTATCAATAGTGGTTGCTAATTCAACCTAACTAAGTGAAGTATCACTTTATATCTTTTCATTTATTTTTCTTAGAAATTTCTTTTTAGACCATTCAAGTAGTTTTACATTTGAATCTAGGTCTGTATCATTAATCTTTTCTACTATGTTTTCCAACTACTCCATGATAGGCTTATCTTCTTCAAATGCAAACATATTGAATGCATCAAGAAAGATATCCTTGATATCTCACAATGCTTGCTTCTACCTATGCTCCCTTTTGAACAATTCTTGGTGCTTTTTCCATGTAAGAGAATCCTGAAGTATGCTCATCTGCAAGAATTTTTTTGGCAACATAATAACTTCATCCAAGTTAACATCACCAAATGATGTAATTTTATCTACCTTGGATGTGCTAGGACTAGGTCTTGAAGATTGCAATGGTGTAGCTTCTACACTTAGCCTTTGAAGAGCTTGACTTGAAGGAGTAGCAGTTTTTGGCAAAGTAACTAGGGCTTGTATTGCTAATTTCTCCTCACACTTGGTAGTCAATATTGACTCTTCAATCCTATCCTATTCTTTCTTTTCAATCTCAGTTGCACCTTGAGTTTGTGTTGTAGGTACAAGAGTATCTTCCTAATCTGTTTGAACTTGTGCCCCATATTTCTCATTGTTTTCTATCTTCCTCACCTTTTTCTTCATTTTTGTCATCTTTCTCATCCTTTTCATCTTTTGAGACTGTTGGTATTGTATCATTTTGCACCATTGTGTTGACATTAGATGTTGTTGTCTCCTTCTTTTGATACACTAAAATAGGCTTTGTAGGTTGTACCACTATAAATTGAGGAGGGGCTATAGATATTTCTTGTGTTTGTGTTTTCTCTCTTGTAGATGCCATGTCTGCCTTCTCAACCTCATCCGCACTCACCATTACATGATGATTGCATAGTTGTCCCTTGGTGGTGGAATCTACCAATATCTTCTTCAGATCTTCCTTTGTTAGGGGATTTATGTACTCAATCACAATATCAACAACATCCTAGATCTTTACTATATTTGTATCTACATCTAAGCCATTTTTGTGGACTGCCACTCAACACTAGTATATCTAGTATACTCTATTCTATTTGCTGCTCAACTTTAGTTGTTACCTATATATCTATATTCTTTTCAATTCCTTCCACATGTGCATCTTTTTTGGTGTCATATTTAGTAACCTTGGTTACTTATTGCTCACCTTTTTCTACACCTACCTAAATAGGTGTTTGCATAATTTTCTTAGGTGTTGTCATACCATATATTACTTTCCATATTTGGATGGATTTCTAAACAACACCCTTAATGCCATTTTGCAAAATATTGAATTCCCTACATTTAGGAGAAAATATCCCAATTTACTTATTAATGGCCTTTGTTATTGTGGCCTTTCCAATTCTAGCATCACACTTGCTAGTGTAGTCTCTCTAATTTTCCTTTTTGTATTGATACTAAACTACCATGTTTTCTCAGCTCTGTCATATAGACTCTTGGGTATAGGGTTGGCAAGATCCATTGGATTCTTCTTGAATGTTGCCATCGTGGGATATATAGACTCTTCTACTTAATTCATGTCAACCTTTCCAAGTTTATCAAACTCAACATGTGTGAATCCATCTATAAGTCAACATTATGCTTTATATTCCCACACAAGTTATCCAAATTAGAAGAAAGACTATGACTTACCACTTTGAATTGGTTGTTGTCATCAAATTTTGTCCTTTCCTCATCTGACTCACCTTCTTTGCTAGTTCCCCTAGCTCTCTCCTTTGTTTCTTCTCAGAATTACCTTCTTTGCTAGTTCCTCTAGCTCTCTTTCCCTTTTCCATTTCTACTTCTTGAGCCTTCTTAGTGGTAGCTCTTGTGTTGGCCC
This sequence comes from Cupressus sempervirens, assembly GCA_028749045.1. NCBI lineage: Eukaryota > Viridiplantae > Streptophyta > Pinopsida > Cupressales > Cupressaceae > Cupressus > Cupressus sempervirens. Next base: position 183,063,459 of record CM053786.1, on the reverse strand, counting down.
TGGTAGAAGGAATTGGAGGCTTAGATTATGTAGGTTTTGAAACCTTCTTTGGCTTTCTTGTTGCTGGAGCTTTATCTTTTCTCTTCTTCTTCTCTGTGGCTACAAGTGCTTCATTGGCTTCTTCTCCCTCAACACATTCTTCAATTTCTACTTCTTCTCCTCCTTGGTATTCTCCTTGACCTTGAGTTATGGACAGTGGTGTTTGGGCAAGTACATCTTCATCTTCATCATCATCATCATCTTCATTGTCTTCTTCTTCTTCATCTTATTTTTCCCCTTTACCAAACTTTTCTTTGAGCTTCTTAACAATTTCATTCTTCTTCCTCATTACAAAGGTTATCTTCAAGTCCATAATTATTTTAGACTTGGCTAAATCATAATTACCAAAGGTTGTAGCCTTCTTATCTACTTCTTCTGCCTGCAAAGTAGTAATTGATGTAGATGCCTTGTCCACATTTATCTTATAACCTAGAGGCCTTAGCCATCTCACCCTTGGAATAATAGCATGAACATATGTGAAGTCCCTTGGAATAATAACATGAACATATGTGAAGTCAGTAACAACCAGAAAGAAAACATCATTGAAATGCTTCTTAAAGTACACAAAGTGGCTAGTCATTATAGACTCAAAATTTTTTCTAAGTTGCTTAATGTATTCACCTATCTGTACTACAATAGATCTATTTGTCTTCCATGCAACTTTAACAAAAGAAGGAAATGTGTTCTACACATAGAAAAATATACCAAAAAGTATTGAACCAAACTTGCACTATGCACTCTTGGTTTTCCTTATGGCTCTAGAGTTTTCTAATAATTGTTGAAAGTCATAAGAATGATCCTTCTTGAATATCTTGTAGCCTATATCAATAACAATATAATGCACACTATTCAATCTACTAGATTGAAAGAATTTGTGTTCAATTATCCTTACTACAAAAGCAATTAGGGGATTTATGATGGTATCAATTGTCATTCCTTTCTTACTCCACACTACCCCAGTGTTTTTCTCAATAACCTCTTTTGCATCACTTCTCACGGTCTTAGGTCTATCTAGGGTTGGATATCTTGTTACCCTCTACCCAATCCTCTTAGTAATCTTGATAGGTCCATCCTCTAATCACACAAAGTTATCATGAATCTTGATCAAAACAATCTTTATCCACTTTGTCTTGAAAATGTTGGGGAAGTCTAGGGCATGAGTTAACCCTTTTCTTTCTACAATCTTATATTCCTCCACTATTCTATTTTCACATAATTTTCCATATAGTTCTCTAATCTCCATGTCACCTATGCCGCCAACCTTACATGTGTAACAACATCTTATATCTTGAATCATTAAAACTTGTGGTGGTATCATTGATAATGCCCTAGATGAGTCTTGCTTGTATGCAATGTTAGGAATTTCTCTCAAGTTCAGTTGTATGATCTCATTACTAATTAATTAAGCATTTAAAACTTCCTTTCCCTCTTTAAACTTAGTAATGGAAGAACTAGACACCATATCAATTACCTAGGGTTTACAAAAATTCAAACAATGTAACACGACACATGATAAATACCTTTACAAATCTATTGAATGGTATCAAATAGTGGTTGAATCCAATCTATGAATGCTTGGAAAGATCTCTTTAATTCACCTTAAGCTCTTCACTCTCTCTCCAAAATTGAATGATGTCAAATGAGTCAAAAATTGATCATATAGCCCTTAAAACTCTACAATTAATGCTCGGTGCTTACATAGTCGTAAGCTCAGCTTCAATAGTAATTCCAACTCACTCAGATTCCATGCAATTTTCTTCATGTTTGATAACCACTACGAGCTTGACCAACACTATCACCTATGATAGCTCAACATCAACTAGATTTCTCTAGGTAGCTTAAGTGAAACTTTTCATGCTCGACAGCAACATGAAAACTGACAAAACTTAAAGATTTCTTCCAAATTCTAAATAATAATTTGCATTTTTCTTCATGCATATATAACCTTTTCATAACTAAATCCTTGGAATTGAAGTATGGTATATTATCTAAATATCAGTCCCACACATACCTCTTGATTGCTTAATTGGGGGTGGTGTGATCACCTGACCCACTGGGTGAAGTGATCCCATCTAAACTTGATGTATTGCAATCTTCCTTCTTCCATGTTTTGTTCATCTGCACTTTGAGTTCTTCAACATCTACATTTCCTTTTCCTTTTTTGAACTCATTTCTTGGTACCTTTGACTTTGTTGGGCAATGTTTACTTATATAAACAATCTGTAAGCAACTAAAACATGTAGTATGACTTAACCATCTATTGTAATCTCTTCTGAAATGTGTTCTTATGCAATTCTTAGGAACATGTCTGTACTCTTGATAGTAGTGATAGCTATACCTAGTATTATAATCCCAAATGCCATTGTGCTTAACCTTTTTCTTCTTGTGTGATGATCACTTGGGTTTGGATCTGCATTCATATTCTCTATGTCTATAATAGTTATTGTAGTATCCTTTAAATCTTTGTGTGCTCATCGTCTTGGTTTCGCATTCATGTGCTTGATGTCATTGCTTGTTGTACTTGTGGTAGTGACCCATGAACTTTTGCTTAGGATTTTGATTAGCAATCTTGCTCTTGCAAATATTAGTAGTATGTCCTAATTTTCCACAATTATGATTGTATATGAGAAATGTTAGTATGCTAATAGAAACCAAATTTAAATAAAGCGTCTACAAACTAAAAAAAATTCATAAACTTCAAGATAGACTAAGATGAGCTCTCAATTGAAAATATGAGCCATTCATGGGCTCTCTCAATGAGAAGCTCTCTTGTTGAGTGGCTTTATCTAAATGGATAGGATGTATGCTCAATATGCTTCCAAAGGCTTCAATGGATGATTGTGGATTTTTGGTGTGGATAGATGGCTTTAGTATGGACTTGGCTCTCAAAATAGAATTATAACTTTACTTCATGGATTGTGTTAAAATGGCTTGGGAGGGGATCCAATTTATAGGCTAAGGGCTTGAAGAATTGAGGGCTAAGATGCAAGGATGGTGAAAAACTCATGGAGGGCTTAGATTGCATGAGAGGAGAGCACATGGATTGTGCTTCCTTACAACCAATCAGGGAGTGACACATGTCACATGATGAGAGGATGGAGGAAAGGGCAAGGATGAGTTAACAAAGGAGGCTCAAGAGATAAAATCTTCATAAAGATCCCTTCATAAGTGCTTTGTAAGAACATTTCTGACTTTGTGAGCTTTATAAAGTTTTGTTATTGAGGATATTTGTGAGAGATACCATGAAATTCGAATTTGAGAGTTTAGGGGGGTTTTAAGCTTGCTTAGGGTTGTAAAAATGATTAGAGGAAGGGTTAGAGATGGCTTAGGACTAGGCAAGTGGATGGCAAGTGGATTGCAATTAATGAGGGTGGGTGAAGGAGGAGATATTTGTTAACTTTGGCTTGACTTAGCAAGTCTTAACTCATGTTTAGGGAATGTGACAAGGTTAGGAGGGGATTAGGATTAGGTTTAAAGACATCTTCTAGAAGAGTCTAGACTTTGGATGAGGATGGAGACTTTCTAGAAGAGTCTAGAACTTCCTAGGATAAGATTTTATGAAATAAATAAAGTTTTATTTATTTCAAGGGTTTGGGTTGAGGAGATATTTATTAAAATATTTTTAATAAACATGAGGATTAATATTTAATCTTGATTAAATATTTTGAGTTGGGATTAGGGGTAGGAAATGATGGGATTAGCCTTTAATCGAAATTAAAGAAGGATTAGAAGATTTTGGAAGAGGTTATTGGTCTCAAGGAGATTGGCCAAGTTTTGGGCAAAAAATAATTTTTTAATTTATTTTAGGATTTTTGGTCAATTTATTAATTAAATAATTAATAAATAAGGAAATAATGTTTAAATAAGATTTAAACATTTTTGGGAGGGATTCCTTAATTAAATATTTTTAATTAAGATAAAGGGATTTAATGGCATAAAAATTAATTAATTAATTAATTAATAAATGATGATGTCATCAGGGATTTTTTCAAAAAATAAAAATACTTTATTTTCTAAAGGATTTTTAGGTGTCTACAATGATAAGTAGGTTTGGATTGCTTACCTTTTTTACTTCTTTTCTTACCACTTTTAGATGATTCTCTTTCTTTAGTGTTAGTTTATCCTAATCTAGTAGTATCATCATTGGATCTAGGGGATCTCATCCATTTTTCGAAGTACTTGATGGCTTCACTTGGTTTGTTGAAAATTTCAAAAAAATCCTCTTCCCTTCTTCGATCGTTACTCAATTGTTCATTCTATAATTTAAGGTTTGTGATCACAATGTCTTTACCATTCAATTCGTGATTGGTAATCATGACTTGATTCATTATCTCCAATTGCATGCTAGTAATCCTTTTCACTTCTGACATCTTTTCTTCCAATCTATTGGTTAGTATCCTTTTGTCATCTTCAATCATGACTTTGTCTTCTATAGGTTTCTTATTCTATTTAGTTACCTCATAGAGCAATATGGCTTGTGATTCTTGCTCTATCTTTAGACCTCTAACCTCTTCAGCTAGGGTTCCATTCTTTTCCACCAAATCTGCAATTGCTACATCAAAATCACTTGAGTTTCCTTCTTTAAATAGTCTATTAGTGTCAATCTCTTTGTAGTGTGTTTCATTCTCTTCAATAACTATATCTTTCCTTCTCTTGAATGAACTTTGTAGAACATCTCTTGCTTCATTCATCTAAGGTAGGATAAGTTATATTTCAATCTTTTGGTTCTCAATAGTCTTTCCCAACTTATAGACTTCCATCTCCAAGATCTTTCCTCAAAGCCACAAAGCTTTACTTTCAAGAGAACAAATATCTAATACCAATTGCTAGAAATACAATGGGAAAAGTAAACTCTAAGAGGGGGGTGGGGGGGTGAATCAACACTTCAAAACTTCAACCATAAAATCATTCACCACACATCCATCTCACAATTGTGCATGTAAACTGAAATACCAAATTAAGCATATACATCCATAGCATGAAAATAAACAAACATTCACACATATGACACAAGATATGTTTTACCTCTAATGAGAAGGTAAAACTAGGATGGGGATGACACCCACGAAGATTTACTAATGTAGTTTTAAAGTTTATCTAATGAAGGTTACAATGCTTGATCACAAAACATAATTTACCCTGTGAAAGGTTTGCCCTGTTAAAGGATTTCTACACCCTGTTAGAAATGTCCCCACTTAAAGGAATTCAACTTAAAATGAAGTAATCACCTTGTTAAAGGATTTATAATAGCCTATTAAAAATATTTTGTTAAAAGATTTAACCAATTCACTTGTTAGAATGTCTGAGCAATGATCTTGCAATTAGCACTCTGTTGCTAGTTAACATATCACCTCTTTGCATGTATCCTTGATCCTCCTCTAATCAAATGTATCTCTTCTATCCTTTAATTCCTTTCCTTTGTTATCCTCTAACTGATTCTACAGTTCATACACTATGATCACTCTTCCTTAGTCACATCTAAATTCTCTATTTATGCATCCAAACTTCTCTCTTCACCCACACCATGCTTTAGGGTTTACCTTCCTTAAAGATATCTAGGTGACTCAGGTTAGGTATTCAAAAATGATTGTAATTCATCCATCTAGCCGTTCAATTCATCCCTTTATTTGATTGGTTGTATGTACTAGATAGGGATTCTTAATTAAGGTTTGTTCTTATTATCTAGGATCATAAAACAATTCTTAAGTTGGCTCCAAAATGATTTACATATTAGTTTGTGCCATTACAAACAACTATGTCAAAATTGTTTTACTCAGCATCTGAAGTCCCTAATTCTTGACATCAACTACAACTTCAACATTGTCACTCAACATCTAAATGACTTGAGACATACTAATTGCTCGACAGTTGATTGACTCAACACTAAATTTTTACTCGACACTTATTGAGTATCTCACTCGGCGTGCATTATGTGACATGTTATGCTCGACGTGCATTACTTTTTCAAAATGAACTAAGTTCTAACTTGTAAATGACTTATGTTTATAGACACTCATATGTCAAAACCAATATGAGATCAATAGATATATAGTATGTACCAAGTAGACAATTAGTGTTGAGTCACTTCAATGGCGAGCAAGTTATTACATGTTGAGTGAAGAGTTGATATCAAGTCATTCAGAGATCATATTACAACATTGAAGATATAGTGGATGCTGAGCATCAAAGACTCCAAGTGCCAAGTAAATAGTTTTTGACATAGTTGTTTGTAATGGCATAAACTCCTATGCAAACCATTTTTGGGCTGACTTATGGATTATTTTGTGATTTTAAATCATAAGAAAAAATCTATATTAATAATCCCAATGTAGTACATGCAACCAATCAGATAAAGGGATGTTCTAAGTGACAAAATGGATGAATCACAATCATTGATTCCTAACTAACCTTAGGTCACCTAGGTCTTCTTAAGGAAGGAAAACCCTAAAGATTTTACAAGAAAAGAGAGAAGTTTGCATGCACATATAGAGCAATCATGGTGACTAAGGAGTTGTGAGAAAGGATTGAATGAAAAAATCAGTTAGAAAGAATAGAGGAAAGAAAAGAGGATCAAGTATACATTAGGAAAGAGGTGAGACAATATCTAGTAGAGAGGTGCTAACAGAAGGATCAAGGCTGAGACATTCTATCTGGTGAATCAGTCAAATATCTTAACCGATTAGTCCTAGCAGGCATTTGTAAATCCTTTAACAAGGTAAGACCTAACAGTCTTTGCAAGCCTTTAATAGGACAAACCTTTCAAAGGGTAGATCATAGTTTATGATCAAATGTTGTAACATTCATTAGATACACTTTACAACTACAGAAGTGAAGATTTGTAGGTGTCATCCCCACCCCATTTTTACCTTCTCATTGGAGGGTTTATGGGTAACCAAATATCTTGTGTCATATCTGGAATGTTTGTTTCTTTTCATGCTATGGATGAATATGTTTAGTTTGGTATTTCAATTTACATGCAAATTGTGAGATGCATGTGTGGTGAATGTTTTAATGACTAAAGTTTTGAAGGACTAATTCCTCCCCCCCCACCACCCTCAAAGTTGAAATTCCCTATTATATTTCCAACAATCAGTATTAGAGCCTTGTTCTTTGGACTGGAAATCTACAAGTTAGGAAAAGTCATTGAGAACTAGAAAATTGAAATATAGCTTTCCCTACATTAGTTGAATGAAGCAAGAGATGAGTTGAAGTGCTCATTAAAGAGAAGAAAAGAGATAGCTATTGAGGAGAATGAAACACATTACCAAGAGGAAGACACTACTGAATTGTTTGTAGATGGAAAATCAAGTGAAGTTGATGCAATAGTTGAAGATTTGATGGAAAGGAATGGTGCCCTAATTGAAGATGTCAAGAATCTTAAGATAGAACAAGAAGTCCAATATGTATTTCTATGTTAGGTGACCAAGTAGAAAAAGAAATATGAGGAAGACAAAGTCATGATTGTAGATGACAAAAGGAAATTGAATGATAGAATAGAAGAAAAGACTTCAGAGGTACAAAGGATTGCTAACATGCAACTGGAATGAATGAATCAAGTGATGATTGCCAATCATGAATTGAATGATAAGGACATTCACATCACAACCTTGAAATTATAGAATGAAAAACTAAAAATTTATCTAAGAAGAGAAAATGAATTTGCTGAAAGTTTCAACAAACCAAGTCAAGCCATCAAGTACTTTGAGAAATTGATGAGATATCCTAGATCTAACAATTATGGTACTAGATTGGGATACTCTAGTACTTAGGAAAGAGAATCATTTAAAAGTGGTGAAGAAAAGAGCAACAAAGGTAATAACTACAAACCCTCTTGTCATAATTATGGAAAGTTAGGTCATACAAAAAAAATTGTAGGAGCAACAATGCAAACGAACACCCTAAGCATAAATTCATGGGTTACTATCATAAGTGCAATAAGAAAGGACATCAAGCACATGAATGTAGGATGAAGACTTCAAGAACACAAACATTTGAAGGATATTGCCACAATTGCTAGAAGTATAGACATAATTCTAATGAATATAGATCTAATGCCAAGTGGACATCTAACAAGAAAACAAAGGGACAACACAATGGAAAACCCTACAATTATGATTACAATACAAGGTATATTGCCACTATTGTCAAGAATATGGACATGTTGTTGTGAATTGTATTAGAACACATTTTAGAAGTGACTATAGTAGATGGTTGAGTCAAACTACATGTTTTAGCTTTCTGAAGATTGATCACATTAGTAGGAATTGTCCAACTAGGTCAAAAGAACCAAGTAGTGAATTCAAAAAAGGCAAGGAGAATGTTGATGTTGAGAAAGTCAAAGTGTATAGATAAATAAGACATGGAAGAAAAAGGAATATTACAGCACATCAAGTTCAGATGAGGTCACTTCATCCAATGGCTTAGATGATCACATCACCCCCAACTAGACTATCAAAAAGTATGTGGGACTAATATTTCAATGATATATTCTACATCAGTTCCGAGGATCTTAGTTCTGAGTATATTATATATACATGAGTTAAGATGTAATGTATTGGTTAGACCCTAGAAGAAATCTATAAGTTTTGATTAGTTTTAATGTTGTTGCCAAGTGAAACAAGTAAAAATGAAATTTTAGTTGATGTCGAGCTATTAAAGGTGATAGTATTGGTCAATCTTATTCTGCTTGTCGAGCATAGAAGAAATCGTGTGTAAGCTGCGTGAGTTGAAATTTCTATGATATCTGAGCTTACAGTTGTGTAAGAAATGAGCATTTATTTGTTGGAAATATTTAGGATATGACAGGTTACTAAGAGGGGAGGGGTGAATTAGTAACCTTAAAACTTTTATTAATTTGTCATACATCCATCTATGCTACTGCATGCATTAGGTCTGAAACATAAAACAATCATTACACAAGTGAACACAACATTTTGGTGACCTAGAAACCTTCCAAATAGAAAGTACAACTAGGGTGGGGATGATACCCATAAAACTTCAATATTGCAGTATAAAATTAGCCTGTTAAGGCTTACATTGACCACTTCTGGTGATCTGCCCTGTTAGGAGCACAAAGGACTGCTAGGTCCAGCTTGTTAGAGGATTTGCAAACATACAATGAAGTATGCACTCTGTTAGGAGATTTGTACAAAGACTATTAAGTCTACATTGTTAGAGGATTTGAAAATCTGATTCACCTGTTAGGATAAAAAAATTGATTTGCTTGCAACTAATTGTTGATAAGATCCCTTATGCACTGATCACCTCATGTGATGGATATAAATTTTTAGTCTTTGAATTGATCTTGCTGTGTACCTTGAACTATTACTGATGATATTTCACATATACTTCACATTACTTCGCAATTCCTTCTCATTCCATTCATCATTCATACATCCGTTCATCATATCTTACAATACATCTTACACATATACCTTTCAAACTTACAAAATTACAAGGTTGGCCAAAATACAAGTAAACAAATACATTATAGAGTCAACCCAATAGTAAATAACTCAGGTTCACTGAACTAACTAGGTGACCTTCTGATACTTAGTGTCCACTACATTACTCAGCATCATCATGCACTCGGTAGAAGTGAAGGCTCGGTCCATACTAATCACTTGATGCAGTTATGAACTCGATAACCACTGGTGACTCAGTAGATGAAGTGTCACTCGGTAGATACTATTCACTAAGTTTACCTTGCTTCACTTGGTAGACACTGAATCTTTCATTTCTTGGTTTGCACTGAATCTTTCATTGCTCGGTAGAAACTATGAAGCACGGTAGATACTGAGAAGCTTAGTAGACACTGTTGGACTTCACATTGTCTATATTTTCTCGGTAGCCACTTTCTGCTCGGTGTAAACTATATAACTGCTAAGTTTACAAGGTAACCACTTAATGCTCAGTAAGCATACAGAATTGAGCAAGTGTTGTCACTAATGACAAAATAATCATAATACCAACAATCTCCCCCTTTGGAATTAGTGACAAAACACTTATGAATCAAAACTTATATTCTGATTTACTTTGCTATTTACATATCTTACATATCTCCCCTATACATATGGTATGCATAGCATTTATTTGTATAATGTATTTCTTATTCCTTATTCATCTCATATTCCTAATGACAACAATCTTCCTGCCAACAATCTCATCTCCCCCTTTTTGACAATAATGCCAAAGAACGTATATACAATCAATTTAAATTGAGACACCAAAATGTGAGAGAAAATTTGAGTGTACCTTGAGAATAAGAGACAATGTCTTATCCCAATTGTCTTGAAAAATCTTGCAGGTGGAGAGAGCCACTTGAACTTTTGCAGAAATTTCAATCATATGATCTGCTATTGAAAAATTGTTGTCATGAATCAATGTTTTTGAGTAGGCAATGTGTTTCTACATTTGATCCATGATTGGAAGAATCATATTCTAGATGTCAATCAGTGTCGAACAAATTCTAGCATCTTCTCTAAGTAACTCTGCCTACATTTCAGACAAAAATTTCACCTTTGTGTGATGTGATGAGCTTGAATGGTCAAGCTACAAATTTTGAGTGCTATCTTTCATTCCACATCTAATTTATTCAATTTTTCTTTGACTTGCTGAGTGAACTTGGTAAGATAACAGAGCTTTCCAAAAAGTGATGTTACATTTGTGAAAACTTGCTTAAGATTGCTCAAAATTGAGGTTAATTCAACCTATTTTAGTGCAATGTGCTGAGCAATGTGCTCAAGTACTTTATTATCAAATTTCTTCTCTGCCTTTTCAATGAGTTTCTCTTGCCCAGAGGTGTCCTCTTTGAACTTATTTATAGCCTCTTCTAATTGCAACAAAATGTTTTGAGATGAATCAACATCAACACCAATAGCTTCAATAATTATTTTTTTAGCATTTTCTATTATAGTATATTCTCCATCTCTCTCTTCTATGAGTTGCTTCTACTTTATCTTCTACTCTAGAAGCTGACTAACCATTCTCATTTCTTTGCCTAAGGCATTGTCCAAGTCTATCTTAGGAATAACAATTTATGTATCCAAATCTATGTTTTCATGAATTTTTTTTCCAATAAGCAGAAGTTTTAGAGGATTCTTAAGCTTTACTTCTGTGCTTACTTCCTTGGATTTTGAAATAGTAACAATAGTTGACATGGATGGACTAGCAAAAAAATATTAGAATAGGTGCAATTGGAGGAGAGTTGAGAGAAGTACGGGCTAAATCCAAAATTGGTGTGCTTTCCAAAATGATGTACAAACAAGTAGTGTAAAGATTGGAATATTTACTGTTGAAGTAGATAAAATTGTAGAAAGAACTGTAGAACTTATTGTACATGCAACAGAGGAGGTGGACATAGTTGATGTTGTAGTGACTGATTGCTCGAGTGCTGATGAAGAAGGTTGCAGCTCGGTAGATGAAGTAATGGTTACTTCCATAGATGATGCTTGGAGACGTGGGAAAGCAGGAGTAAATGATGTTTCTGATGTGGCCAATCCTGCTGAAGCTGTGTCCAACCTTGATGATGTTGCAGTCTTAGGTGGAGAGTGGGGAAGGGAAGCAATGACTTGTGCTACAATCTTCATTGGATCATCTTCTTCATCCTCTTCATCCATGTCTTCTCCTTCAACTTCTTCCTCCTCCTCTTCTTCCTTCTCCTTCATCAATTCTTGCATATCTTCATTAGTTACTATGACCGAGGGAGTATTATCGTCTTCCTCATCCTCTTGGTCACTATCATCATCCTTGATTTCTACAAGATCATCACTTGGCTTATGTAGATGATAGATGCTCTTCCACATGTTTGTTGCATCATTAACAACATGCTCAATGTCCTTAATTAAAATCAAACAAGTGTGGAATCTAATCATCATTCTTCCTTCATTTTTCTTCATTGCAGCCTTTATTTCTAACTCAGTGAGACTCAGTAGAAGATTCTTCAAGGATTGCTCATATATGTCCTTGACTATTTGGGTGGCTAACCCCCACCTTGGTTGCAATCTTACCAATAGCTCTTTGGAGATTTGAGGGGCAATCTGCTCTAGGGAATACTTCCATTTTCCCATCTTGGTAAGTATCAATTCCTCAATCTACATCTTCTCTACATTATTTCTTGTTTCAAACTTTAGAGCTTTGAAATTTGTGAAGCCAGCTCCCTCTTCCATCTGTTTCAATCTTTCTTAGAAGGTTAGTTGGGGCTTGCTAAATACTACTTCATCCTTATTCTTACTTTTACCTCTTCTTGTGAAAATAGCTATGGAGGCCTTGGGTGGCTTGGTAATGATTACCTTGCCCTTCTTCTTGACTGGTTCTACCTCTTTCTTTGATTCTTCCTCTTCATTTTCTTGTTCCTGCTCCTCTTCTTCATCCTTGCCTTTTCCCTCGATAATCATTAAAGGATCAGTAGCAATTCTCAACTTGGCAACCTTTCTCTTACCTTTACTGATTGCTTGGGGAAAATTGATTTCCAATTCTATTCTGGCTTTAGCCTCATCATAGGTTCCAAAAATTGGTTGCTCAGGATCTACTGGGTCATTTTCTAGTGCTTCAATAATATCCCTGGTTTCATTAATGTTTACCTCATAAGGTAGAGGTTTTACCCATGCAACTCAGGGCCTGACTACCTGAATATATACTCTGTCATAGTCAACCATAAAACAAACATCATCTTTGTAATATTCAACAAGTTTAAGAGGGATTCTAAACCTAGTGTTCATTCTCTCCTTGAAGTGCCCAAAATAGTTGTCCATTAGACTATCAAAATTGACACCCATTTATGCTATAAACTCATTAATCTGATATAGAATAGGGAAATCCTTTCTCCATACAACAAAACCTTGGGAGGGAAAGAATTTTTGTACATAGAAGAATAAACATGTCAACAATGATCCGAATTTACTCGAGTTATTCTTGGACGATCTGATACTATCCATGTTCTTGTTTAGCTACCTTAGCAATAGCTTAGACAAGTCATACTCCAAATTCTTCTTCACAACCTTAAATGCCAGGTCTATGACCTCACACAACACACTGTTCAATCGACTTGAACTGTAAATCTTGTGAGCTATCACATGAGTTCCATATCTAAGTTCAATGTCAGTAACGATGCTAATCTTTAAGCCTCTGCCATCCCACTCAGCTAGGGTTTTGGTAGTTTTGGCTTTGCTAAGTATGGGAAGGCTAGTAATCTTGTGAATCATCTTCTTGGTGATTGATACAGGTTGCGCCAACCATAACTGACCATTTTGAACATGGCTAAGGATGTATCTAATCCATTTTATTTGGAAGCCTCTTGGCATATGGGAGATCTGGGTCAACCCTTTTATCTCCAAATGTTTATGCTCGAGTTCTAGAGAGCCATTTACAAACATTTCTTCTAACACGCTATCCATTTCTACAGTTCCTATTTCTTGAATAGAACATTTGAAATGAGTTCGAGTATCATTGATTAAAAGTACCTTTGGTGGCATTCACGATTGTGTGCCATTAGGGTCTAGTGCCTCTACAATTGTGGGAACCAACTTGAAGTTTGGTGCTTTCCATTCTACGCCCTTGACCATCATTTTTGATCCATGTTTCACTTGCTGGTGCTTATGCTTGCGAAAGCCATTGTTGCTCAGTAGGTGATGGAAATCTTTGAACAAACTTCTTTATCTACAAATTTGCTCGAAATTGCTTTGGAATCACTTGAATGCACTTGGAAATCCTTTTTAGCTTTGAGAATACGATGAAAAATGAAGTTGAATTCCACCCATTTTGATGAAGAGTTCACCATTAATGCTAGGTACAATGTTGTCATAATGCATGATAGACTATCATCCACTAACCTAACTTGGCATGAGTATCAACTCAGTAGACAAACAAAATTCCTTTTAATCCTATCCTTGCTTAGTAAAGTCTTTAACCACTTTGCTCGGTAGAATCTGATGCACTCAGTGAAAGATAAATTTTTTGTGATCCTGACATATCTGCAATACTGATTGGATCAATTGCTCTCTTTCATTTGGAACTGCTCTAGATATAGCTTGATGATACAGTTCCAGATCTTCCTTTATGAATCTAATTGGAAATGGTGGAGTCACCCACTTCTTGAGTGATGTGGCCATCATTTGAACTATTCTACTCGGCAGATTTAGGAATCCACTGTTGTCTCATCTACTTCTGAATGTTATCAGCAAATAGCTTTCTTTTCATCTTCAATTCTTCCTATATTCATGCAATTTTTAGCTATATGATCGAGTTCAATGCATGTATAGCACCTTACAGTAGTGTCCTTCTTCCTTAGGTGATGTCTTGCACAATTTATATCAATGTGTCCATATTCTCCACAATAATGACATCTGCACCAGTTATTGTAGTCCCATCCAAATATTGCTTTAACAAGTTGTTTAGCTAGATTGAATTTTTTGGATCTATATTGGAATGCCTTGTGACCATGCTTCTTGCATTTGTGACAATTACCTTCAAATTTTGGTTTCTCCTTGCATTCATTGGCTTTGTGACCATGCTGATTGCAGTTATAGCATTTTCCTTTGAATTTTCCTTTTCCATTACTCCAACATTTGTTTGATGTGTGAATAGTTTTTCCACAATGATTGCAAGAGGGTTTTAAATTCCTTTTTGCACCTTTCTTGGAAGATTCACCTTGTTCTTCATTGTATCCAAGTCTTGCTTTATCTTTTTGCTTATGAATATTCTCCTCATTTTGTTGAATCAGTTAATTCATGTCTTCTTGCGACTTCATCATTCTTTCATTGATTTGTTTTTCAGTATTTAGGTCATTCTTTAATTTTTCAAAAAATTTCTTTTCACATCTTAGTTCTCTCAGTATTCTTTCATTAATTTCCCTTTCACTATTTAGATCACTTCTTATTCTTTGATTCTGTGCTTTGAGAATCCTAATTTCTTCATTTGCTCCAAACATTTGATCCATGAGGTCTTCATGCTGATTGGATTGATTATTTCTTGCCTCCAAGTCCTCATTTTCCTTGTTTCTCTCTTCTAAAACTCCACATAGCCTAATTGATTTGATTTCTTGTTCTCTTTTAATTTTTCTTACTTCTCCCTGCAAAAAGCCATTCTTTTCTAGGACTTTCTTGATTGCCTCATTAGCTTCATCTAAACTACTTGATAGTAAAAGGTCTCCAATATTTTCTTCAACATATTGATGGTCATTCATTTGTCTTGCAAGTTCCTTCCTTCTTTTCAAGGATTGGGAAAGATGCTCTTTTTCTTCTTTGAGTTGAGCCATGGCTATTTCTAGATCTAGCTTTTCATTTTCAATTTCCTTGTCAAGTCTAAATATCACTATTTGTCCTTTAGATCTTTGCTCAAGCTATCAAACTTTATCCTGAGAACCACAAAAGCTCAGATATCAATTATTGGAAATATTTAGGATATGATAGGTTACTGAGAGGGGAGGGGTGAATCAATAACCTTAAAACTTTTATTAATTTACCATACATTCATCTATGCTACTGCATGCATTAGTTCTGAAACATAAAACAATCATTACACAAGTGAACACAATATTTTGGTGACCTAGAAACCTTCCAAATAGAAAGTAAAACTGGGGTGGGGATGATACCCACAAAACTTCAATACTATAGTATAAAGTTGGCCTGTTAAGACTTACATTGACCACTTATGGTGATTTTCCCTGTTAGGAGCACAAAGGACTGCTAGGTCCACCGTGTTAGAGGATTTGCAAACATACAATCAAGTATGCACTCTGTTAGGAGATGTGTGCAAAAACTGTTAAGTCTACCTTGTTAGACGATTTGAAAATCTACTTCACCTATTAGGATGAAACAATGGATCTACTTGCAACTGATTGCTAATAAGATGCCTTATGCACTGATCACCTCATGTGATGGATATAACTTTTCAGTCTCTGAATTGACCTTGTTGTGTACCTTGAACTACTGCTGATGATCTTTCACATATGGTTCACATTACTTCACAATTCCTTTTCATTTCATGCATCATTCATACATTCATTCATAATATCTTACAATACATCTTACATATATACCTTTCAAACTTACAAAATTACAAGGTTGGCCAAAATACAAGTAAACAAATACATTACAGAGTTGACCCAATAGTAAATAACTCGAGTATAGTGAACTAACTTGGTGACCTTCTGATACTTAGTGTCCACTGCATTACTCGGCATCAGCATGCACTCGATAGAAGTGAAGGCTCAGTCCATACTAATCACTCGATGTAGTTCTGAACTTGGTAACCATTGGTGACTCGGTAGATGAAGTGTCACTCGATAGATACTATTCACTAAGTTTACCTTGCTTCACTTAGTAAACATTGATTCTTTCATTGCTTGATTTGCATTGAATTTTTCATTGCTCAGTTTGCACTGAATCTTTCATTGCTCGGTTTGCATTGAATCTTTCCTTGCTCAGTAGACACTATGAAACACAGTAAATACTAAGAATCTCGATAGAAACTATTGGACTTTAGATTGTCTATATTTTCTCGATAGCCACTGTCTGCTCGGTGTAAACTGTAGAACTGCTACGTTTACAAGGTAACCACTTAATGCTTGGTAAGCATACATAATTGAGAAAGTGTTGTCACTAATGACAAAATAATCATAATGCCAACATTTATTGCCTAGTTTTAAGGTTATATGGTAAATTTTTGACTCATTTGCATTCATTCAACATCGAAGAGAGCACAAAGAAAATGAGGCAAACTAAAAAAAAGGATTCAAGCATTTCTAAACTGGATTCATCTATTACTCATCACCAAACATTAGATTCATAAGGTATTTATCATGTGCTGAGTTAAGCTATCTAAAATATCACAAAGGCTAGTTATTTTAAATGGCCTCTAGATCTTCTACTATTGTTAGGAGGGAAGAAAAAGAGGTTTTTAATCTTCAATTAATAAGAAATGAGATTAAACAACCACCCTTCCGAGCCAGTCCCAAGATTTCATACAAGGGAGATCCAACTAGTGCATTATCGATGATACCACCATAGGTTTTGATGATACATGATGTAAGATGTTGTTACACTTGTAAGGTTGGAAGTATTGGAGACATGGAAATCAGATATTTGTATAACAAATTGTGTGTTGATTGAGTGTTGAAGGAGGAAAATAAACTTGTTGAGAGAAAAGGGTTAGCCCGTGCCTTAGATTTTCCAAATGTATTCAAAATAGAATGGGTTAAGATAGTACTAAGAAGAACACATGATCACTCTATATGGTTGGAAAATGGCCCTACCAAGATCATAAAAAGAATCATTCAATGAGTAATAGGGTATCCTACCCTAGATAGACCCAAGATCATGTCAATGTGATGCTAAGGAGGTAATTGAGAAGAATACATGGGTTGTATGGAACAAAAGAGGAATGACAATTGACACAATTAGAAATCCCCTAATTACATTTGTAGTGAGAATAATTGCTCATAGGTTCTTTGAATCTAGAAAATTAAGCATTTTTCCTTATATGGCTATGGATTTAGGCTACAAGATAGTGAAGAAGGATCACTCTTATGACCTTGCTGAGTTATAACTCCAATAGTTATAAAAAAAACTTGGAAGCCATAAAAAAAGACAAAGATTGCACAATGCAAATTTAGTTCATTACTAGTTTGCATATTCTTTAATGTGTAGAACACATTTCTTTCCTTTGGAAAAGTTTCTTGGAAGACCAATAGGTCTATCACAATTCAAATTTGAGAGTTCATAAAAGAACTTTGGGACAACTATGAGTTAGTCATGACAAGCTATTTTGAAGACTTTAAAAAGTCTATGAAGCAGAGACTAAGGATACCGGTGTCACTAGTAGAGAAATATTATGATGATGTTTGTTTTCTAGTTGATGTTGATCATACTTATGTTTAAGAAGTTGTTCCTAGGGTCATATGGCTTAGGCCATTGCCCTATGAAATTGATGAGGATGAGGCATTAATAGTCATCACAACACTATTAGCAAAGGAATTTGACAAGAGTGCAACCACATTTGGTAATTATGAGGAAGCCAAATCATGAATTAAATAGATTTGAAGAAAATTTCTATGGTGAGAAAGAAAAACAAAATTGTGAAGAAGCTAAAGGAAAGATTTGGTGAAGGGGGAGAAGATGAAGAAGAAGCAAAAGAAGATGAGGACGATGATGAAGAACAACCTACCCAAGCCCCATTTCCAGTAACACAAGGTCAAGGAGAGGACCAAGAAGAAGAAGTAGAACTTGATGAAGGTGTGAAGGAAGAAGAAGCCAATGAAGCACCTAAACACATAGAGAAGAAGAAAAGAAAATCCAAGGAGCCTACAATAAGGAGACCAAAGAAGGTTGTGAAGCTAACAGTACTTGTTACCAATGCTAGCACAAGGGCAACTACAAAGAAGAAATAGGAAGTTGACAAACCCAAAGGCAAAAGAACTATTGCTACTATAGAGAAAAGTTATCAAGATCAACCAAAGAGGAGGAAGTATATAGCTCCAGATGAATCAGATGAGGAGAGGGCCAAATCATATAAAAAAATTCAATTCCAAGCAGTATGCCATGGTCGGTCTTCTAATTTAGACAACTTATGTGATAATATCAAGAACAATTTAGCTTTATCAGGGTTCACACATGTTGAGTTTGACAAACTTGGAAAGGTAGAAATGAATAAGGTTGAGGAATCTATATATAAGTTGATGGCTATATTTAAGAACACGCCTATTGAGATTTCCAACTCTTCAACTGGAAGTCTATATGACAGAGTTGAGCAAAGATGGTAATACAATTTAACAACTAAAAGGAATATAAGGGAGACTACTCTAGCTAGAGTGATACTTGAATGTATAAGTCATCTATGAATAACGCCATAAAAAAATACAAGTGGATATTTTCTCCCAAATACATAGATTTCAATATTTTATAGAATAATATTGAGGAAGTTGTCAAGGAAAGCACCCAAATATGAAAAGTTATCTATGGATTGATAACAAAAAAGGCAATTAAGCGAGCACTTGAGGAGGTAGGTGATGAAAAAGATGACTAAGAGGTAGTAGAGATTACCAAGGATAGATCTATGAAAGATGGACATGAGGGAGGCATAGAGAAGGAAGAAGATGCAGAGGCTACAACTAAAGAAGAGTAGCAACAAGATTAGAATGTACCTAAGGTACATATGCTGAGTGCTAGTCCCCCTTATGTGGACCAAGGAAGTAAAAAAGAAACTATCAAGATAAAGGATGTTTCTAATAATAGAGTGAAGAACATCAATCCTTGGAAAGAGGATGATTTGAAGAGGATACTGCAGGATTCTAATTTAGTTGTTAAACTATGCACTAATCCTATATTAATCAGTACATATGCGATTGACAAGGTATCAACAGGGGATAAATAGAACACTAACACATCTAGTGTACCCCTTTCATCTACAGAGACAAGAGGTCCAGAAGCACTATAGGGTGTCATCACTGCCACTCACATTTCAATACCCAATGTGGTATATTAAAGAAATGACTCAATGACATCAAATGTTAGCACATTAGTGCCAAATGCTTCAGTGCAAGCACTATAGAAAGTTGAGCAGGATGGGACACAAGTCCATAGAGGTCAAGAAGGAAGTTGTGCACCTAACTCATAGATACAAGGTGAACAAGAAGGAAAAATAGAGAAGGAGAAGGATAGGAATGAAGATCCATTTTTTACTATGAAACTAGAGGAATAGATAGCAATTTAGACATTGGTTATGCTACCAATCTCTACATCTCTTATTCCTAGTCAAACTCTTCATAGGCCAAGAGTAGATGCTATACAAATACAGTCATCTAGGCTTGGTCCTGATACATTTAAGGTTGGAGAAAGTGCATCTTATGGAGATGTCAACTTAGATGAGGTGATTGAACTTACAATGTTTGATCTAGAAATAATCACCATAGAGGAAATGAGCATATTACAAGAAACCATGTCAAGGAAGAAGAATCAAGAGTTACTCAGAAGGGAGAACAAGAAAAGACAAGTGCTATATGAAATCAAAGACATATTTATTGATGTATTTAGCCTCCCAACACCTAATGAAGATAAATCTATCATTGACCAACTGGTGAACATAGTGGATAAGATCAGTGGTGTAGAATTGGACACAAACACTAAACTTTTAGAAGCATCAAAGAAGAGATTTCAAATAGAGGTTGATGAAAATATTTCTAGTGTCATTGCACTAAGACAGGTTGACTTAGAAACTAGGATGGAAGATGTAAAGGTGTTAGAGAATATATTCTCTCTATACACAAAGCTTTGCGATGTGAATTTGTTTAGACAAGAAGCACATAGGGCTATTGATCAGTTGTAGGGAGATTTAAAGACAACATGTAATATTCTTATGTTGTCTCCTAGTCAAAGCCAGATTCATTTTCAAAGATTGTTATGTACTCAAGGTTAGTTGGCTACACTATAAGCACAAGATGCAAATATTAGGGCTACCTTGATAAATATTCAAGCCATGTTGACTCCATAGATGGATGTATTGCATAAGGAACTAGCCTTTGTAGAAACATTGATGAAGAAAGATTCTCATCTTTCCACTCATGAGGGCCTAGTAGAGCTTGTTACCAAGCTACATGTTCAAATTCAATCTCTAGAGGTAGCGTGCAACAATTGGGATGCAACACTTAATATTATAATGGAGGTCCATAATTTGTTTTTGGACAAACACACTATTTGTGTACCACCCATAACATAAGTTTCATAAAAGGGGGATATTGAGTAAAAATGGGGGTATTGAAGAAAATAAGAGATTATACATAAGGGGAGTAAATGCAAAAGTAGAGTAAGCCATTAGTTGAAGAAAATTTACTCAACATGAGCAATCAACTCAAGAGGAGTTATGAAGTTTTGAAGTATGATTGATAAGTCATTAGTTTTGCAAAATTTTGAAGTTTTGAAATTTTGTTTGTGAGCAGAGTAAAGATTATAGATTATTTGAGTTATGCTCAAGTTAAGGTTATATATGCACGACAAAGTGTTTTTACCACTCATGTCAAAGGCGGAGATTGTTGATCTCATTGTGGTTTTGACATATGAGTGACAATACACTTAAATCATTACTTAACAATACTTCGTGCATGTCAAGAAAGTAGTGTATGTCAATCATAAGTTGTCAGATAATGCATACTGAGAAAAGATATATAGTATGTACTGAGCAGTAGTATATGCTAAGAAGACAGTTAGTGCCGAGTCACTCTAGTGACGAGCAAGTTAATACATGCCAAGTGATTCAAATATCGAGTGAACTGTGGATGTCGAGTCATTCAGAGGTTGTGTTACAACATTGAAGATATAGTGGATGTCGAGCATTAGAGGCTCCAAATGCCATGTAAATCATTTTGGATATAGTTGTTTGTAATGACACAAACTTTTATGTAAACCAATTTTGGTCCGACTTAAAGATTATTTTACAATTCTAAATGATGAGAACAAATCTATATTGAGAATCCCTTTGTAGTACATGAAATCAATCAAATAATAGGGTGTTCTAAGTAGAAAAATGGGTGAATCACAATCATTGATTTCTACCAAACCTTAGGTCACCTAGGTCTTCTTAAGAAAGGCAAACCCTAAACAATTTATGAGTGAAGAGAGAAGTTTGCATACATAGATAGAATATTCATGGTGACTAAGGAGTTGTGAGAAAGGATTGGATTGCAGAATTAGTTAGAGAGAATAGAGGAAAGTAGAGAGGATCAAGTATACATCAAGAAAGAGTAGATATTATATCTAGTAGAGAGATGCTAAGTGAAGGATCAAGGCTAAGACATTCTAATAGGTGAATCAGTAAAATCTCCTAACTAAGTAGTCCTAGTAGGCTTTTGTAAATCCTTTAACAGGATGCTTACTTCATTGTAAGTTGAAGTCCTTTAACCAAGCACACTTTTAATAGGGTGTTGAAATCCTTTAACAGGGTAAGACCTAATAGTCTTTGTAAACTTTTAATAGGGCAAACCTTTCATAGGGTAGATCATAGTTTATAGTCAAACATTGTAACCTTCATTGGATACTGTTTACAATTGCAATAGTAAAAATTTGTGGGTGTCATCCCCACCCTAATTTTACCTTCTCATTGGAGGGTTTTTGGGTAACCAAATATTTTGTGTGCTATGGATGAATATGTTTAGTTTGGTATTTCAATTTACATGCAAATTGTGAGATGGATGTGTGGTAAATGTTTTAATGGGTAAAGTTTTAAAAATAAAAATCAATAATTTGAATGTTTTAATAGGTAAAGTTTAAAAAAAAATTGATTCTACCAAAGCAAAATCAATAACTTGACAAGCATAAAGATAGAGTAAGAGTGTTTTTAAAAAAAGAAAAATTTGGGAAGATTCTCTTTAGGTTTCTAGTTTTTTATGTCTTTAAAAACATTTAAACTCGAACTTTTCTATTGACAATAATTGATTATGTTAGCCTATGCAATATTCATTGTCTTTCCTATATTATTTTAATCTTAAAATATTTAATTAGGCAAGATGAGCCAACACAACAAATTATGAGCCTCTCATTTAGGAGGTCTTGTCCTCAAGTCTACTTGAGTTGAGAGAATAATTAATCTCACCAAATAATAATAAATCTTTAATAAATAATAAGACTTAGGCCCATTACCTATAAATAGAAAAGTAAAATATTTGAGCCTCTCATCCTTTCATCTGAAAAGTCTTAGCAAAAGATAATAAGTAATCTCACCAAATTATAATAAATTATTAATTAATAATAAGGCTTCAATCCATTACCTATCAAAACAAAATAACACCTCTCATTTTCTCATCTGAAAAATCTTGTGCCCAAGTCTACTTGAATTTAACAGAAAACAATTA
The DNA here is from genome assembly GCA_028749045.1 of Cupressus sempervirens. Taxonomy (NCBI): domain Eukaryota; kingdom Viridiplantae; phylum Streptophyta; class Pinopsida; order Cupressales; family Cupressaceae; genus Cupressus; species Cupressus sempervirens. Next base: position 183,040,583 of record CM053786.1, on the reverse strand, counting down.
ACCTCACCAAATAATAATAATCATTAATAAATAAATACATAATGAAAGACTTAGTTATTCCTTTTTGTTTGTCAAACACACCATTGCTTTTGCCTTGTCTGACCGCTCAAGGTAGAAAATAGCCATGACTACGGCCGATTCCAAAGAGTGAAAACTGTCACTTGAAGTGCTTATTCAATCCAACTGACACAGCACGCTCCTTGCTATTCAGAAGCTTGACCTTCTACATTGTTACTGTCCCTCACGTTTCACACCTCCCTAATTTACGGAGGTGTCTACAGAGACATTATTGAAAAAATAAATCTTGACAGAAAGCCCATTCTATACAAATCACACAATCACACTTACCAACAAGTGAAAAACTGATCTTAGACTCAATTTACAATTCGGCAATTTTTTCTGATTTCACCTTGAGAACCAGTGAGTACCTCTATGGTGCCCATTTTCACCATTGCTTTGGCAAAATTGGTCTTCCACATTGATGGGTACCTCGAACTAATCTGAACAACTTTTAGAGTCTCAGGATCTGTGATTAAGGTATGATCAGATGTCAACAGTCCCCTGTTTCTGAGAAGCTCCGTGTAATAAGCACTGTCCAGCGTGGATGGTGTAGAGGTTTCCATTGGGACAACTGGATCAGGAGGAGGTGCAACTGGACAGCTAAGCTTCAGTTGCTGGACCAGTTGAGGCTCTAATGAAGGGTCTGCAACACCTGAGTTCTTGAAGTTGTAAAGCCTGTCGCTAAATGAAGAGCAATGCGATACACCAATGGAATGACCACCTCTGGAAAAGGAAAAAAGCATTAGATTATTTTCATTTCAGTATATGTAATAGTTATGCGTAATCAATTCTTCCAATCAATTTTGATTATTTAATATTTTTAATTTATAAATCAATATGATATTTAAGTTGAACTCTTAAAAAATAAGTCAACTTTGAATCAAATTTTAATATGTGATATTTAAGTTGAACTCTTCCTTAAAAATAAACCAATTTTAATTATTTAAAACTTTTAATTTAAAAATCAAATTTTAATATGTGATAGTTAAGTCTGCAAATTCTTAAGTATTACAGTACTTGCCTGATAGAATTACCATTTCTTTTTGCGAGAGGCCTTTTTGGTTAAATAAATCAGTCAACTATGTGACGTTGAAGAAGGGAGGAGGTAAGTTCCCCAGGATCGAATCACTCGTAGAAATCCTCCCATCTCTGCGTCCGGCTGGAACATCCCAGTGAATATCGCCAGCCTGAAATAGAAAATGTAATTCTTATGTAAGAACCATTTTAAAATGATAATAGTAAGTGGAGTGTTATGACAAAAATATCTTAACAAATAGTTTGCAATTTTTAGATCCATTGTAATGGTAGATATGTGTTAACATATAGTTTCTCGAAACACACGTCAAAAAATAAACAGAAGGCAAAACACGAGCATAAAGTTTACTCTAGCATCACAAACTAATATAATAAGTTTATATTAGAAAGCTGACATTGTATGTGTTGTTGATGAGAAACTAGCACACTAAGTCAATGCTTAGTGAATGTTATTATTTATGTTCAGCTGTGTAGATGTTAACTAGTACTCGTAGTTTTTGAGGTAGAATGTAATAAATAAATATTTAAAAAGCGCATCTTTTATCTTGTTTCAAGACTGAATAGATGTATTTAAACTAACATTTATTCATGTTGATTTTTATGTACAGAATGTCATATTAATGAAAAACCACAAAAAATGGAGTACACTGAACTAAAAAGTACATGCAACTTCATAATTTAATAAAATACCTGATATGAGCAATCTCGTGCAGCAAATGCAATTATGTCTGCGCATGACACTGTTTCAGGACAAACTGATTCTAATATCATTTTAACTTTATCTATCAGTTCAAAGCCGCCGAGACTTGGAAAATTAGTAGGCGATTCTTTCTATGCTGTATTTCCTGGTGTGGAATCAATAAGAATGGATCCATCACAACCCTGCAAATGAGAATTTTTTTTTTTTATCATAGTTAACCCAATTTTATATCATAGTGGAAGTAAGTTGAACTAAACTACTTACCTTAACAAAACAATCATGGAAATGCAGCCTTATAATGGCCGGGGCCAACGTAAGGTCCCTTTTTAGAGCTTCAAAAACTGTCCAGCTGACTATTGATTCAGCTTGAGGGCACGCATAGCCATAATAGCCAACTTTCAGTCCACAATAATCATCAGCAGTGGCAGAAACCAGCCATAGCATTGCCAAAACTGAAAAAGTAATCAGTTGTTTCATTGTTATCGGTACTAATTCTCACAAGTTACTGAAATGCATTTTGCAGGATTCAAGTCTTCAAGTCGTATATTTATTGAAAATGCATGAGGCATCACATCTGCTATGGTGATGAGGAGCAATCACAATAATGACAATCAAATAATAAAATACAATTTAAAAAGGAAGCATATGGCAGACTCCTCCTAGCACTTCTTACTCTTGAACTAGGATTTTCTCAATCACTTGGTTACACACATTTCCAATCCCAACTAACAATGGATTCACCTTCACATGGACATTGTTTAATGTCTCCAATCAGCAAATAAACCTCTTGTTTGGGTAGAATCTCTATCTTGTTTAATTCTGCACGTGCTTGGTTAGTAATATATCATACATGTTAGATTAACTCTTTCCATGAGTATCAGGCCTTCATCCTCATGGAAAGATCTTCATTTTCTTTAAAACCTACTTCAACAAATAAATAATTAAGAGAAATCTACTGGTTCTGCAACAGGCGTAACAAAAAACCTATAATAACATGAAACTTATCAACAAAGTACTTGGAATGATGAAGGAAAGCTTATTAATGCATTTGTAGAGCCAACCAATCAGTTTGTGGACCACAATATGCAATTTGAGTTGCAAAATATCTAAGTTTTAATATTGTTGTTCATGAGTCTATACATATCAGTCTTCCAATATTTTCTCTCCTCTTTACATCAGAGACTCTTCCCAATTTATAAGACACCCTATAATAACTGACTCCAACTAACTATCATCGTTGAGTTGGGTATTTTAAAGTTATTACAACCTGAACTTCCCTCTAAACCAGCCGTTTGAATTTGAAAAGACATACAATGGTTTTATTAAACATTAAACTCTTTCCTATACCTAAACCTATCTTGAAGACCTAATATTATTTTAGCATCATTATAGGTTCCAAGACTGCCCAATTGATTTGATGACCTTGTTTATACATTCCTTCCTTCTGATTTGTTTTGAGGATCTTTGCAGTCTTTATAATCTTCAATTGTTGCTTGAATATTTGAGGTGCTCCTGCACCATACGGTCTATGAATTGTTCAACAAAATGTGATTAAATATATATTTTCCCCACCTTAAGTTGAAAGAAACATCCGCATCGTAAACGAATAGAGTTGAATTATTCCACTCTTAAATCTAAAGGGATAGTTGCATTATGTCATTGAACATCACCATATATACTTAAGCATCAGAATGTACATACTGAGAGAGATTGAAATAATATCAATTGACTTAATACTACGTGAAATCTGCATATACACGCCAATCGGATAATAAAGGAGATATATCAGTAATCAGTAATTACAGATTCAGAATGTTAAAAGATATCAGGGGATTAGCTCCCAATTATAAATAACATTTTCTGAAGGCAACTTTGAATGTGTCACATGTTTTCAACAAGATTGTGAGTTTCAAACTTTTTGTTTAATAGCTTTCACAACTGTAATGATTTAAGCTCCCTATAGAAGACTGGTCAACGATGAAAGAGGCAAGTTGTAGAGTTGTGTGATGACACTCAAGTGACCAACTTAATTCTATGACCATATTAACTAGGAGTTGCATGTTTTTGTATGCACAATAGGATTAATATATTTGATGGGGATAGAAATATGACATAAACTATAGTGAGGTTTTGAGCAAAGTAATAGACTTAAAATGACATAAAACATAATAGTTTGAATTTTAGAAAATCAAAATGAACAAGAATAAAATTTTGAGAGTACATGAGTTATAGTGAAATCTTAAATTAAAAATGAACAATGGTTTCCACGTAAATAATTGTGTCAAGTGTGTTATTGAATCTGTTATGCTTCATGTTTACATTTCTGAAAATTGATTTGACAGCAACCTACAAGTTTTAAGGGATTACAAAATCTTATAGATGCATGCATGATGATAGATGTTTTATGGGTTCACTAAGCTTTGAAAAGTTTTAATAATACATCTGGATCTTGGATAATTGATTCACCCCCCCGCCCCTCCTCATTGTAAAGAATTCCAACAAAATATAAATAATAAAATGTACAAATAAGAAGGAACACATTCATAATTCCTGACATTTATATTTGTGCACTTTACTTTTTCAAATAGAATCAAAGTCTTAGGTTAAACTAGAGGTTTTCTTCTCCTTTCATTTTCCCTTGTTGCCACTTTGAACGAGGAAAAATATTACAGTTATTAAAACTTAATAAAATAATTTGGTGAAATCCTTTTATCGATAAAAAATGATTGTTAAATAATTTCAAACTATTAATCTGACTAGGAAGGCTTAACGAGAAAAATCATAATGATGATCTACGTTATTTCAATTAAACATCTTTGAACTAGTGCTACATGGAGATTTTTTAATATTAATTTTGGTCTTCTCCTTTTTCGGTTCAAGACAATTGTAACAAATTGTCTAACTCTTATTATATATTTCAATTGGGCATATGATTATCTTTATGTTTCATTTTTCAAAAATATTCATTGTAATTGTAATTCTTCTTATACTATATCAATCCTAGAGGAAAGTAAGGTTGAAAAATAATCTAGTACACAAATACACATGTTTAATTTTTAGTTATTTATGTGTTCATATATTTATGAAATGTATCTAACTAACATTTTCTCCTAGTCAAATGGAACAAGAGTTCTTTCTAAGTGCAGGATGTTAAAGGTATTTCATTGGAGAGGTCTTTACAAGATAGCTTTTTGGGATGTCCTCTCCAATAAAGAAACAATGATATTATTTGTTAGTGGATCAACAATTTTTTTTTTTGACATATTCAATTGTAATTCAAGATATATTGTATATAGTAAGCTTGATCTAGCTCTAAAGAATAAGAGAGCACACTCATATATTGCATGTTTTCTCTTTGTATTTGTGCCTTTTTATGGACCACTTCATCTTGAGCTATACCAGAGGTTTTTCTATTCTCCATTCTTTTCCTCTAATTCCCACACTAAATGATGGTGTAAAATCTTATTTTATTAATAAAATTGGTTAAATGCTTAGGCCTAATAAAAAAAAGCTAATAATTCAAATATAAGTTAGAAACAAACCAAATGTTCATCAAATTTGACTCATGCGTGAACATGCACAAGGGCTTATACATTCTATATTAGAGCTTTATCATAATGAAACATATTATTCCTTCAAGTACAATTCTTATGGTGACAATGCATATGCATTGGAGTAATTCATATTAATAGTTTTATCTATCACAAATACTATATGAAGAACACAATAAATATATTATATTTCCTACACAATATATATATATAGTTGGAAATTTTTTTTTGGGTTTGAGTATTGATTCACTTGTGCAGATCTAGTTGCACTTTATATGAAAACACATGCAATATATAGCTCATTTTGTTGAACTATGAGTTCATTTGTATTTAATATGAAAGTTAAATATAAACTCATTTTATTATTACTAATGTAATAAATTATTCATTTTTAATTGTGTATAAGTTTATTGTAGAAGGAAATATGATATTTTAGAAACAATAATTAATTGTTTAATTCAATATAAAAAATTTAATAAAATTTTGGTTAAATATTCTTAAAGTCCATTTTGAGGACACTTTGAACTAGTCATAATATATTTATGAGTTACATAATGAGTTGAATAATGAGTCACATCTCCAAACTTTGATTGAAAATCAATAAATGTCCAATTCATAACACTCAAAAGGATAAAGGTTTACAATATTCCATATAATAGCTAAATGTATTGATCAAAAGATAAATTAGTATTCAAACACTTTGACTAGAAGTTAATTAAGGATAATAACTTTTCTATATATATAATGAATAAATTGTTACATAATGCATCTACGAATTAAAAATAAATATATTTAATAGTATTGATGTTTTTGAAGTTGTAAAATCTAAAATTACTATAATGTTCAACAATTGAATTCAACCATACTAACTACATGCTTCTTGTCCTTCAATCCCTTCCTCTCAAGTGGGTTGCCCTCCTATGGGATCTCCTCCTTTGAGTCCTACAAAGCCTCGATCATGGTCAACCTCTAGAGAGAGGACTCCTATGGTTGGATCCTTGGAAAACAGTGTTCTTGTATCAGAAAATCAGTTTAATTCTCTCCTCATGGAAGAGGAGATCCTGGTCTCCCAATGAAATATTGAATTCAATCATGGAATGTGAGGGGTCTAACCATCCCATCATGAAAATATCAAGTTAAACAATCAATTTTGAATAACCATTTAGATGTAATCATGCTTCAAGAAGTAAAAGTTAGTCAAACATGTCTCGACGCAACTCTTGCTTGCATATGGAAAGAGGCTATCTTTTGCCATACCAAGCATGTTGATGGCTCTAGGTGAGTAGTGTTGGGCCTAGCCCCCTGGTTAGCTAAGTCCCTTGTTGCCTCTAGTTTAGACCCTAATAAAAATTGTATTTGGGCCACTATTCTCATTCAAGGAGAGCTGATTGGTTTCTGCTCTATTTATGCTCCCAACTTCCCTTCCAAAAGAATTGCTTTATGGGATTGGATGCATACACAATTGCCTACAATTGAATAGGTTTTGGAGGATATTTCAACATGATAGAGCACCAAGTAGATCGAAGTTGGGTTAGCCAAAACTATTTATCACATGTTGAGTTTGAATCTTGGACCTTGGCTCGTAACTCCCTAGGTGTGCATGATCCAATCATGGGAAAATCATGTTCACATAGGCCACACTAGTTCACTTGGAACAATTGTCGTGAAGGTTCCTTGTGAAAGATGAGTTGCTTGGACAAATTTTATATCTCATCAAATCTTTATGTTATCCTTACTAACTTAGGGCATTTGGTACATCTTGACTTGATGGCAACACTCTCCGATCACCTACCTATTCTTACTACCCTCTCCCTTGCTGGAGGAACATCTCTCCCTTATGAACTCCCTTAAAAACTCAACATCTCTCATTTGCAAAATCATGATTGCATTGATGGCCTTCTTGTTACATGGAAAGCTAAACCTAAACCTTAGAATGATAGATGGATAAGTTGGTGGGAACGAACAATCTCTTGTTGTATTCTCTTTCTTCATGACTATGGTAGAAGAGTAGCTACTAAGCGTCAGATATTTGAGAAATCTCTTAAAGGGCAATTTTCTAACGGCAAAAAAATTCTAGACAACAATCCTGGAGATATTTGTGCCCAATAATCTGTAGCTCATACTGAACACCTTATCCACAAGTTAGCAATTTACAAAGGTAAGGGAGCTCAAACAAGGGCTCGCTTACAATGGATGAAAGAAGGTGATAAGAGTACTAGATTTTTTTTCCAATATCTGCAACACAAACACAAAAAGAAGCACATAAAAAAGATTAATTATGCTGATGGCGCTTCTCAGACCAGCCATGAAGCTATCATGAAAACTTTTTATGAACACTACAAACAACTTTTCGCAAATGAATCAAGCAATGATCCCTTACTCCATATTATGGAGGACAGCTTGGCTGGTTGTATTCCTTGAAAAATACCACATGACTATAGTGCCTTCCTTGATCATTATCTCACTTTGGAAGAAATTGAAGATGCTATGTATAAATTGGCTACAGAGAAGAGCCCAGGGTTGGATGGTCTGCCTATGGAGTTTTATTGTGCACTTTGGCCTCACGTCAGGGATGATTTCTACAATGTTTACCTTGAGGGTGTTGAAATGGGATCCTTAAGACTTTTTATTAATCAAGGTCTTATTTTGCTTATTCCCAAAGGCAAACAAGACAATACTACTAATATTTGGAGGCCAATTACACTGCTTAATACTACTTATAAGATCATTGCAAAAGCCTTAGCTAAAAGAATTAAACCTATCACACAAGAAATTGTGAGGCCTGAGAAAAATGGCTTCCTTGGGGGTAGATTTATCTTGGACAACTTGGTGCTTACTTGGGAAGCTATAGAATGGGCTCAGCAGACATCTCAAGACATTTTAATTCTAAAGCTTGATTTTGACAAAGCATATGATTGCATAAGATGGCCTTTCATTCTTAAGATGCTACAATGGCTAAGATTTAGAACTAACCTTTGTGCCCATGTTCGTATGCTTTTCATGGATGCAAATGCTAGATTGGCGATTAATGGTACCCTTTCCTCACAATTCCCTCTTCAAAATCAATACACCAAGGTTGCCCTCTTGCGCCATTTCTTTATGTCCTCTCTGCTGATGCCCTTGGTTATCTCCTTCAGCATGCTCAAAAGACTCACTTTATTCAAGGCATCTCCCTTCCTGGCCACATGACAGCCCTCAACTCCCATTTTTCTAATGACAATGTGATTTCTCTCCAAAACTCAGCTTAGAATGTTAATAATTTGTTGGATGTCCTCGAGTTTGATTGCGTAGTTTCTGGTTCAAAAATTGCTACTCACAAAACATAATTTTGGAAGACCCATCCCAACTCTCAGCACCCATGGATTCCTAATGACTAGAAAGAGATCAAACATGGAGTCATTACCAGATATCTTGGTATCCCATTTGGAATTGGAGTTTCATTGAAAGATATGTGGAGATGGTTCCTATGTAAATTCAAATCTAAACTATTGACTTGGTCAAACAACTATTTATCCATGGCTGGCCATATTCAAGTGGCTAATAAAATTCTCTTAGCTAGCCATGTTTATATATCTTCATGTTGGTTACCATCTAAGGCTTGTTATAATCAAATGAATCAGCTCATTCATAATTTTATTTGGTCCAAATGGACAATAAAAAAGGTATTCCTACTATGTCATGCTCTCATTGTATCCTTCCAAAGGATAAGGGAGGGTTGGGTATCATAGACCCTTACACTCAAGGGATCTACTTATCTGTGAAATGGTTCAATAGAGCCTTAGATGAGATTTCTCCTTAGAAGAGTCTGATCAGATATAGAATTCAAACAACCATTGCTAGTAAGTCTTGGAGCATAATTCATTGGAATGATAAGATTCTCCTTCTCCCCTTCTTTAAACTTCATGGCTCAACTCTTCTTAATTGTATTTGGAAGGCTTGGCAACCATGGATCTAGTTTTTCCATGTCTTCAATTTGGTGGAATAAATTAATTCAGCACAATGGTAGCCCTTTGGCGAGGATACCTAGGTTCAAATCTAAACGCCTCTTTAAGAAAGGCATTCAGGTACTTAGAGACCTTTGGGACTCTATAAAATTCACTTGGAAAGTGTGGCCTCAACTCAAATTGTGTTTTAATTTAAGCAATACTAACAAGGTGGTTGTAACTGAACTCCAAATGCTAGTTCCTCCTAATCTCTTTATCCTTCTTTCTTCTAGTAGTCACTCTAGTTTCCTAAAGGACTGGAGGTGCCCTAATGGTAGCAGTATTCATTCTTTCCATCTCAAAGTTTTGTGCAGGAAACTTCTACCTAACTTGGCCATTTCTCATCATCTCAACTCTATTTGGAAATGGAAATGTAGCCAGTCTCATTGGAACAAGCTCAGTCTTCAAATCTGGAAAACAAAAGCTGATGCTCAATCATAATTTACTGCTTGGAAACTTCTCCACGCCAAGCTTCCAGTGGGCTCCTAACTTAAATTCCTCATTCAGCAGCCACACTGTCCCTTTTGTGGTAAAGATGAATCATTAATCTACTATTTTTGGCTCTGCTCTCATGTTAAGTTGTTGTGGGCAGCCCTTAAAACTTACACTCCTTTTTTTTTCAATTTCACTTGGTCATGGAAATATGCTCTTCTTGGATCTTCACCCACTCATAACATGGTTTCTAACTCTTGCAAGCTGATTATTATCAAAGATAGTTGGAAGATTCGATGTCAAGCCGCCCTTTCCCACTCCTTTCTTCCATTGGAAATAGAAATACAAACTATATGTTCTAATTTGTTAACTTTAATGACTTGGATTGTCTCCTCTGTTCAGGACATTGCTGCTAATGTACACGCTAAAAAACTCCATGAGATGCTACAAAACAAAATCAAGACAGCCTTCCCGTCTAGTCTAGACTAGACTTTGCAGCATGTATAAAGATGACTCAACAAGAAGGGAGTTCTAGCTCTGTGGCTAATCATGATTTGGAGAGCACCATATCATACTGCACTATTGTCCAACTCTTGTTTATCCAATATTGTTGTAGTGATGGTCAAGTCTGATACATAAGGCCATATCATGCTACTTTGTTGGCTGATTCATTTTATTCCAGCATTGTTGTAGTTATGGTCAAGTATGATGTGCTGAGCATAGTCAAGTGATTATGCTGTAACAATGTTGTCTTTTCTGTATCATAAATGATTTTAATCCCTTTGTAATTCTTAGATTCTTATTCCAATAAAAAAACCTACATGTGTTCAGTATAATTTTATTCTCACTCTTTGCATTACACCTATAGTAATAAATAAATATAAACAAACACATCCCTACCGTGTAAGGAAGCAAAGGTGCACAGAATTGCTTCCTACGCTAATCTTTGAGAGGACGATTATAAAAACAAATTAACTATTGCAAAGATCTCAAGAAATGCATCATAACATAATCAAAATAACAAAGAATACACAACATAGTGATTACTGTGGGGAAACCCTTCCAGGAGGAAAACCCCACCCTCCAAAACTCGCACAATGTATTATCAAACCAAGATTATTACAATACACTTGCAATGCAAGTTCTTACAGGAGCGCATCACCACAACTCGAACTTGGAGAGACTCCTTCTAGCACCAATCTTGCAAACTAAACTCAATTACACAAACACCTCCCCAAGCCCTCCTTTTATAGTGATTTTACAACTTGGAAACCACTTATGGTTTTACAAAACCATGGGCAAAACTACCATGCCACATGTTACCCATTTTTGACATTTACATTTCCAATATGGAAAAACAACCAGGTTAAAATAGTAATCCCGTCCACAATTTTGTCTCTTAGTCTAGACCCCCATAAAAGTCACAATATGAGTCATCAAGGCTCTAAAAATGACCTACCTATATTCTACTATGGACAAGACTCATTTTAACAACTCACTAACCATTTTTGAATGCATAAACAAGTGGAAAACTTCCACAAAAAAATTCTTGGAATTTTCCAAGAAAGGATTGCAAGGTTGAGGCACATGTTGAACACCATCTAAATTTTTCTATGCTCACGGGCTTAGTTAATGCATCGGCAACATTCACCAAAGTCTCTACCTTTTCTAGCTTCACCTTCCCATCCTTGATTATATCTCTCACAAAATGATATTGTACATCAATGTGCTTGGTCCTTGCATGAAAAGTTGGGTTCTTCACTAGGCAGATTGCACTCTAGCTATCACTATAAATTGTCACTGCACCCTATTTGAACTCTATATCTGAACACAATCTCTTTAGCCAGATGGCTTCTTTGCAGGCATGAGTAGCTGCCATATACTCTGTCTCAGTAGTGGACAAAGTGACCATAGCCTGTCACTTACTCATCCAACTAATTGCACCACCAAATAATGTAAACACATATGCACTGGTGGATCTTCTTCTATCAACATCACCAGCCCAGTCTGAATCCACATAGCCTTGAATATCCAAGGAATGCTCACTTCCTATTCCATGAAAACATATTGAGTACTTTGAGGTACCCCACAAGTATCTGAAAACTCTTTTTATTGCATCCCAATGTGCTCTTCCTAGATTAGACATATAATGGGAAAGTACTTCCACTACTTGGGCAATGTCTAGTCTTGTACAAACCATAGCATACATCAAACTTCCAACAGCACTTTGATATGGTACTCGACTCATCTCTTCCATCTCCAATGGGGATGTAGGACATTGTGAGCTAGAAAGCTTTGTTCCCATAGTAACAGGAACACTCAATGGTCTTTCATCCTGCATATCGAATCTTTTCAAAATAGTACCAACATACTTACTTTGGCCTAGCCAAAGCTTTCTATTCCATCTATCTCGTATAATCTCCATTCCCAAAATGTGCCTAGTTGTACCAAGATCTTTCATTTCAAACTTTATTGAGAGTTGAGATTTTAACTCTATAATCAAACATTTTCCTTTGCCAATAAACAACATGTCATTGACATACAAGGCAATAACCAGGAAACCATCACCATCAAATTTGAAATATATACAGTGATCAGATTTAGATCACACAAATCCCAAACTCAACACATATGTATCAAACTTTTGGTACCACATCCTAGGACTTTGTTTTAAACCATACAAGGAATTCTTCAATTTACAGACCAAATGACTTTTACCTTTCACCACATAGTGCTCTGGCTGTGACATGTAAATTTCTTCCTCCAAATCTCCATGAAGGAAAGCATTTTTCACATCCATTTGCTTGATCTCTAGATCATAAGCTACTGCAATAGAAAGCAAAAATCTAATGGATGTCATTTTGGCTACTGGAGAAAAAATCTCACCATAATCTACTCCCTCAACTTGAGAGTAACCTTTTGCAACCAAATGTGCTTTATACTTCTCAATGCTTCCATCTGCACCCATCTTCCTTTTGAACACCCATTTACAACCAACAGGCTTCCGTCCTTCAGGGAATGGTACAAGGTCCCATGTTTGATTCCTCTTAAGAGCTACCATTTCTTCATCCATGGCTATTTTCCAAGACTCTAAATCATTCATACCAAGAGCCTCTTCTATAGATCTCGGTTCATCATTGTTAGCATTCAATGCAAATATGCACCTCCAATCATCAAGAGAATACCCATACCTTTCAGGTGGTTTCCTTTGTCTAGTAGATCTTCGAACAAGATCTGGTTTAGGTTCAGAAGGTTCAGTTTCATGATTAGGTTCTCCCTCTTCCTCTGATGATTCAGAACTCGTAGAGCTCTCTTCAACATCTCGTCTTTCTAAGGGCCTTGATTCAACTTTCTCAGGTGTAGCAGGAAGTTGAATCACATCTTTCTTTTCTTTAATTTGTTCTGGTTGCACTGTAACAGAAGAAGGCTTAGTTTCTCTAAAAATAACACTTCTGGAATAAAATACCTTTTGTGCAATAGGACCCCAAAGCTTGTATCCTTTCACACCATAACTATATCTGATGAAGATACATTTGATAGCTTTGTTGTCCAATTTCGTTCACTTCTCCTTTGGCACATGAGCATATGCCTCACAACCAAACACTGTCAAATGTCCAAGTGAAGGCTTGTGGCCCGACCACGCTTCCATTGGCATCTTATCAACAAGAGGTAATGTAGGAGACCTGTTTATCAGGTAGCAAGTAGGGGCTATAGCTTCAGCCCATAACTTTTGTTCTAGTCCAGCACCACTCAACATACTCCTAGCATTCTCCATCAAGGTCATGTTCATTCTTTTAGCAACTCCATTCTGCTATGGAGAATACAGAGTTTTCTTCTCTCTTTTAATACCACAATCTTTACAAAATGTGTCAAAAATATTGGGGCAAAATTCACCACCATTATTAGTTCTCAAGCATTTTATTTTCTTTCTAGTCTACAATTCAACCATTGCTTTAAATTCTTTGAAACGACTGAAAACTTCAGCTTTACTCTTAAGGAAATAAACCCATGTTCTTCTACTAAAATCATCAATGAAAGAAACATAATAAACTGATCTACCAATAGAAGGAACATCAACTGGACCAAATACATCCGAATGAATTAGATCCAAAATACATGAAGACTTATGATAACTCGAGTAAAACTAAATGCGGTTTTGTTTACCATAGATACAATGCTCACAAAAATCAAACTCAAGATTGCAGTCATTCAACCCATCAACAAGGTTCTTATTTTTCAAGGTTTGTAGGCCCTTCTCACCTATGTGGCCAAGTCTTTGGTGCCATAACATAGTCTTCTTTGCAGGCAACTTTGATTCAATAGACAGAGCACCCTTGGGTACCCAAAAACCACGACCATTTGTTGAAAGAGAAACTCTCTCCTTCTCCAACTAAGTAGTCTTTTTCACAATCTTATCAGAAGTACTATTGCACTCGACTATGCGTGCATCAAGTTGGTACAATGTACCCAATCTACTTCCTCTTGCTATTACCATAGTGCCTCTCACAATTTTACACCTACTTCAAAAAACTGTACATGCACACCCGCATCTATTAGCTTACTAACAGATAACAAATTCCTTGCTAGTCCAGGGATATGCAAGACACCATCAAATCTTCTAATTTTACCATCAGAAAATTTCACACGAATACTTCCACGACCAATAATATCAAGTATTGAATTATCACCCAAATACACCTTACCACCATCAAAATTTTCATACTTACTAAACCAGTTCCTATTAGGAGTCATGTGGAAAGATGCACCTAAATCTATTAAACATTCATTTTCACCTGCATGAGTGGCCAAGGCTGAAATGAAAGCATCTCCATCTTCCTTCTTGGACTCAAAATCAGAATCTTGCTTCTTCTTCTTCTTCTTTTTCTTCTCCTCTTTGTAGTCCTTTCGGAAGTGTCCAAGTTTGCCACAATTCTAGCAGATTGCCTTGGACTTACTTGGGGATTTCGATCTCCCCTTATTTTTGGACTTAGAATAGCCATGCTGCTTTTCATTCTTTCCTCTTTCTCTTGGTCTTTCGTGAACACTCAAAGCCTCTTTGGCATTTAGAGAGACCTTCCTTCTCATCTCCTTAGAAAGTAGAGAACCAACAACGTCCTCCATCTTCAAGACAACTGAAGTGCTCTCTATAGCCATCACAAGACTATCCCATGAGTCTGGCAATGAACATAACAAGATTTGACACCTTTCTTCTTCATCCATTGGCACCCCTTCTAAGGTCAACTGAGTCACCAACATATTAAAGCTTTCCAGATGCTCAGAAATTTGTCCACCTTCTTCCATTCTCAAGGAATACAACTTCATCCTCAAGAAAATCTTATTCACAAGTGATTTTGCTTGATAGATCTCACTAAGCTTTTACCAAAGCTTCTTCACGGTAGGTTCTTCATGGACATTAATCAGAATCAAGTCTGTAAGACACAATCTGATGAGACCTTTAGCTTTTCTATCAGTCACATCATATTGTGCAGCTAATGTCGGATCTGTGGGCCTCAGCTTGTTCTCATCAACCACATCCCATAGATCCCAATCATACAACAGATCTTCCATCTTTAGCTTCCACATCTCAAAATTTGTTCCAAAAAACTTTTCAACATCAATTCTCCATGACATGCTTGCCATCTTTTCAATCCTGCAACATAGAAATGAAATGCTCTACACAAGCTCCCACTCAAACCTTGATTAGCTCAAAAAACCTTGTACCCAACAAATAGAACCAAAACTGGTCAGGCTCTGATACCACTTGTAAGGAAGCAAAGGTGCATACAATCGCTTCCTATGCTAATTTTTGAGAGGACGATTATGCATATCAAAGTAACTATTGCAAAGATCTCAAGAAATGCATAATAACATAATCAAAATAACAAAGAACACACAACATAGTGATTACCGTGGGGAAACCCTTCTGGGAGAAAAACCCCACCCTCCAAAATTCGCACAATGTATTATCAAACCAAGATGATTACAATACACTTGCAATGCAAGTTCTTATAGGAGCGCATCACCACAACTCAAACTCGGAGAGACTCCTTCTAGCACCAGTCTTGCAAATTAAACTCAATTACACAAACATCTCCCCAAGCCCTCCTTTTATAGTGATTTTACAACCGAGAAACCACTTATGGTTTTACAAAACCATGGGCAAAACTACCATGCCACATGTTATCCATTTTTGACATTTACATTTCCAATATGGAAAAACAACCAGGTTAAAATAGTAATCACATCCACAATTTTGTCTCTTAGTCTAGACCCCCATAAAAGTCACAAAATAAGTCATCAAGGCTCTAAAAATGACCTACCTATATTCTACTATGGACAAGACTCATTTTAACAACTCACTAACCATTTTCCAACGCATAAACAAGTGGAAAACTTTCACAAACAAATTCTTGGAATTTTCCAAGAAAGGATTGCAAGGTTGAGGCACATGTTTCTCAACATACCATTGTAAATTTGTGCGCATAAATTTTACGAAAATTTCTCCTTATATTTATCAAAATGATAATTTATGGGTTCTGAGGTAAGTCGTATTATATAATTTAACACCATCCTAAATGCATTAATAATTCACTCAAAACATGGTGGAAAACTTCACCAATTATTCCCTTTCTACACACGCTAAGTCAAAGCATATATGTCTTTTCTATCTTAAAACTTTTGCACCGACAATTAATCAGCTCTGTGCTAACATGTGCAACGTAAATGACGATGTAAGCCACTCAATAATGTCAAATTATTATTAATTTAAATTATTTAGTGTTTAGACCATCCACTTCCAAATGTTATTTTTATTAGTTTGTATTGAATTCAATATTTGAATGTTTCTATAACTGAAAAGAGTCTATCTATAGGTTAATATATGTCCTTGACCATTGAGCTGACAGAGGGTTAAGGATAAATTAATTATGAGAGAGTTAAAAAGAAAGAAGATCGAGATTTTTATAGAAGTTCATTATGGAATCTTGTTACTATTGGCTAAATGATCAAACATATGGGTTATGTCTTAAGGTACTTGTCATTTACACATGATATCTTGCTTATATATTTGGTGACAAGATCATTTGATCAAATAATTTATACCATATTTTACTTCATAGGAATGTGCCTAAAAATAATAGTCTCTAAAGAGTCACACACTCAAAGAACATGTCAAATAACCAAGGTTAAGTGTCAATTATGACTACCTTGTGCTAAGTTAATAAATTACAATCTGCTGAGAGTCAAACATTGAAATAATCCATTGCTAACCTAGAGCATAGTTGCACTCAACGACATACAAGACTGCTGAAGGTTCTATAACATCTTATTTTTTGGTCATTCTCTTTTTCTCTATTCTACTAATATTAGTAGGTAATATTTAAATTACAAAAGAAAGTATTCACTATCTATAGTTCATATTTTTCATCTTACTCTTGTTTTGCAAGCAATTTGTGTACAATTGATTTGTGTATTATTTTCATCTACTATTTATTTGATATGCACTCATCATTAGCATCACACATATTTCAAGTGGTTAGTAGTGCATTTCAAAGGTCCAAATTATTTGAAAACTACATTGCACATTGATTTAAACACAAATAAATGTTCAGTGTATATGTTGTATAAATCTAAAAAATATGTTTAAAAAATATAGATATAAGTTTATTTTTAATAAATTTATTCTTATGAGAAGATCATAAATTTTATGATGTTATTTTTAATTTTAATACTGAGAGTACAAATAGAAAAATGAAAATGCTCCTCAAATAAGTACATCAAGATCTCATGGATATTAAGACAATTATTTAGAGAATGGTAAGCTTAGAAAAGCTAAGGAAACCAATATTAAAGAGATGGGTTTACCTTATTTTGTCTTTTTCCTTTCTAGTTTTGGAGTTTAATTTATGTTCATGTCTATTTATTGTTGTTTTGATCTACTTTTTATTCATTGGGTTTTTTTGTCGTAGTTTTGGTGCTATTAGTTTGTCTACCATAATCCTATCTTGGGGCTTTATTTGAAAATCTTAATGTAATGATTGAAGGGGTTTTAGGTCTCCAAAAACCCTATTTTTGTACTTAGTAGAAAATATAGATGATTCTTAAAATCAAATTGAAGCCTTACTCTACCAATAAGGTAAATTGAAATACTATTGTGAACCAGATTAAATGCTACCTCAAATTTTAGACTAATTTAAAACATGATTTTAGAATTGATATAACACTAACTCTAACACTAACCATAACCCTAAACCAAAATAGAGTGAGCTATTAAATCAAAATTTATAAGAACTTTTATTGTAATTATATTCAAAAAAATGCATTTAATCTGAATGAAACTTTGACTCAATTAGTGAATGATAATTTTACACTAACCAAATCATAACTCTAACCCATGTATTGAAATAAATTAAACCCAACCTTGGCATTGAAGTAGATTGAATCCACATTGATAAAAGAAAATTATAGTGAATCCTTTCTTGTACCATAATTAAGGTTTTTAACATAATGTAAAGCTAAAATGTATTGAATGCTAACCATAATCCTATACCAAACTAGGAAGAAACCAAAAGCCCAAATTGCACAACAATTATTATGTTAAGCCTAACCCAAATGAAATTGAATTCAAGGTTAGGCTAAACTAAAGGGAAACATGTGAAAAAAAGAGAGAACAAAACACTAATAAAAAAAGAAAAACTATTAAAAAATAACAATAATTAAATAATAAAAATAAAAATCACTTGAAAAAACCAATGAAATTGAATAAGAAATCATGCACTAGACCAAATTGAACACTAAATTTAATTGAACTTTAATCTAAAAGTAATTGGATCCTCAAGCTAATATTAATTAAACATAAATAATAAATATATTTAAGTTGCAAGGAGACTAAAATAAATCAAAACATATTTGATTTGTCATGTTTATAATATTATGCATTTTTATTTGAAATATTACTTATTTATCAAATAAAATTAATTTAAAACTATATTTCATAGATTAATTAAAATAATTGTATTCATTTAAAATTAATTAGTTAAAGCATTATTCATAATACACTTCATTTTAAATTATTTTAAATCTAAAGAAAAATAATCATAAAAAATTAAATATATAAAATTATATAAAATATTAAAATTTATATAATATATTTTTATTTGAAAGTTAGACGTGCAACTCTCTATGATAATAATAGGTTAGTGGAGATTTGACCTTTGTGGGCATAACAACACAACTGCCACTTTACTACCATATTGTGACATTTGAAATACAAAGAAATAATTTTGGTATTCTTCTTTGTTGGCTTTCCACCACTACTACATTATGCCTAACCCAAATGGTTTTGAATATAAGGTTAGCCTAAATGTAATTGAACTATAAAAAATAAAATAAAAATATCAATATAAATTAAGCGCGTTAAAAAGTAAAGGCAATTGAACACTAAAATAAAAACTATATAAAATATAATCCAAATTAAACAAGTGTCATATAGGGGCAAGTATTTATCATTTAGTATAACTATAATATTGAATATAGTTTAATTTGGTAAAAATTTAAAAATCACACAAAAATAATTAGGATGAAATCTAATTTATATAGATAATCACCTTAAAATAAATTTAATTTTAATTGTTTTATAAATTCAATATTTTACAATTTAGAAGTTGACCTATTAATTTCTTTGATATTATTAAAATTAGTTGTAACTTAAGTTTTACTATAATGTGGTGGTAAAGTGGTTGTTGACACACATACTCACACACACACACACACACACACACACACACACACACACACACACACACACACACACACACACACACACACACACGTATATATATGTATGTATACATATATGTATAGGTATGTATATGTATGTGAATGTGTGTGTGTGTGTGTGTGTGTGTGTGTGTGTGTGTGTGTGTGTGTCTATATATGTACATATAAATACATACATACATACATACAAATAAAGAAGATGAAAAGAACCATTGCATAACAATTGATTCTACCAAAGCAAATTCATTAATTTGACAAGCATAAAGAGGAAGAGTGATTTTTTTTTTTTTAATTCTTTTGGGAAGATTCTCTTTAGGATCATTTTGTTTACGTCTTTAAAAACTTTTAAACTCAAACTTTTCTATCGACAATAATTGATTATGTTAGGCTATGCAATATTGACCATCTTTTCTATATTATTTTAATCTTAAAGTTTTAACATAATAAATGTAAAATATTTAATTAGGCAAGATGAGCCAACACAACAGAAAATTATATGCCTCTCATTTGGGAGGTCTTGTGCTCAAGCCTACTTTAGTTTAATAGAGAATAGTTAATCTCACCAAATAATAATAAATCATTAATGGATAATAAGACTAGGCCCATTACCTATTAAAAAAAAAGGTAAAATATTTGAGTCTCTCATTCTTTCATCTGAAATCTCTTGTGCTCAATTCTACTTGAGTTTAAAAGAGAATAGGTAATCTCACCAAATAATAATAAATTATTAATAAATAATAAGATATAGACCCATTACCCATTAAAAGAAAATAACAGTTTTGAACCTTACATAATGACTTAGTTATTCCTTTTTGTTTGTCAAACAAACCATTGCTTTGCCTCATCTGACCGCTCAATGTAGAAAATAACCATGACTACGGCTGATTCCAAAGAGCGAAAACTGACACTTGAATTGCTTATTCAATCCTACTGTGATGCAGGAGCAAGTGCTGGGCACAAGAATAAATCTTTTGTTTGCAATTGTGATGGTGTTTAAATGTTTTTTGTTATTATTAAATTTTAGGGTTTGCATTGAATTCGGGGTAGTGTTTAATTTTAGGGTTCAATTAATATTTTGTTATAACTTTAGTAAAGGTTTAAACAAACCTTTACAGGTCTGGTGGTTGCCAAAACTAGTTCTTAACTGTTTGGCTTCGTTTATAAATTCTCTCTAAAATCTCTTTGGAGAATAGGGGGGATTTGAGATTTTTCTTTTCTATGTGAAGAAGGACTGAGATGAACAGATGAAATAAATAAAATTGTAGTGCTTTCTTGGTACTTGGTTTTGATTTTATTTTGTTCTGAATAAAGTAGAAGTAGCATTGTTTTTTTTTTTTGGTTTAAAGGTTATTGTTGTAGGAAGCTAGATCCACACAAGAACCTCTGGAAGTTTATTTGGGCAAAAATGCCTCTTGCTAGCATAATCACCATGTGAAGTGGCCTAAGTGTGGTGGAGAGCAGGTAGGAGGAATGTATATTATTTTCTTCATGGCCTTTTCCAGGAATGGGCTACAGTTTTAAGAAACATGTGTTTGGTAAGGCAGCATCCCTATGTGTTGGCCATGAATGAACACATGTAACCTATAAGGTGTTGTTCATATTCGGTGTTTCCCTGTAGTTTTTATTTTATTTTCTTCTTTCCACCCAATATTAAGCCTGTTATAAGCTTTTTCATTGTTATCTCCTCATCATATTGGTATCAGAGCGAGACAAGATCTTGTTGGGAAGTGTATGTCTGCAGAAGAATCATAGGTTGAAGCTGAGGCTCACACCATGCCTCCAAAAGGTATGACTCCAGATGCCATCAAAAAGATGATGGAGGAACTTCTGGAAGAGAAGTTCAAGGAGTTCAAGGAGTCCAGTAACAAGGATAAGGAGAATGAGGTGGAAGAAGGTACCAGTGGAGATGAAGAAGAAGAACAACACCAGGATCCACCAACAGAATTGGGTGCAGATCAAAAGGCATTTGTTGATGCCTTAAAGGCAATAAAAGGAGATATTACTAATAAGCTACCTACATATGGAGGTAGTCTCAATAGTGAGGAAGTGTTTGAATGGATTGAAGCAATCACAAATTACTTCGAGTTGAATGAAGTTCCAAAGCATGATAGGGTAAGGATTGCAAAAGGAAAGTTGAAAGGATCTGCTCTCTAATGGTGGAATTATATTCAAGGAGAAAGGATACAAAATAACAAAAATATGATCTCTTCATGGGAAGTGATGAAGGGAAAAATCAAGGCACAATTTTTGCCTGCAGATTATGAGGTGCAATTGTTTAAGAAGTTGCAAAGCTTGAGGCAGTGAGAGATGGATGTGAATACCTATACAGAGGAGTTCCATAGGTTAACTCTTAGAGCAAAGAAACAAGAGGAGGAACCAGAAAGAGTGGCTAGATATTTAAATGGTCTTAGAATGAGCATACAAGAGGAGATCAGCCTCTTGGCCCCAGATACATTGGGGAAGTGTTTTCAACTTGCTCTTAAAGTTGAAGAGAAGTTGAAGAGGAAGAGTGATCAGCAACAAGGAAGGAGAAGTGGAAGGAATGACCAAGGTAGGGGAAACTTCAAAAATAGAGGACAAGGCTAGAGGTCCCAAGGTGAGTCTAACCCTAAGGAGCAAGTGGGTGACTCAAGTAGCAGAGGAGGCTATGGTGGAAGGGGACCTAATGGAGGAAGGTCAGATGGATCAGGTAGAGGATCCAGGTTCTCAGGAATGAAGTGCTACAATTGTGGTCAGATAGGGCACCCAAAATATAAGTGTCCACAAAGGGCATCTACTTCTCAAAATGGTGAAAGGAGAGTCACTTATGTGCAAGAAGATAATGTGAGTATGAACTCACCAGAAGTTCAGTTGATGACAGAGGCTCAGGGAGAAAGTCTCAGGACACTTCTTAAGGAACTGCTAAAAGAAGATACTACTCAAAGGAGGGCTCTTTTTCGAGTTCAATGCAAGGTGAAAGGTAAGTTGTGCAAAGTAATTATTGATTCAGGTTACATAGATAACATCATCTCACTTGAAGCTGTAAAAAAATTGAAGTTAGAGAGACTTCCACATTCTTGTCCATACAAAGTTAGTTGGTTGAACAAAGGGCAACAGGAAGTTGTGAATGAGCAAGCTTGGGTAGAGTTCAGTATAGGGGAATATAAAGATTAAATATTGTGTGATGTCTTGCCCATGGATGCTTGCCACCTCTTGTTGGGAAGACCTTGGCAATTTGACAGGAAGGCATGCCATGATGGTGAGAAGAATTCTTATAGCTTCCAAAAGGATGGAGTAACATACAGATTGAATTCTGAAGGAGAAGAGAAAGGGGTTGGTCAAGTTGGACCAAGTGTGTTGATCGTGGGTGAGAAAGAGCTCATTAATACTCTGGAAGAAGATGGAATAGGCTTTGCATTGGTGCTAAAGCCTAAGGAAGATAGGAAGAAGGAGCATAGGACAGCAGGCCTGAAAGAAGTTGAAGAGTTGTTAAACTAGTACAAGGAAATCATTGCTGAGGTAATGCTTGAGTCTCTGCCACCAATAAGAGACATAAGTCACTAGATTGATCTTATTCCTAGAGTAGTGCTACCCAACAAGGCAACATATAAGATGACACCAAAACAAAATGAAGAAATTTCCAGGCAAGTACAGGAGTTGCTTGACAAGGGGCTGATAAGGAAAAGTCTTAGCCCATGTGCCGTACCCTCAGTTCTTCCTCCAAAGAAGGATGGTAAGTGGCGGTTGTGTACTGATTCTAGGGCTATTAATAGGATAACTATAAGATATAGATTTCCTATTCCTAGAATAGAAGATTTGTTGGATTGTTTGGGGGGAGCTTCATATTTTTCTAAAATAGATCTCAAAAGTGGGTATCATCAAATAAGGATATGAGAAGGGGATGAATGGAAGACAACCTTTAAAACTAATGATGGGTTGTATGAATGGCTGGTTATGCCATTTGGTTTATCTAATGCTCCTAGTACATTTATGAGACTAATGAATGAAGTTTTGCACGACTTCATTGGAAAGTTTGTTGTTGTCTACCTTGATGACATTTTGGTGTATAGTAGGAATAAAGAAGAGCATTTGCAGCATTTGAAGATAGTTTTTCAAAGACTACAGGAGAAAAAGTTGAAGATAAACTTGTATAAGTGTGACTTTTTGAAACAAGAGTTGGGGTATCTTGGATTTGTGATATCCAAGGGAGAATTGAAAATGGATCCATCTAAAGTGGAGGCCATCATTAATTGGCCAACACCAAGGGCTGTTGGAGTTGTTGAAAGTTTTCATGGTTTGGCCACATTCTACAGGAAGTTCATAAGGAACTTTAGCAACATTTGTGCACCAATTTTAGACACCATCAAAGGAGGAGGTGACACAAAATTTGAATGGAATAATGCAGCAAATAAGAGTTTTGAGGAACTCAAACAAAAGGTAGCCAAATATCCTGTTCTTGTTTTACTAGATTTTAATAAAGTTTTTACAGTAGAATGTGATGCTAGTGGCTTTGCAATAGGGGTTATTCTTAGTCAAGAAGGTAGACCCGTTGCATTTTTTAGTGAGAAGCTGAATGAGGCAAAGAAGAAATATTCTTCTTATGATTTGGAATTGTATGCCATTGTCCAGGCATTGAAAAAATGGAGGCACTATTTGCTGCCTAAAGAGTTTATTGTGTATACTAACAACCATGCTCTTAGTTTCTTGAATGGGCAGGAAAAACTCAACCATAGGCAAATGAAATGGGTTGAGAGTTTGCAGGCTTATACTTTCACAATCAAACATAAGAAAGGACAAGCCAATAAGGTGGCTGATGCACTTAGTAGAAGAATGTTAACAGTGCAAGAAGTACAAATCCAAAGCATGGGTGTAGATGCATTGAAGGGAATGTATGCGAAAGATAGAGATTTCAGCGAAGCATATGAGGTTTGCACTGAATTGTAAAATAGTTTTCATTCTAATTTTTCTGAATTTATTGTGCAAGATGGATTGTTGTTTAAGGACAGCCAACTATGTATTCCCAAATGCTCTATGCGGGAAAATGTTATTAAAGAAAAACATTGTGGAGGTCTTAGTGGTCATTTTGGACTGAACAAGACATTAGAATTGGTACAAATGATTTTATTATTGGCCTAAGATGCAAACAGACATTAGGAAGTTTGTGGAAGGTTGTCTAGTATGTCAAAGGGCAAAGGGAGTATCAACAAATGCTGGACTTTATCAGCCTTTACCCATACCAAATAGACCTTGGGAATGTTTGAGTATGGATTTTGTCATGGGATTACCAAGGACAAAGACAAGTTATGACATCATATTTATGGTCGTTGATAGATTCAGTAAAATGGCTCACTTTATTCCATGTAGAACCACTAATGATGCTAGTTACATTTTAGGACTATTCTTTAAAGAAATAGTTCGTATTCATGGTTTGCCATTGAGCATTGTATCTAACAAGGATAGCAAGTTTGTGGGTCACTTTTGGAGAACCCTATGGAAGAAGTTGGGCACAAATTTATCTTTTAGTTCAGCCTATCATCCTCAAATAGATGGGAAAACTGAAGTGGTTAATAGATCCT
This sequence comes from Cupressus sempervirens, assembly GCA_028749045.1. Taxonomy (NCBI): domain Eukaryota; kingdom Viridiplantae; phylum Streptophyta; class Pinopsida; order Cupressales; family Cupressaceae; genus Cupressus; species Cupressus sempervirens. Next base: position 183,015,490 of record CM053786.1, on the reverse strand, counting down.
TGGGAAACCTTTTGAGATGTTTGATATGGGAACATGGAGGTAGCTGGGATGCTATCATACCTCAAGTAGAGTTTGCATATAATGACTTAGTGAATCGTAGCACAGGCATGAGTCCTTTTGAAGTTGTTTATGGGAGACATCCAAGGGGAGTTTTAGAACTCAGAAATATGGATGGTTTGGAGAAAAGGAGTGGACATGTAGAAGACTTTGTTGAAGCAATGGTGGAAGTGCATGAGCACGTGAGGAAAACTCTACAACAGAATAACCTAAAGGTGAAGGCTAAAGCAGATTTGAAAAGAAGAAATGTAAAGTTCCAAGTTGGAAACATGGTTGTGGTTCACTTGAACAAAGATCGGTTACTTCGAGGAAGCCATACAAAGTTGATGATGAAAAAGATTGGACTGTGTGAAATTTTAGAAAAGTATGGAGAAAATGCTTACAAAGTGGCATTGCCTCCAGATGTAGCTATTTCACCTATATTTAATGTCTTGGATCTCACATTGTATAAAGGTTCAAACAAAGAAGTTGGTACAGAAGCAACAACACATGAATCAAATGACTGGATTCAAGAATTGCCTTCTAAAGAGGCACCCCAGATAGAAAGTATCATCAACAGTAAGGAAGCAATGAGGACAAGACACAAAGTACAAATGGAGTATTTGGTTAAGTGGAAGGGCCTTCCAGATTTTGAAGCTACTTGGTTGTCGGAAATAGAAATTCTAAGGCAAGGTGGGGATATACAACAGCTGGTCTCCAAGAGGACTTGAGACAAAATTCACCCTGGGAGTATGCTGCAAGAGCAAGTGTTGGGCACAAGAATAAATCTTTTGTTTGCAATTGTGATGGTGTTTAAATGTTTTTTGTTATTATTAAATTTTAGGGTTTGCATTGCATTCGGGGTGGTGTTTAATTTTAGGGTTCAATTAATATTTTGTTATAACTTTAGTAAAAGTTTAAACAAACCTCTATGGGTTTGGTGGTTGCCAAAACTAGTTCTTAACTGTTTGGCTTCGTTTATAAATTCTCTTTGAAATCTCTTTGGAGAATAGGGGGGATTTGAGATTTTTCTTTTTTGTGTGAAGAAGGACTGAGATGAACAGATGAAATAAATAAAATTGTAGTGCTTTCTTGGTACTTGGTTTTGATTTTATTTTGTTCTGAATAAAGTAGTAGCATTGTTTTTTTTTTTGGTTTAAAGGTTATTGCTGTAGGAAGCCAGATTCACACAAGAACCTCTGGAAGTTTATTTGGGCAAAAATGCCTCTTGCTAGCATAATCACCATGTGAAGTGGCCTAAGTGTGGTGGAGAGCGGGTAGGAGGAATGTACATTATTTTCTTCATGGCCTTTTGCAGGAATGGGCTACAGTTTGAAGAAACATGTGTTTGGTAAGGCAGCATCCCTATGTGCTGGCCACGAATGAACACATGTAACCTGTAAAGTGTTGTTCATATTTGGTGTTTCCTTGTAGTTTTTAATTTTATTTTCTTCTTTCCACCCAATATTGAGCCTGTTATGGACTTTGTCATTGTTATCTCCTCATCAAACTGGCACAATACGCTCCTTGCTATTCAGAAGCTTGACCTTCTACATTGTTACTGTCCCTCACGTTTCACACCTCCCTAATTTACGAAGGTGTCTACAGAGACATTATTGAAAAAATAAATCTTGACAGAAAGCCCATTTACAAATCACACGATCACACTCACCAAGAAGTAATAAACTGATCTTAGACTCAATTTACAATTCGGCAGTTTTTCCTGATTTCACCTTGAGAACCAGTGAGTACCTCTATGGTGCCCATTTTCACCATTGCTTTGGCAAACTTGGTCTTCCACATTGATGGGTACCTCGAACTAATCTGAACAACTTTTAGAGTCTCAGGATCTGTGGTTAAGGTATGATCAGATGTCAACAGTCCCCTGTTTCTCAGAAGCTCCGTGTAATAAGCACTGTCCAGCGTGGATGGTCTAGATGTTTCCATTGCGACAACTGGATCAGGAGGAGGTGCAACTGGACAGCTAAGCTTCAGTTGCTGGACCAGTTGAGGCTCTAATGAAGGGTCTGCAACACCTGAATTCTTGAAGTTGTAAAGCCTGTCGCTAAATGAAGAGGAATGTGATACACCGATGGAATGACCACCTGTGGCATAGGGAAAAAAGCATTATAAGATTATTTTCATTTCAGTACTATATCTAATAGTAAGTGAATTTTGATTATTTAATAGTTTTAATTTATAAATCAAATTTTAATATATTATATTTAAGTTGAACTCTTCAAATCAATTTTAAATCAAATTTTACTATGTGAACTCTTTCTTAAAAATAAGCTAATTTTAGTTATTTAACACTCTTAATTTATAAATCAAATTTTAATATGTGATAGTTAAGTCTGCAAATTCTTAAGTATTACAGTACTTGCCTGATAGAATTACGATTTCTTCTTGAGAGAGGCCTTTTTGGTTAAATAAATCAGTCAACTCTGTGACGTTGAAGAAGGGAGGAGGTAAGTTCCCCAGGATCGAATCACTGGTAGAAATCCTCCCATCTCTGCGTCCGGCTGGAACATCCCAGTGAATATTGCCAGCCTGAAATAGAAAATGTAATTCTTATGTGAGAACCATTTTAAAATGATAATAGTAGGTGGAGTGTTATGACAAAAACATCTTAACAAATATATTACAATTTTTAGATCGATTGTAATGGTAGATATGTGTTAACATATAGTTTCTCGAAATAAACTTTTAAAAAAATTAAAAGAAAGGAAAAGCTGATATTGCAGGTGGTAATGTGTGAAACTAGCACACTAAGTCAATGCTTAGTGCATGCTATTATTTATGTTCATCTGTGTAGATGTCAAGGAGAATTCTTAGGTTTCGAGGTAGAATGTTAAAAAGGCTCACCTTTTATCTCAATGTCATGATACTGAATAGATGTATTCGTATTAATGGAAAACCGCATATAATGTAGTACACAGAACCAATAAGTACATACAACTTCATAATTTGATAAAATACCTGATATGAGCAATCTCGTGCAGCAAATGCAATTATGTCCGCGCATGACACTGTTTGAGGACAAACTGATTCTAATATCATTTTGACTTCGTCTATCAGTTCAAAGCCACGAAGACTTGGAAATTTTGCAGGGGATTCTTTCTCTGCTGTATTTCCTGGTGTGGAATCTATAAGAATGGATCCATCACAACCCTGCAAATGAGAAAAAAATTATATTATCATAGTTAACCCAATTTTATATCATAGTGGAAGTAAGATGAACTTATAAACTACTTGCCTTAACAAAACAATCATGGAAATGCATCCTTATAATGGCCGGGGCCAACGTAGGGTCCCTTTTTAGAGCTTCAAAAACTGTCCACCTGACAATTGATTCAGCTTGAGGGCACGCATAGCCATAATAGCCAACTTTCAGTCCACAATAATCATCAGCAGTGTCAGAAACCATCCATAGCATTGCCAAAACTGAAAAAGTAATCAATTGTTTCATTGTTATCGATACTGATTCTCACAAGTTACTGAAATGCATTTTGCAGGATGGAAGTCTTTAAGTCGTATATTTATTGAAAATGCATGAGGCATCACATCTGCTACAGTCTATGAATTGTTCAACAAAATTTGATTAAACATATATTTTCCCCGCCTTAAATGGAAAGCAAGATTCACGTCGTAAACGAAAAGAGTTGAATTGTTCCACTCTTAAATTTAAAGGGATAGTTGCATTATGTCATTGAAGATCACCATATATACTTAATCATTAGAATATACATACTCAGAGAGAGAGAGAGAGATAAAGTCGGCAAACTCAATAGTATGTGAAATCTGCACATACACGCCAGTTGTATAGTAAAGGAGATATATCAGTAATTACGTAGTCAGAATGTTAATAAATATCACGGGATAAGCTCCCAATTATAATAACATTTTCTGAAGGCAACTTTGAATGTGTCATATGTTTTCAACAGGATTGCGAGTTTCAAACATTTTTGTTTAATAGCTTTCACAACTGTAATGATTTAAGCTCCCTATGGAAGACTGGTCAAGGACAAAAGAGGCAAGTTGTGTCATGACGCTCGTATAGGTAGTACAAATTAAACCTTGACTATTATTAATTTATCGTTTATTTTTGGAAGATATCCCAGATTAGACTTTAATGGTAATTTCATACCAAACTCTTAAATAGAAAAAGGATGCACATATTTTTATATACTTTCGTTTACTTTGCAGAGACAAAGATTGGAGGATAATGGCAATGAAGTATATTAGAGGGCAAAACTCACGATTCTGTCTTTTATTCTTTATTTATTAACAGATATGAAATATAAACCTTCAACATAGGATTTTGAAAAAAAAAATCACAAAAGTAGTCGATTAGAGCAATTAGGAAAGAAATGCCATTGGAAACGATTAGGTTATAGCCTACTTTAAGTCAGAATTCTGGTGTTGTTTATCAGGTTATATTCTAGTTTAAGCAAGTGAAATATCCGATCAAACATTAGAATCATAAAGTGCTGAGCCATAGAAGATAAAATTGAGCCAAAAGAAATACAGTTATATGAACTACATCATATGGGACACAGCCTTTATTAATAAACAAATATGAATAATTTTCAACACCATTGGGAACCTAAGTACAAAACATAAGTGGGATGAATAAAAAAAGAAATCAAATATTCTTCTCTTTTTGTTTTCTCTTCTAATGTTGAGCACATAACTTTAATTGATTGTAACATTATAAACTATCATAATGAAAAGTAAACATCCACAAATTCATCACACCATAATTTTTACATGGGAAAAGGTGGTGGAACCCACAAATAATTACTTTGCAGAAGTAATAATCATTTACACCTTTTTTCCCACTCCTTCAAAGTTCTTCTATAATCTATGACATGTCACATATATTCTTGTACATGAGATTTTGACTTCTTTAGTTTACATCTACATACTCGATCACATATCAACTTCAATTACATCTACAAAGGTAATTGTGTCTTTCATTTAATAATATTCAGTCCTACTACATGTTAGCATTTACTTTATCAACTACAATTCAATTAATTATTTATCCCTCAATCTAAGGCTTGAACAAGGAAAACCCTCACCCACCTAATAAAAAGAAACATGAATATTCTATGTGAAAAAGTAGGATAACTAAATTGTGGTTGCATATTAGAAATAAATCCACAAAATCTATTCAACTAATCTAGATTGACCTTGTTATAGTGCCTTGGGAAGATGATGACTTTGTGAAAATCTTTGTACAAGGATTTCCATAGTTAACCTATTATTTGAGCCTCTACTATAAATTAGATTTTGGGGTTTTCATTCAATTCAGAGATCTATGGTTGGACTTTTAGTTTTAGGTGAGGATCCACACTTTCTAAAGAAAAAACACAATTTCCTCTACATAATTCAAGGTGGGTCTTCCATCTTTCATTTTAATTTATAATATTAGCATAACTATGTATCTTAATTGGGTTGTCATCACATACACTTGACACCTAGATTTATATTACTTATTTAATAAGTTTAATTTTGCATATACATTATCATACTTGGGCTAACAAGAGTATTTACTTGTATTACATTACTTTCTCATAATCTAAATTCAATATTGGCATCCTTTTCATGATTTGAACCTTGCTAATATAATTCAAATTCTAGAAGAAATCATATTTAGAGATTATCCCTTTTTCTACACACATAGTTTGAATTTTTTAGCAAGTGGATGTCTACACCATATTAAAGTGCTTCCATTTTACCCCTAACTAGTTTGTTCAACTCAACATGTCTCACCTTCTTGTGGATTTTAGAGTTACATCCCTTAATCTCTCTTATCTCCCCTTTTATACTAGGTGTTTTCCCTCTTTTGGTGTACCTAAGTTATGCCCCTTTCCTTTTTGGTGTTACATTGTGTTATTCCATGACACATTCCTCTTCAATTTTGGGAGTAAGATTTGACTATTATAGTTATATCCTCTTTTTCAAACATAACATTCTCTAAGACCTTGTGGTGCATCATTGCTTTTATGAGACAACCATTCTCCTTTCCTTTATTTATCATGTATATAATGTTTATGCAAATTTCTCTCATTTAGTATTGTCCATGTTTTTACATGCTTTTCTTAGACATGTTCTTTTAAGGTTAACTAACAGAAGGATTTCTAATAAGGCCTTTTTAAATAAAAAACACTTGATTTTTGTGTGGCTTTATTATTTTCCTTTTTGATGAAATTATATATTTTGCTAGTGATTCTCCTAATATTAATCCTAATCCTATGCCTAATCTTTGTAATAATAAAACATACCAAACCCCTTCTACATTTCAACAACTTTGACATATGCTTCATGACCCTGATATTTCTCAATTTTTAATTCAACCATCTCGTCTAATACCCACATCTCAATCTCTTATCCTTCCAACCTATCCTATAATTCCCTCTTACCCTATACTTTCTCATAACTTTTATAACAAAACATTCTCTCCATATACTCTCCATAAGACTTACACCATAGGGTACAAAATTATCACTCAGAAAAGTTATAAGGTTTTAGGATTTGGAATTAATGAACATGGTGTTAGGGACCACTTTAAACATCATACACAATAACATTTAAGTGAGGTACTGATCACATATTTCCTTCTCTTAATCGTTCTTCTCCTCCTTCCCTAAGACCTCCTTTAAACAACCTTCTTCTAGTTCCAAGTTGCTCTCCTAAAACCACTAGGGAAGCCTTAGAATAAAAGCTATATCATCATCTCTTGCAAACTTATAGGTTACAATATCACTTATCAATTTCAAATGCTATTGCTCTATCTAAACATCATTTTCACTACAGTCATAAACATTCTCTTTGCAATTATTTGGAATTCATTCTCTTTGTAATTTATTGGAAATCATTCTATGTGTTAATGATAACATTGAAAATTATCAACTTTCTCACACAAGATATTGTCTCTCTTCTTAACAAGCATACTTATCATTTCTAATCCCTATTGTAACCATTCCTTTTTATCTTACATAATACATATAGCAGTGGTACAATACATCTTTCTTCTTTTTTACCTTCAGTACATGACAAGTTTCATCATTCTTGGGACCTATTTGGGCCATGTGATACTTAGATATCTTTCCTTAGAAAGAGCATATTTAGCATTGGAATAGTCTAATATCTCATCCCTTTATTTTTCTTATAACTTTTCTATTTGCATTCTTTACAATATCTATACACCAATTGGTTGTGTTACATTTTTTCATGCAATTATATCTTTATATTATGCATATTATAAATTTAATCTAACCTAAGAGAATTCTCTTATATTATTCCCTCATTTTATCCTCTTATTATATGTATAATATGATGTTGTAAAATAAAGCTTTGCTACATTCATGATTGTGTATCTATGTCTAGTGAATGTCATTTTATACCTTAGATTTGAGTGAATTTCATTTAGTATTTTTCAATAATTTACTTAAATTTTTAATATAATTTCTAGCATATTGTGTTGCTTATAATTGCATGGTATTTCTTATCTTCTCTATCTTGTTGCATTATTCTTTGATGATTCTTGTTAATATGGGATATTCTATCTTTTTTAATAGCTATAAATTGTTTCTTATGACTCATCTTTATATATTATGAATTTTTTTTGTATCATCCACCATAGATTTCTCTTTCTTGCCTCATGCTTTGGGGAAAAGGTTTGTTGTACATTCTTTATCTCTTTTTGTCTAAGGATTGACTTTCCTTAGTATAGTGGAATTTATTTATCAAGTAATAATATTTTCCTATAAGGAATTGTGTCATGATCACAACACTCTCTTATATACAAGAGGTGCATGACCTTGATAATCACATCTTCTTTATTTGCAAAACTATGTTCATTATAAAAGCTTACCCTTAGTATGTTATCGAAATCTTGTCATTCTTCACCTATGGATTCTTATTCCACATATATATAGGGGTTGAATATAGGCGCATTATTTTTCTTCTTCCCCTCTTTTGTTTTGAAGTTTTTATATTTTTTTACAACACTCCTCATAATGGTAGATGTCTTGCACACAAGATCTCTTCCTTAGAAGGGTCTCTTCTCACAACTGACACATCCATTCATAATTTATCTATTTTTATTACTTGTAAAAGTCAATGCTCTTTGCTAAGTCTATGGAATATATTTTTGATAAAGGATATATCCTTGTTGATAGAAGTAGTCATCCTTGATTCACTTCCTTATGATGTTTATGGCTACCTTGTCATCATAATAAGGGGGGTAAACATACCCCTCTTGGTACTATAGTTTATCCTTTTATGAATTGTTACTTGTTTGTTTTGCTAAATCCTCAATGGGTATTGGTGACACTTCTCCATCATGAGGAAATACATTTTTACTTTTTGTTTTCTAAATCCTCAAGGGGTACTCAAGATAATTCTTCATCATGAGTAAACACATTGCTAAATCTTGGGTATCAATGATACTTCTCCATCCTAGGGAAATATAAACACACACATACAAACACATATACACTATGTGGTGATACCATGAAATTTAACCACGGGTGGTCATAAACACACCTCCCCTTTCAAAACTATTTTTTATAGTTTGATCAAATTTTAAAATAGTTTATGGTCACTTTCAAAGAGATAAGATTGTTAAGACATGGACCTAAAAGTGATGTTTATTTTTTTATTTTAATATTATAATTAAGCATTGGTTTAGACTCAGCACTACTATAATTGATTAATATATATTAAATAACAGTATGAGAATTTTTAGGAAAGAGCCTGCAACACAATGATAAATTATGAAGCTCTTACCTAGGAGGTCCTTGGTTCTAGTATACTCAAGTTTAATAAATGATAATAATAATAATTAATTACAACACATAACAATTAATCTTTGCTTTGACCTATATCAAAATATGATAATTGCAATTTATTCATCTATAATCAATTAATATTTTATATATTGATCATAATGATTTAAATAACTCTGATAATAGTTTAATTTATCATATTGATATTAATAAATTGTTTGATAATACTAATTTTAAATATTTCCGAGATAACTATAAGTGGATTAGTTATTTATACTTATACTATATTCATTAATATGGTTTACATTAATTATTAATCAGTTATCTAAATGGACTATTTGACTTTATTCTTATATGTTGTTATTAATGAATTTAATTATTAATATACCTCATTTCTCTCACCATTTATTTTGTGCATAAAAATAAGTTATGCATGAGGAACTAGATTTAGATGACTAAAAGGATGAAAACACAACCATCCATCATCTCTAAATAGTTCTCTTAATCTTTGACAAATTCTTTTAAAATTATTTAAAACATAATAGTATTTTAGGTGTTTTATTCTTTTAAACTCTATATGTTTCTAGAAAACTAAACTTGTCAATACTATTTAAGTCACATTTTTATTGTGAACATATTAACAATACAAAATATTAGAGGGTATAGTATGAGTAATCTCTCTTATTTTAAAGAAAATTTAGATATTTGATATGCTAGGTTTGATTTATTTTAAATGATGGCAAACATGAAGAATTATTTTAACAAAAAAAAAATTATGTATAACAAAATGAAATATACCATACATTTTTTGTTAAAACCTTTATAAGTTTGAACTTTTGCTAGATTTCAAATTTTAAAAAAGAGATAAGGTATGCTATAAAAGATTTCAAATTTTCTAGAAATTTCTAGACAAAAGTGCATCTAATTAAGTTTTGGTATATAACTAAATTTATTTCTTTGTCAAAACATTATGATAAATTATAGATTCGATAATGTCTTTTTCTAATCACATATGTATATGTATATGTGTATATATACATACATAAATACATACATACATGCATACATACATATATGCATACATACATACATACATATATGTGTATATGTATATACACACACACATATATATGTACACATATGTACAATGTATGTGCACACACACACACACACACACACACACACACACACACACACACACACACACATGTATATATGTATACATTTACATATATATGACTGGCAATGTAGCACAAAGATATAAGTTTCATATCTTTACTAGTGCAAAATTCATATATATATATACCTACCATTAGATGGTTAGTAACTTAAAAGGATGGTAATATGGATATTTCTCTCAATGTTTATTTCTTCATTACAACTATCATAATATCTTATTCTAAATTTGTAAAAGTGTATTCTATTACAGCCACATCCTTTTGTTAGGACTTTTAAACTTTTATATCTTATATGTATTGACTTTTGGGTTTTAGGTCCCTTTGAAACCTATTTTAACCTCTATCCAAAAAATATCTTATTCTAAATTGATACACTGTACTATGAGTTCCTTTAATCAAGTGATCCATAGGATACTAGGACAAATGTACAAACTACTAGGTCATTTCAGCTTCTGATTCCCTAAATTTGTGACTTGTCATTTATTTTTTTTAATTCATGAAACACTAATTCTCATAGGAGGAATCTACAAAGTTAGAAAGTAGACCAAGAATATTTCTCTTATCGGTTAATGACCAAAATATTTTAGCTTTGATTCTATATGATTAGGATACATCATCTTATAAATTAGAGGTTGAATAAAGTTTGATCTTAATCTCTAATTGTCAAAATTATCTAACAAAGAATTTAGCTTTTAGTTTTGATATTTTGTGGGTTTCAATACCCATGTAATATGTGAATTGATGGTGATTTTTGGTTTAGGAAAAAATAAATATCATTTAATTTATTATGCTAGTGTAATATAAGGAATGCCTTCTAATTCTTGATTGAAATAGACGAAGACAAATGAAAATAATAAAATGTACAAATAAGAAGGAACACATTCGTAATTCCTCACATTTATATTTGTGCACTTTTCTTTTTCAAATAGAATCAAAGTCTTAGGTTAAACTAGAGGTTTTCTTCCCCTTTCATTTTCCCTTGTTGCCACTTTGAACAAGGACAAATATTACAATTTTTAAAACTTAATAAATTAATCTGGCGAAATCCTTTTATTGATAAAAAAATGACTATGATATAATTCCAAATTATTATTCCCATTGGGAAGGCTTAACAAGAAAAATCAAAACAATCTATGTTATTTGAATCTAACATCTTTGAACTAGTGCTAGATTGAGATTTTTTAATATTAATTTTGGTCTTCTCCTTTTTTGGTTCAAGACAATTGTAACATATTTTCTAACTCTTATTAGATATTTCAATTGGGCATATGATTGTCTTTACGTTTCATTTTTCAAATGTATTCATTGTAATTGATAATTTGATATTCTAATTATTGTCTTCTTATACTATATCAATCCTAGAGGAAAGTAAGGTTGAGAATGAATCTAGTAGACAAATACACACATTGAACTTTTAATTATTTATGTGTTCATATATTTATGAAATATATCTGACTGACATTTGGTCCTAGTCAAATAGAACAAGAATGTTTAATAGCTGTAGGATGTTAAAGGTATTTCAATGGAGAGGTCTTTATAAGATAGCTTTTATGGGTTTCCTCTCTGATAAAGAAACAATGATATTATTTGGGAGTGGATCAACATTTTTATTTTTTGACATATTCAATTATAATTCAAGACATATTATATATAGTAAGCTTGATCTAGCTCTAAAGAATAAGAGATCACACTCATGTATTGCATGTTTGTTGTTTGTATCTGTGCCTTTTCCTAGACCTCTTCATCTTGAGCTATACCAAAGGTTTTTCTATCCTCCATTCTTTTCCTCTAGTTCCCACACTAATTGAAGGTGTAAAATCTTATTTTATTAATAAAGTTTTTAAAGGGTTAGGCCTAATAAAAAAACTAATAATTCACATGTAAGTTAGAAATGAACCAAATGTTCATCAAATTTGACTCATGTGTGAACACGCACAAGGGCTTATACATTCTATATTAGAGCTTTATCATAATGAAACATATTATTCCTTCAAGTGCAATTATTATGGTGGCAATGCATATGCATTGGAGTATTTCATATTAATAGTTTTATCTATCACAAAAACTATATGAAGAACACAATAAATATATTGTGTATTTCCTACACAATATGAATAGTCAAAAAAGAAATTTTGGGTTTGAGTATTGATTCACTTATGTAGATCTAGTTGTATTTTATATGAAAATAGATGCAATATGTAGTTCATTTTGTTCAACTATGAGTTCACTTGTGTTTAATATAAAAGTTAAATATAAACACATTATATTGTTACTAATAAACATATTGTTCATTTTTTATTGGGTATAAGTTTATTGTAGAAGGAAATATGATATTTTAGTAACACTAATTGATTATTTAATTCAATATGAATTTTTTAATAATATTTTTGTTAAATCTTCTTAAAGTCCATTTTGAGGACACTTTGAACTAGTCATAATATATTTAGGAGTTACATAATGAGTTGAATAATGAGTCACATCTCCAAACTTTGATTGGAGGTCCATAAATGTCCAATTCACGGCACTGAAAAGAATAAAAGTTTACAATATTTCGTATTATAGCTAAATCTATTGATTGAATTATAAATTGGTATTCAAACATTTTGATTAGAAGTTAATTAAAGATAATAACTTTTTCGTGTGTATATATATATATATATATATATATATATATATATATATATATATATATATATATATATATATATATATATATAATGCATCTACGGAATAAATAAATATATTCAACAGTACTGATATTTTCCAAGTTGTAAAATCTAAAATTATAATATTCAACAATTGAATTCGACCACATTAACTACATGCGTTCAGTATAATTTTATTCTCACTCTTTGCATTATACCTATAATAATAAGTAAATATAAACAAACACATCCCTAGCTTTGTGAATTTGTGCACATAAATTTTACAGAAATTTCTCCTTATATTTATCGAAATGATAATTTACGGGTTCCGAGGTAAGTCGTATTATATCATTTAACACCATCGTAAATGCATTACTAATTCAGTCAAAACACGATGGATAACTTCGTCAATTATTCCCTTTCTACTCACGCTAAGTCGAAGCATATATGTCTTTTCTATCTTAAAACTTCTGCACCGACAGTTAATCAGCTCCACACTGACATGTGCAACGTAAACGATGATGTAAGCCACTCAATAATGTCGAAGTATTATTAATTTAAATTTTCAGTGTTTAGACCATCCACTTCCAAATGTTATTCTTATTATTATTATTTTAAATTGAAGTCAAATTTTGAATGTTTCTATAACTGAAAAGAGTCTATCCCTAGATTAATATATGTCCTTGACCATTAAGCTAATAGAGGGTTAAAGTTATATTAATTATGAGAGAGTTAAAAGGAAAAGATCAAGGTTCATAAAAGTTCATTATGGAATCTTGTTACTATTCATTAACTGATCAAACATATGGCTTTTCTTAAGGTAATTGTCATTTATACATGATAATTTATTTATATATTTGGTGACAAAGATCATTTGATCAAATAATTTATACCGAATTCCAGTTCATAGGAACGTGCCTAAAAATAATAGTCCAAAGAACATGTCAAATAATCAAGGTTAAGTGTCAATTACAACTACTGAGCTCATGTCCAGTTAATAAATTACAATATGCTGAAAGTCAAACATTGAAATAATCCATTGCTAACCTAGAGCATTGCACTCAATAACATACAAGATTGCCAAGGGTTCTATAACATCTTTTTTTTGGGTCATTCACTTTTTCTCTATTCTACTAATATTAATAGGTAATATTTAAATTACAAAAGAAAGCATTAACTATCTGTTATTCATATTTTTCATCTTACTCTTGTTTTGCAAGCAATTTTTGTACAATTGATTTGTGTATTTTTCCATCTACTATTGATTTGATATGCACTCATCATTAGCATCACACATATATCAAGAGGTTAATAGTGCATTTTAAGGGTCCAAATTGTTTGAAAACTACATTGAACATTGATTTAAACACAAATAAATGTTAGGTCTACATGTTGTATAAATCTAAATAATATATTTAAAAGATATAGATGTAAGTTTTTTTTTTAAAATAATAAATTTGTTCTTATGAGAAGATTATAAATCTTATGATGCTATTTTTAATCATAATATTGAGAGTACAAATAGAAAAATGCAAATGCTCCTTAAATAAGTACATCCAGAGTTCAAAATTTGTAATGTTGTGCAAGATAATTGATTCTCATCTTTCAATATTACAAGACAATGGAGCAATACCTATCATTTCTATTGGTTTGTATATCTACATTAGATCAAATTTTAGCTTGTCACCTCTAGAATATCATATATTTTATTTTCTTATATTTAATGAGTAAAAATACTTCTTATACAGAAATAAAATAGGTGAAATAATATGATTGTGTTGTAGTGCAATTCATTTTAACTTTTCTCTTTGTGTAGTCTTTTAGATCATGCCTATATCAAAACAAAATTTATTTTGCCTTTTCTTTTGTAGTCATTTAAATGTTTATAGTATTAACATGATTGAATGTGTTCCTGTCTAATACTAACCTATAAAGTGTTGGTGTCTAGTGACTCCTACATGTTTGCGTATGCATATTAATTAAAAATTATTTAATCTTACAACTTAGTTTATTCAAATTCAAATGTAATAAGTTTTTAAATTGAGGCTTTCTCTTTCAACATTTTATGCAGACATGGATAAGTCAAATTTTTAGTATTTTTTAGAAATATAAGTAGGCTCAATTTAGAGTCATTAAAGAAAGTTAGTAGCATAGAACTCTTTTTTGATTAGTTTTCCATATGCTAGGATAGATCTCATTTAGTGAGTTTTTAAAACTACATAATCTTTTTATGCATGAACTTATTTTAATGATTTTGCTAGATTATAGGATTTGTCAGTTCATATATTGATACCATGCCAACATAAGAATATAAAATGATACCAAAACTATTGAGTGCATAGGCCATCGCTAGGGATTTACATTCTATGGTTGTGTAGTTGTGCTCAATTATGATAATCTAGAATTATGACACCATGCTTACCAATCTATACACAAAATTTATATCTCAAACAACAATTAAGATTTTTTCTAAAAAAATTAAGTTCGAGCGCCAATTTTTATAGTTTATAGAAGTTGAGCTCAACAGAATAAAAATGTAAATAAATGTACAAACAAGCCTCCTTTATGTATCTTTTCAAAAGATCAAATCATAATTATGAACATATTCATAGTATGATCAATAACAAACACCTACAATTAGTCATCCCAAAACAAATCTCTTTAAATTTATTAATTACATCTATTTAATAAACTTTAGCATTCAACCAATCACTCCTTTTGTATTAAAAAAATAAAAAATGAGAATTTTATTCAAAATGAAAATGAAATACAATTTAATAACTCAGGAAACAACTTCTCGGGCTTCAAATGATGCCACCCGTTATTAAGCCATGAAAACTATCAATCCTATTTTACTTATTCCCCATTATTGAAAACCATCCATCAAATCATATCCCAACAGCAACCCCTTTCATAGAACACATTATCATCCTCAACCAAGCAAAAGATTCTCTCAACCTCGGTTTACAATTCGGCAGTTTTTCCTGATTTCACCTTGAGAACCAGTGAGTACCTCTATGGTGCCCATCTTCACCATTGCTTTGGCAAACTTGGCCTTCCATATTGATGGGTACCTTGAACTAATCTTAACCACGTTTAGAGTGTCAGGATTTGTGATTAAGGTTTGATCAGATGTAAACAGACCCCTGTTTCTGAGAAGCTCGCTGTAATAAGCATTATCCAGCGTGGATGGATTGGAGGTTTCCATTGGAACAGTTCTGTGAACAGGCGGCTGTGGTGGACATTTATACTTTAGTTTTTTGACCAGTCTGGCCTCTAGAGTGGGATCTGCACTGCCTGTGTTGCTGAAGTTGTAAAGCCTGGAACTAAATGATGAACAATGCGATACACCAATGGAGTGAGAACCTGTGAAAAACATACTGACATCAGAATAATGTTTTTTCCAGTTGATATTATATATTTTTGTTTATGTAATGTTGACATTGTGGTGCTTGCCTGATAGAATGACCATTTCTTCTTGAGTGAGGCCTTTCTTTTTAAACAAATTCGTTAACTCTGTGACGTTGAATGTGGGAGGAGGTAAATCCTGAGTTTCAGATATATTAGAAATTCTTCCATCTCTGCGTCCTGCTGGAACATCCCAAATAATTCCACCGGCCTGGAAAAGAAAAGAGTATTGTTATATTATATCACAATGAAATCATATCAAATTAGAGATAATAAAAAAGAAAATTTAATAGGAAAATTAATACTGTGGAACATGTATGAATTAGTTTTTGATAATAAGTAATATTATAAATAGATTTCCATATGATGAGAAACGATACATTGAAATCATTAACTATTTTTTTATTGTTATTGTTACTAGATAATTAATATTTGAAAGTCGTCTAAGACTTAGTTATAGATGTTGCTTAGTCACAGAATGCATGGGTTTGATGCTCTCTAGATGGCACGTATAAATCACATACTATCATTATTCTATTTTCATTTCTTTTACCTCTTTTAAAAAACATCACTTTCTATTAATCAAAGGATGAGAATCTAATAAAAAAAATTTTATAGTCATGGTTATTATGGTGAGAAAACTAGAGGAGTAAAAAAAAATTTCCCATCAAACCAGCAAGAGCAAAAACAATGATGCAAGCAAAAACCAAGAGAAAAATACAGAACATAGGCAGAATTATTTTGAAGTGGGTGTAAGAATTGAGCAATTTGTTCAGCAGAAAGATACTACCAATGTCAAACATCTCCATTAGGAGCTTCCAAAGCCTATCTGGGAAGTGAATCAGTAATAACATTGCGTTTGTGAGAAATATGTAAAAATGAAATAGGATAAAATGGTTGAGATATATTCTGAGATTTACCTGGGAAAACCATAATTAGATATAAAGAAACTCTTAGAATTATTCTTTTGGAGAAGGAAAAGTAAAATCATAGCGCCCATGTCAAAAATAACATGCTTCTAATCGAACTCACAAGCATTTTGCAAAGATTCCTAGTCCACAGAAAACTATCATAGCTAACTCCTCAAATACAAGTTGGTCAATGATCATCCCCAGAGAAAGCATCTATCTTAATTCATATACCACCTTTGAAGGAGGTGCCAAATGACAATCTCTACTATTAAGTATGAGTCATTTAAACAAATTAGGCAAATTTAAATGTAAAACAACCATGAGATCATAGAAACAAGAGTTTATTGAAATCAAGTTAGCATTGTATGCAGAACATGCTCAATGAAATAATAATAACCTTGGTAAATAGGGTATATTCTGGTGGGATAAGTATGGCGACTATCCGAACCCATTCTCCAAAACAAGGGAGTATGAGGCCGAGCATACTATAGTCCAACAATACCAGCTGCATATCTTTACACTTGTGTTTGTAAACATTACCAAGTTGAGCTCCAGTGAAACATTTCTAAGAATGCACTATGTAATTCATGAACCTTTTGAATGCATTCCCAAAATAAAAAAGGTATGCCAGAAGTTAAGTCAATAAGGTTATGCTGTACTAACAAGTTATAATATTATTGTGTGGGCTATCAAGCTTCAAATGCTTGTTGGGTCATTGAGCTTTGATGTTATGAGCTTTTTTTTGAGGTAATTTATTACTTGGTTGATTAATTGCATTTATGAACCTTATCTTGACTAAAAATCTTAAGAGCTCACGTAAAACATGCATATTTAAACAAGGCGATAATATGTTAAAGATTGAAAATATCAATAATAAATAATCTTGTTATAAAGACTGTTAGGATTTCCACAATTGATCTTTATAGGTTGCAATTAGCCAAAAGAAAAATCAAGCATAACTCGTCAAAACATAACCGAGGTAAGCTCCAAAGAAGAAGTTACCATTGGAAAGTACAAAGCACCCAATGCAAAGAACATTTTCACTTCAACACTAACCTCATATGAAGAATCTCGTGCTGCAAAGGCAACTATGTCGGCACATGACACAACCCGAGGACAGGCAGCTTCCAGTTTATTTTTTACTTCATCGATCAATTGAAATCCGTGTAGACTTGGTGAATTTGCAGGTGATGCTTTCTCTGCAGGCTTTCCAGGTTTGGAATTTAAGAGGATTGATCCTTCACATCCCTGCCAATCATTAAAAAAAACATTACATTATTATATGCTACAAAGCTCTTTCACATATACGAGGTGAATTATAGTGAAGTACTAACCCTAACGAAACAATCGTGGAAATGCATTCTTATAAGTGCTGGAGCTAAGCTAGGCTTCGATTTTATAGCTTCTGAGACTGTTGACCTCACAATGGACTCAGCTTGAGGACAACGATGGCTATAATAGCCCACCTCCAGCCCATTGAGATCATCGGCTCTGACTGAAGCTATCCATAGCATTGCTAAAACTGAAAATATGACTGATTTCTTCATTTTTATGTACTCTATTCTAACACGACTACAACCTTATGAGTTGAGACTAGAAGGACAAAGAAACAAATGTTTTGCAAGATTGAGTTCCTCAAACCCTCTATTTATTGGATATGACAGAGACGTTAAAGCGGATGACTTGTTCAACACAATTTTATTGAATATATATCTTGCCAGCCTTACTCAAAAAGCAACAATGACATAGTGTTGGATTATAGGAATGCCGATTTACTAGGTTCTGAATATGGCTCATTTTGTGATCCAGTATCACCCTATATGATTTAATATTGCAAGACCTCTACTATTAAATATTTCATATGGTAATACCACTTTATAAAATACTGATAATTATTGTACCGCCTTAGAACTGCATATGCAAGGCAAATGGACATGCAAAGTTTCAGCCGTGATTCTCTTTGTGTACACTTTAATCAGGATGGTATGTTTCTTCCAACTACTTTTATATAATGATTTAATCCAATATATATGTATGCATGATCGCCTAGTCAGACGCTCTCAAAGTAGACCCACCCATATAAATATTATGTTCCAGCACTGCTTTGAATACACCATTAATTTTCAATAGTTTAGGGTGTTTTCTCCTTACTGTTACAATCCATTAGCAAATCAAATAATTGAAGTCTGTTATAAAAAAAAATAGGTTAGGAGTTGTGTAGTGACACTCAAACAACTCATCCATACTGACATTAACGTCGTCAAGCACGTAAGCCTCGGGAATGTCGAATTATTATCAATTTCGTTGACTTGAATTACGCATGTGAAACTGTGGACATTAATGATGCCCTTTTTATAATTCGCAGTTGCTTAGAACATACTATAGCGATAGATATGTCCAAAACAAAATTTAAAAACTGATATAGTAATTATTATTTTCATATCTTTTACTCGATTATTTTTCCACCCCTTTATATATATACATAGAAAAGGACTATTCATCAAAAAAAAAAAAACAAAAAACAACATATTAATCATTTCTTGTTTAATTTGTACCTATAAGTTTTTCGAATATAATTTAGTTATCAAACTATTCAATGTCAAGTGTTTTTGTTTTCAATTGATTTATAAAAATAAACATGGCCATTTAAATATTATATTAGATGGAAGTATTTGGTATTTATAGCTAACAAATATTTTTAATGCTTTTAAGAATCTAGTCGTTATGAGTGTGATCTTCATTAATTATATTTATAAATATTGAAATATAGAGAAATATACATCTATAACAACCATTTGTATCATGAGAAGAATATAACTAAATTAGGCTCAAAGATACCATAGTTGGTTCTTAATGGTAGGATAGTGATTCTATTACCATTTTTTAGTATATTTTCATATTTCCATCAAATCCTTTATAAAAGTAGGGAGAACATTTTCCTATTATATTGTTATTTTTCTATTGTTATTGTTATGTTTTATGGAACTCTTGAGAAAAGTTATAAATAATCTATTAAGGATACATTATAATTGTTTTGTCATAGGATGATTTTTTATTTTTTATTGGTGGACGAGGAAAATAATATTCTAAACTATGAACTAAAACAAAATTCAAGTTTAAGAGTATATTTTGTCAAATATTTAATAGAGAAAAAGTAATCATACCCATAATCAATTTATTTTCTCTTTTATTGTTGTTGATAGATTTTCTAATACTATCAACATGATGATAAGGATTGGGTAAATTTAGTAGAAAATGGATAGTATGTAGTTATGGATGATAGAAGGTTGAAGGTTATTTGGGAAACATTTAATTATTCTTTGATTATACTTATTGAAAAAAATTACTAGCAACTTGTTTATTGTATGTCCAATGTGATCAAGTGGTATAATCATAATTTAGTGTTAATTTGTACTTGTCGATTGGTTTACATCTATAGATAGAGTTGATAAAATAGTGGCAATTTGAGCATCCTTCAATCATACCTTAGAGTATCTTACTACACTTGTAGACTTGATGAAAATACCAAATCTAGTAGAAATTCAAATACATCCACAAGCTTCTTGCATCGTATAATAAAGGAAGAAGTAGTTTAGATGTGTAACTTTACGTTCATTGCAAGTTTGAGGTAAACATATTTTCATTGCATAATGTAAAACCGTATCATTGTGGGTCAATTTCATGCATATTTGTGAGATAACATAAGTCCCTTTTGTTGTTATGAAGTAGTACTAGGTGGGGGGTGGGAGGGTTAGTACAATAGGTAAATTATTAATTCAAAACTACAGATCGAACTATTCTACCAAACAATTGTCAAATAATAGCTATAATATCTTAATTCCTATTTCGCTAATTAGTCAAAGAAACACAACACATGTTCAACAATCATTTTTGTAATGCTAAACCCCCTATTAGAAGAAAACAATAATGATGGGGATGATACCCACAAGCCTTCTAGTGTTGTTAAAAGGTTTCCCTATTAGGAGCTTACAAATACCATTTTATAAGAATTTGCTAGGAGTGTTTTGTACACTGTTAGGAGTATAAGAAAATTTATTAGGATCTACCTTAGTCACAAGACATATAACTCTTCAAAGATTCCACCCTATTAAAGGATTTATAGTAAAGAGATTTGTTAAGGTCTACCCGAGTAAGGAATTTTCTTTATTGAAAATATTAAGTAACAACAACTGAATTGACCTATTTTTAGAAATAAATCCCTATTAGATTTCTTTTGCTCTACTCCTTCTATGACCTTCCTCTTCTCAACCTTTTCTTTTTTAATTTATGGAATCACACACTCTACATTCCACTATATTGACACTTCCTCAATTTTTTACCAATAAAAATCTTTTAAACTATCACTTCTCCTTAATATACCAGCCATGACAAAGTTTCATTGATCATATACCCTGTCTCACTGACCAGTTTAGTTACTTCTATCACTAGGTTTCTATCCATGAAAACTTGTCACCTATTCACCTTCACTAGCCAACCAAACTTCTCTTGTTAATCCAAAATGCTAAAAATCTCCCCCTTTGGCATTGATGAAAAGACCCTCAATAAAACCTTGTGTTTCTTGTAACCTTATAGTTGTTCACACTTTCACCTTGCATCTCCCGTTGTGGGTATTATCATCTATGTCATTTCTTCCTATTAGATCATTTCTCCCCCTTTGTATCCTTTTTATTTCTCCTACTATTATCCTAATTTTTGTCATCAATAAAAAACATAACTCATAATCTATCAAATACTTTCTTGAAATCTTTCTCGGCTCTCTCCAATTATTCTTCCAATGATTTCTTCAAGTATCATAATATGATTATCTCTTCATGTAGACATGTTTCCATTTCTTCCATTAAATCCAATGTACTTGTATAAGGAAGATTAATCAGTTCTTTCTCATTCATAACACTTTCTTGTATTTTCTCCAGTGTAGGGACTTAAAAGATTATAGCTTGCTATGCCCTTAATATTGGTGTATATAGGGTTATGAATAGTCAACTTGTGGCTATCTTAATGCTTAATTAAGTCATGTTATCATTATTATATTATTATTTAGGTAGGTAAGTTGGCCTAGGTGTTATGTAGGGTTGTGTCTACTCAACCTAAGCATAATTAGGTATATATAGGAGTTTGTGAGTCTTATTTTAACATCATATTGTGAAGTGTGTTCTCATTGGAGATATTTTGAGGTTGCCCCCTCAAAGTGGCCTATTACTCTCAGTTATTATCAAGTATTAATATAATATTTCATCTTATTTCTTCTATTTTGCAAGTCATTTCATTTTGAGTGGTATCACAGCACGATCTTGGCACCATAGATGCAAGATTTTTTCTGAACATTGTGGCAATTTTGGAAAGAGCATAACTTTCAGATTTTAGCAATTTTTTCAAAAAATATTCAAAGGGTTTTTGAAGACTATATTAAATAATATATAGTCCAAAATTCAGAGGAATTGGAGTCAATTTGAGTAAATTATTGCAAAATTTCTATTTCTACACAATTCATTGAGTTCTACATGTCTCTCACATCTTGTTGAATTGGAGTATAACCCATATTGGGTT
Organism: Cupressus sempervirens; assembly: GCA_028749045.1. Classification (NCBI taxonomy): domain Eukaryota; kingdom Viridiplantae; phylum Streptophyta; class Pinopsida; order Cupressales; family Cupressaceae; genus Cupressus; species Cupressus sempervirens. The sequence goes on along the minus strand of CM053786.1, from coordinate 182,992,946 downwards.
TTTCAATGCATAGTAGAGGAGCCTACATTTCAAAGCTTGGAGAAGTTGAATCAAAAATAAGAAAGTTATTACAAAATTAGGAAAATTCGCTTTCAAGATAGAAAATTTGCTAATTCTTTTCCTGAGTAAGGGTATCTTGGTCCTAGTAAGTTACAATAATAAATAAATAATCTAGAGAATTATATTTCATTTGTGTGATTTATTTCAAAAATATTGGTTTCCATCATGATACGACCTCCAACAAGAGGCAAAAATAATGCTACCACACTAGGGAAACCTTCTGATCAAGGTTGGGAAACAATAGAGGATAGTAATCCCAATGAGGAAATAAATAAGTTCAAGGAAGAGGTTAAGAGGGATACATGTTAGCTACAAGGAGATATATCGGATATATGAACCATGTTAAGCACCTATATGAATGAAACAAGGAAGGAGGTGTCAAGAAATCAAGGTGAAACCTTCAAGTCAACTAATAATGACACAAATTTTAATACTCTTATGGGATCAACGAATTTTTTATGCACAAATTTGATGGAAAGGACCCTCTAACATGGATAAATCAAATGGAGAATTTTTTGAGGTAAATCAAATCCCATATGAATAAAAGGTCATGATGACTTCCCTATATCTAGAACTAGATTAATTCATTTGGTATCATTGGCTTTGTATTCATAGGAGGAAAAAGGGTCTCACTATATCATGGTTAATTTTTACAGAAGAACTCCAAGCATAATATAGAAATAGCATGATAGAAAACTTCTTTAGCCAACTTGCTAAGCTTCAACAAATTAAATCAGTTAAGGATTATATTCAAAAGCTCCAAAATCTATCCTTAAGAGTGGATACAATTATAGAGTAGAACTCGAATGATTTATTCTTGGGTGGTCTCAAGGATCACATTCAACATGAGGTACATATGTTTTGTCCTAGCTTAGTAAATCAGTCTTTTATATTGGCACGCAAGGTAGAGGAGAAGTTCTTGATTCTTAGAAAGCAAGGGGCTAATGTGACAAGAGAAGAAGGTTATTCAACACCTTCTCTTCCTCTACCTACTAGGTTGACTCCACAACAAATTGAGGAGAAAAGAGAAAAAGGGTTGTGTTTCAATTGTGATAGCAAATATAGTTGAGGACATTAATGTAGTGAAAATAAATTGTTCTATATTGAAGGTCCAAGTGAGGAAGAAGAAAATGAGCTCATATCAAAGGAGGATAGAGAATCAAGTGAGGAATCACATGATTGTTAACCAATCATTTCTTGTCATGCACTTTCATGTTTTAGTGCACCACAAACTCTCAAGGTAGTGGGTTTCTTATAGAAGCAGAAAGTAATAGTTTTGATCAACTTAGATAGTACACATAATTTCATCAAAAAAAAGTTAGAAACTCTTTTAGAAATTGATTTATATATCCAGCCCTAGAGTTTCAGGTTTTGATTGTAGATGGGAGCACAGTTAGGTGTTTGGATATGTGCCATAGCATCAAATTATCCATGGGAGATTATCAACTTGATACTCCAAAGTATATGATATCCATGGGTCCAACATATATTGCTTTGGGACTACAACGGCTTACTACATTGGGAACAATTGAGATGAACTTCCAAGAACTATTCATGCAATTTCATTCAAAAGGAAAGGTAGGGGAGCTAAGCGGGTTGAAGGAAAAATCCCCATAGATGGTAATCTCCCATCAAATGAAAAATTTTCTTAAGAAAGGTGTAGATGGATTTGTGTCCCAACTATGTTCATTAGAAGTTTCTCAATCTAATGCTTTTACTAATCCAAATTTACAAGCAATAATTGATCATCACTCAATGATTCTTGGAGATATGCCTAAAGGACTTCCTCCTAAGAGGGATCATGACCATGCCATACAACTAGTTTGAGGGAGCCAACCACCAAACGTTAGGCCTTATAGGTAGCCACACATACAAAAAAGTGAGATAGAAAAAAATGTTGAGGAAATGCTAGAGGCAGGAATTATCAGGCATAGCCAAAGTGCTTACTCCTCACCTATTGTGATGGTGCATAAGAAGAATAAAACTTGGCCCATGTGTCCAGATTATAGAGTTCTCAACAAGTATACCATTAAAGATAAGTTTCCTATTCCAATCATTGATGATCTTCTAGATGAATTAAATGGCTTTTTATTTTACCAAGTTAGATCTTAGATCAAGTTATCACCAAGTTCAGATTAAGGAGGAAGATATTTAAAAAAAAAACATTTCAAACTCATGAGGGTCATTATGAATTTTTGGTGATGCCATTTGGTGTTACCAATGCACCATCTGCATTACAAAGCTTGATGAATTCCATTTTTAAGAGGTTCTTGAGAAAGTTAGTTTTACTGGTTTTTGATGATATATTAATTTATAGAAAGAATTGGGAAGAACATTTGCATCATGTAGATCAAGCATTACAATTAATCAAAGATCATCAACTCTATGCTAAGTCATCCAAGTGTGCTTTTGGTCTCAAGGAGGTGGAGTATTTGGGACACATTGTTTCACATGGAGTAAAGGTGGAACCTAACAAAATTAAGGTTATCACGGAATAGCCTATTCTAGAAACTATTAAGAAGCTGAGGGGTTTCTTGGGATTAAAAGGATATTATACAAGATTTGTGAAGAATTATGGTCGTATAGCAGCACCCCTTACCACTCTATTGAAGAAGGATTCTTTTCATTGGAATGAATCTACTAATGTATCATTTGAGCAATTGAAGGAGGTTATGTGTACAACTCCAGTGCTTGCCACTCTTGACTTCACCAAGGAATTCATTGTGGAATGTGATACTTCTAGAAATAGGATAGGAGTAGTTATCATGCAAGAAGGTCGACCAATTGCTTTTGATAGTCATAAATTAAAAGGTAAAAATCAACTCAAACCTATTTATGAGAAGGAAATGCTAGGAATCCTTCCTACAGCTAAACAATGGAGGCCTTACTTAATGGGTCGACACTTCAAGGTTAAGACATATCATGATAGCCTAAAATATTTTTTGGAACAAAGACTATCATTAGAAGAGCAAAAAAAATGGTCACTAAGATGTAGGGAAATGACTTTGAAATTGTATACAAGAAAGGGAAGGAAAATATTATGGTTGATGCACTTTCCAGGAAGGATGAAAAAGATGAAGCCTTATTGTGCACCCTTTCAATAGTACAAGAAAATTGGGTGGTAGAAGCTAAATAAGAATGGAAAAATGATGTTGCAACAAGTAATCTCATCCAACAAATGAAAAGCAACCCTAGTAGTTTAGATAAGTTTTGTTTAAAGGGGGATATTCTTTCATATAAAGAGCACTTGTATCTATGCAAGAATTCCACTCTTAAGCACAAAATTCACAAAGAACTACATGACTCCCCAATTGGTGGTCATTCAGGATTTTTGAAGACATATCATCGGGTCAAGCAAGTTTTTTTTGGGAAGGGCTAAAAGATGGTGTTCAAAAATTTGTGGCTAAATGTTTGGTTTGTCAAAGAAATAAGTGGGAAATAATTATGACATCAGGTATCTTGTGGCTTTTATCTATTCCTAGCTAATGTTGGGAAGAGTTATCCATGGACTTCATCATATGGCTTCCCAAACCTAAAGGTCATAATGTCATCATAGTAGTAGTTGACCGCCTCACTAAATATGCACATTTTGTTGCACTATCACATCCTTTTACAACAAGTACATAGTGGAAAAATTTTTATTGGAGAATATCCAAAAGCTACATGGTACACCTAAGGTTATTATTAGTGATTGTGTTCCTATCTTTACTAGTCACTTTTGGAAAGATTTATTCTCATATTTAGGTACTTAGTTGGCTCATAGTTCTTCATACCATCCTCAATTAGATGGAAACATTGAGGTTGTTAATAAATGTTTGGAAGGATATCTATGTTGTTTCCTTCATTAAAAAAATCTCAATGGGTAGATTGGCTACCTCTTGCAAAATGGTGGTACAATACTTCTTTTCATATCTCATAAAAAATCTCTCCATTTTTAGCACTTTATCGATATCATTCTCCTTCCATCACATCATCATTAAAGGTATCACCAAGAGTTTAGGCAATAGAGGACCACTTGCTTCATCAACAAAAGGTACTTTTAGGACTTAAGGAGAATTTAGCTAGGCACAAAATTGTATGAAATCACTATACAGATCTCACATATCATTAAAAGATTTTTTGATCTCACATATCATTAAAAGATTTGTTGAGAAATATAAAGATCTAGGATCCAAAATATCAAAATAAATATGGTTGGTCAAGAAGATTGATCCAAGATTCGCATTGATTCCTCACTGAGAGTAGTTTTCAACTTGGTAAACAACCAATGATATCTGGTTTGAATGAATGGATAGGTTTGGGCTGAAATGCCCACCTATAATAGTCTATCGACTAATTACTATAATGCTTCATACTTCTTCCACAAGGCAGGACTCTAGCTCTATAGAGCTCTTGTTTTCTACATGATTCATGTTCAAGAATTGGAAAACTCAATCTTGATCTTGGATACTTAACTTGAAATATTGAATCCAATTTTCAATTACTCATCATTGCTTAAAAATATTGATAGCTTGATTACTTCATGTTGAATATGAGTTGTTCATCATTGCTTAAAAATATTGATAGCTTGATTACTTCATGTTGAATATGAGGAGAACTAGGGTGTTCTAATACTTACTCCATTATTTTGTGATTCAAATATGATCCTAGGTAATCACAAAATCAAATCACCAATTAAAAAATTGCCATCATTAGTGTCAACCCTACTCATTAATGACACAATGATTAATAAGGCATTTCTCCATGCATTCAATGACTATGAACTAGTTTGTTTGAATTGGTACTTTACCATTATTCTACTAGATTTAAATTCTTCTTAAGTAGTGATATGGATGGTCTTAAGTTTCCTTATTGGTTCATTTCTCGACAACAATCTTTGATATCAATTTAATAATATAGTTTTCTTTTCTTGGATAATAGCTTAAGTTATAAATATGTGTATTGTGTTTCAACTTATGTAGTTCTATTTTTTAATTTCACATTTAATTATTTTATGTTCCTAGTATGGCAAGAGCATCACACTTTCTTCTTTAACCTTCTCATCATAGACAATATGATGTTACAATTAGAGAAGTGACATACACATCTAGGCAAGATCCTCATGTTCTAAAAATAACTATCTAAGGTGATGATATTTCAATTTATGAGTAGACCGTTTATCTATATAATTTCCTTCAAACTCTAACTCATTGGAATGTCTAAAAATCATAGCTTCCCATGTTTTCCAATTGAAGTTGAGAGCCCTTCTAGGCTAGGCAATACTAATAATTTTATCATTCTTAAAAAAATTAGGTTTTCTAGATCGTATGAGACATTTTCAACCATACTACAATTGATAACATACCATATTTGAGCATGGGAAATTTCAAAGATGGTAGGGATAAGCTCCTCCAAGTTGTAAATGTGAAAATATTTCAAAACCATTTGCTTAAGGCTAAAGGTAAATTACCTCTAATTTTTTCTTTCTCTTCACTATTTTGGAATGGTGAATGAAATGAGCCTCTCCAAGATAACACTTCATATTAAATTCAAGTAAGAGAAGATGTAGTGCCTACCCCTAGTTTACATTTTTGTTATTATTGTCAAACTGTTTTAGGCCAATTTATGCTTGATGATTAGTAGCATTATTTTTTGGATTATTGGATATTGTTTTCATACTTTGTTGATTTTATGATGAGACTATTTTGGGTACTAGTTTTGCATGATTATACTTCAATGATGATTATTTATAGTGATTTTAGTTATTTGATGATGTTAGTTAGATGGATTATTTATACATGTTTTCTTATAGATACTTACACTACACATGTATGGTGTGTGTATGTTTTCTTTACATATGACATTTTTGATGTGGTTAAGGGAGTCATAGTCACCTATTAGTCAGGATCTACACAATGCACCACTTCCTTCCATTTCTTGTTTAGTTTAGAATGTATGTGTTTGTACATGTGTGGATTTTATGCAGATTACAAGTACCAGAGATTGACTTCCTTGAATTGCCAGGATGAGCATACACTATCACAATATCTCAATGGTAAGAGAGGGGAGGTAAATTCTTGAGTCCAAATCCTAACCTCTAAACCAATTGTCCTATAAAATTAGGACAAGTATCTGAGATGATTACCCTTCCAAATTTTTTGAATGATGTAAATTCATGATTATAACCCTTGAGTTTGATCTTGTATGTGTTATTTTATGATGGGTTTTCATTTTTTATCTTGTAGGTCTTTAATGATTTTTCCAGTTAATTAAGTCAAATTAAAAGATTAATTAATGATTTAATTTAATGAAAAATTATTAAGATAATTTCAATATTTAATTATATTTAATTAATTGGAAAATTATTTGAATTAAAAGAATTAAAATTAAAGAGAAATTTATAGTATAATTTAAGAGCCTACTAATATTAATTTTAGTTATCATGTGATATTTAACGGGGATAATTGTGACTTCATAAATTAAGGATAAATTGTGTGAATTGTTTTAAAATAAGAATGGGTTAAGTTGTAAGGATAAACTATAAAATTCATATGTTTGAAAACTTACATTGAACAAAAATTCAAAACCTTACGATTAACTCAAACTACGTGCTTTCAAAATCAAACTAAACTATGAAACTACATTATTATTTGTATGTTGTCTATGTTTTAGGTTTGGGTTGACTAGAGTATTGACTAGTCTTAGGAGATCTACTAGAGGCTTGGGAGTTCTATGTTTGTGATATTATGATGATTTGGTCTTTGACCTTTTGAACTCCACCATGGTAATGTGTTTTGTATGCTCTATGATGAGTTTAATTATATTGTTCATTATTGCTTTCAATTTCCTTGTGTGAATATGTAATGAATGTTATGACATAATTGTCTTGATCTTTGAGTCTTCGATCAATTATTTTTGGGATGCTTTCTAGTTGCTTGTAAAGAACTGAGGAGTTATTGTGAATATTGTGAATTATCTTTTGATGCTTTCTAGTCACTTGTATAGGATTGATGGGAAGACTATGGTTCTTTGATTTGTGCTTTTATGAGCTTAGGGTAAATTAAATCTATATGTAATTTCAGGAAGTGGCTTGCAATGGAGGTCAGGGCCCAAAGTGGCTGCTAGGGTAACCCATTGTAAGTAGTTAATAAGTGATAACACTACACTAAATGGGAGTAAAATGAACCTAATAAGAGTTTTTATTTTTCTTGTTCATGCCTTGAGTGCTAGTATAGACTAGGATGGGAATAGAGAGGACACTTGGTTGCGACCTTGCCTTGTTAGTATGCCTTGTCAGTACAAAAGAATACTAGTGCCGCATAGAGTCACTAGGGGGCCAGAGAATTAAAAGACTAGCTAAGTAACCCTAGAGTTGGTTTGTATGATGACACTTGTCCACTAGTAGTATATATTTCCTACGTGTCTTTGTTTGCCTCTAGGTATGGATGTCCACTTATCTTGGAACCTTTGAGTTAGATTACTTTTAGGGTTTCTTTGACTTAGATATTACTTTTGATTTTTGGGATTGATATCCTATTTGGGACTTGAGACTATCTCCTCAACACAATGGGATTGGACCTTTTTGGGTTACCATGAGGTTGGGTGGTAGTGCTTTTTACTTTTACCATTGAGATTCGTTCATTGATGCCATGGCTCGAGTTCCTTGTTTGCATTTCCTTTCATTATATCTTAGTGTATTATGATGGATGGTTATGTCTTTATGATGGATGATTTCACTTATTGTATTGTACTTCATTTCATGGATCCAAAAGGGATGATGTAATCTATTTTTATAAATGTATATTCTTTCAACCTTTCATACCTTGTGACATGTATAGTGGATGATTGTGCATTCTAAATTTTATTGCTAGGTGGCATTCGAAACAAATGTATATTATTTAAATGGACTTGGACTTTTAGTTATTCTTTTATGTAGATGTGTTAATTATTGGACTTATTATTACTTAAATTTAAATGTGACTCAACATCTTGGGATCCTTAAGGAATGTAACTTGTTATTTTTTCTTATATATGATTATATGTTATTGCTTCCACTACTTTATGATTGTTGTGCATGTTATTCTTTTTTTAAAAAATTGTTTAGCACACTTAGTAGAACTTTAGATAACTTTAAGTTAATTCTTTTGGATCCCTTGGTGGGGCGTTATAGAAGACAAGGTGCTTATTATGAAAAAAATGATCTCAAATTATAAATGATAAATCTTTTCTATATTTTCATAGTTTTTAAAAAATGGAGGAAGAGAGTTCTTGCTTGCAAAAAAAAGTAGCAAGATTTATTTCCATAAATTTCATTCAAAATTAGTCATTTATTTCCACATAACCTCCATAATGATGAGTCAAGATTCCTAGAATTAAATTAGAAAATTGCATAATGATTATTAAAAAAATCATGTAAAACTCTATATACGAATTATTGTTTCAAACATATTACTATTCATGGGGCGAAGACCCAAAACAATAAGGAAAAGTTAATTACATATATTTTAATATTAAAGTAGTTACTAGTGTATTTTTGGCTAGAGGAATCTACTTGTGTAAACAAAGATAATTTGAGCATCAAATTATCTACCACTATGGAACATATTCTCCACATATAAGGGTGAATAATCATAAAAATAAGTAGATGATATAGATTTTATTTCTAAATTGAACATCCATTGAAATATGAAATAAGGAAAATATAAGTCCTCATAAAAATTTTATTCTTAATTAAATGTGTAAAAAACAATTTATCATCAATGTCTTATAGACCAAAGTCTTTTTATCAAAATCTTAAAATATTAATTAGAATGACCAATTTTTTTAGGCTAGTTTCCTATAATAGATTATCACAATAGAAAAAGAAACAATTATAAACATCACCCTTGATATAAGAATCATTACAAAGATTCAAGGCCAAAGTTGCTGCCCTACCTCCCTACATATATTATAAGCCAATGAGTGGAACCTCTCTTTTTCAAAAAAAATCTAGATTTGACAACACTATCATGAGAAGTGTACTTGTCAACTTCTTTTTTTTTCCAATACTTTTACAAAAATTGTAAAAATACTTGTGCTTAACCATTAGGGCCTGTTTGGTTGTAGGCATAGGAATGGAGAATAGGAATGCATATTGGGAATAGGAAAGACTATTCCAATAACAACTATTTCTTGGAAGTATAAGCTCATTTTAGAGGCAAAATGAGAATATGCATTCCTATTCCCTATTTCAATTGATGAACCAAACATAAAACAAAAAACGTATTCCAAATTTTTTAATTCCTATTCTAGCAATCAAATGGACCCTTATGGTATTGGTAGGTAAGCTTTAATTTTAGAAATTTGAACGTGTTGGATAGAACCTAAGAACCCATTGGCCTCTTCTATGTTGAATGTCTACACTTCCAATTTATATGTTTAAAGAACTAATATTCTTAGATTATGTTAGCATCATAAGTTTTCTCTATGAATTATAACTAGATGTTGTAAAAATAAAGTTTGCATGGTAAGTTGTAACATTCTTTTGATTTTTTAAAGATCAAAAGAAAAATTCAAATAATCTATTTACTTCTAATCTCTTATCAATTAATCCTTGATTCTATAATCAGAAAATTTAATAATCTCATTTGTAAATTTCTATCCAATTTGTAATTTTTTATCTATTACTAAACAATTGATGTATTTTTGTAATTCACTCATTTTATATCAGATCCTTATTCAAAAATTTATTTGGGTTAAATCATTGGAGAGAAGATCCTGAGGCCACCACTACAGAGATAAGGAAAGCAGATTTGAAGTTGCAAATTAACAGTGAAAAATCAAAGATTTTATATTTTCTAGATGTATCGATCAAAATAATGAGGGTGTAACTATTAAGCTAACATTACATTGAAAAAGGGGATTGAAGATGTGTAAAGAAAGGTCATAGATCTCAAAAAAGACTAGTCCACATGGAAGCAATCCAAAAAAAAAGACTAGTCATAGTCAATAGTTGAGCTTTCTATTCATTCAGAAGCAGTTAAATTTTTTCTCACTTCATGAGAAAAGATATGCAAAGGTGTTATGGTAAAAAAATTCTCAATAAGAGGTGCTGCATAATGCCTCACGGTAGAATAAGTTGGATAATATTGACACCGTAATCTCTCCACATTACATGAGATACTTAAGTTTTTAATTTATTTCTACATGAGTTGGAACTAAGTATTGCAAAATAATAGAGTTTCCGTAATTATTTTGGAATTTTTAATCCATATGTAGAATTGAATATAGTTTCTAACAGTCGTTCGATTTGTTCAAGACCTCTATATAAAGAGGCAAATTGTGATGACTATTTTATATCTATTTTCCCTAATCATGTGATCAAAGAAGATTTTGTAATATCATTTCAAGGAATATAAAGTTTTATCTAACGTTGAAAACTTTGTGTATTTTACTAAATTCTTCATTTGATATCAAAGCTTTGTTCAAAAAATTATCTGAATTAAATTGTTACTAAAAAAAGATCAAAGGGCCACCACCATCTAGATAAGAAAGGTAGATTGGCGTTTGCAACTCTTAGTAGAAAATCAAAGCTCAAAGCACACAGATCTTTTAAAAGGTTGAGTGAAATAAGAATCAAGCGTTGCCTACACCCATAGGAAAGGGATCGATAATTTTTTTGGAATATTTAAGCCATCTGAGTTTCCATGAAGGGAGAGTGAACAAATTCAGCGATGTTCTTAATTTTGAAAGAATATGGAGGCCATACATATTAGAAATGGAAATGGATGTTTGCATTTTGCTTTTCATGCAAAAAGAATTTTTAATCGATTAGGATCACATTTTACTTCAGCCCATACCTTTAAATTGTCATTTTCAAACTTCTTTTCCTTTTTATAAGGCCAAAACATAGGACTTATAGTTTACTATGCATAACTGCCAATCAAGTTAAATATGAACTCTTCTTTGATCTTCATGATATGCATATTTTGTGATTGAAAAAAAAAAGTTTTTTGAGAAAATTTTGCTGTGTTTTTGTGAATTTGAAAAAGAATCATGTTTGACTTTTTTTGTTTTTTTGGTCTTTGGTGCATTTTGTCTAGAGATTAGCCAACACCAATATGAAGTACCATCAAATCCTCAATAAGAAGTCATGTTTTTTAACATCTCATATAATCTCCTTTGGACTTTATCTAAGTTACTACTCAATACTTATTTGAGACCATAGATTTTCCTTCATGTTTTGAGACCCAATGTATCAATTATGAATTGATTATATTTTAAAATTCTCTAAGAAATTGGAACATAATCAGTCTATGAAGTCTGAATATTTCTTTTCTTCCAATTTTGTTACTGTGACTTGAATAAATTGATTTAATTATACTTAGTCTTCCTTCCTTCTTCCTTCCTTGAATCATCCAATGGAAATGGAATAGTTTTTTTACTTCGAGAAATCTACTTTATTACCATTTTCATTGGAAGTTTGTAGGTGGTGTGTTTTGGATTTTGAATTATCTTTGGTTTTGACTTGTCAACATTTTAAGTTTTTTTTAAAAATATTTTCAATTTACATTTCATTTTAATTATGTTAATTAATTAAGCGATCTAAACAATAAAAAATTAATTAAATTATTAAATAAATAAAATGAAATAGTGTCTGTCTATTGTGAATCTCAAGATACTTCTTGGAGGCCTTTAAAAAGCAATAGTCGAGCATTGTACATCATCATGAAATGTATTTGACCTTTCTTATGTTTTTTAAATCTGAAGATTGAAGGTAGTTCATATGAAGTTTAGAGGTGCAAGATGCTCACTATTTTGTATTTGCAATTTTGGTGGGATTAACTACTAACAATAGTTTTTATCCCAATTCCACATCTGCAGTCACTTTTTGTATCACCATATCTCTTACATTTGAATCATTAAAGCTTAGGCAAGTTAACTAATCAATACTATCAAATTCATTGATAACATAATTTCAAATCTTAAGATTGATGTACATTGCATGAAATAAACTTTCTTGTGTACTTCCTTGCTATAATTTGAGTTTATATTGGCATCCCTTAATCTTAAAATTTGGAATTTTCTAATGTAACTTTCAAATTATATTGAGTTATGCTTAGAAGCCCCTCTTTCTCTTGTATTTGAATGTTTGTGAAGTCGAAATCATATTTGATACACACATCTTATTGGGTGCTTCTATTTTCACCCTAAACCAAATAAATATAATTTTTTCTTTGCATCTATTTTATAGAATGTTTTTGTTATGCTTTTGATTTGGAAATCAAAAAATAGTATCATAGCTAGGTCTAAGTTCATATTTTATAACATGATATTAGAGTATTTATGTTTTCTAACACAATCTATATAGTTTAAATGTTGAGACATTTATTTCATGATTTAAACAAGATTATTGGAGAATACAAAGTCATTTCCAAGAGAGTATAGAAATATATTTGAAGGTTGCAAGAGTTTATTTTCTAAGAATATGGATTTAAAGAAGAAATTGTCATTTTGGAGTCAATGATATGTTTGAAGAATATCATTACTTGGATGGTAACTTGTAGTAATTTTGTTCCAACAAAAGAGAATCTTGAAGATCATTATAGTATCTAGATTGTCAATGAAGTTTATTAAAGTCCATTTACTTTACCATGTAGATGAATCTTTGGAAGATTCTAGAATAGGGGAAGCTTATAAGGCATGAAGATATAACATGTATAATACTTGGATGAAAAAGATTAAATGTCAATAGACACATAAAATATTGGTGTAAAGAAGATACTACCATATTAGGATGGAAATGGGGAAATGGTCAACCCACTCTTTCCCACCTCCAGTTTGTGGATGATACAACCCTTGCTGGGAGAGCTCAGATTTAGGAAGCTGAAGCCTTTCGGCTCACCTTGGATACTTATTTGGCTGCCTCTAGGTAGAAAATTAATGACCACAAGTCCTCTATTTTTTTCTTAAACACTCTTGAGCCTATCCAGCGGAGAATTGCTAATATCTTGAGATTTCAGATTGAGTTTCTCCCTTTGACTTACTTTGGGGTCACTATTGTGGTGGGAAGATAGCCTAGGCTTTTCTGGCAGAGTGTGCTTGAAAAGCTTTGACAAAATGTCAATCATTGGACTTATAGGTGGCTCTCTACTATTGGCAGGGTGACTCTCTTGCAATATGTGATTTAGGCCCTTCCCATATATAAAGCATGGTTTATGCTACCTTGACGTATTTTCTTAAGGAATTTGATGCTCTCTCTCTCACTAATTTCTTTAGACTGGGAATTTTCAGAATACCAAATGGAGCCTCATCAATTGGGATACTGTTTGCAAGCCAAAAAAGGAAGGAGGCCTTGGCCTTCATTCTGCTATCTTGTGTAGTCAAGCTCTTGCTGCCAAGCTCTATTGGCACTAGTGTTCCAGTTAGTCTTAGCTTTGGGCTCATATCTTATCACACAAGTATTTACCTTGTGTTGAACCTTCAGATATTTCTAGGTTTTCTCTTGAGGGAAGAGGGTCTATGTTGTGGAATACCCTCAAGATTGGTGCTCACCTGGTGAAGAGAAGTTTATTTTGGATTTGTAACAGAGTCACTAAGGCTCTATTTTGGAGTGATTCCTAGAATGGGCATCCTCCTCTCTTGTCCTATCATCTACACTTGTAGCCTCTTTCTGAATTTTTTCCTTTTTGCTAGATGGAATAAGGTGGCTCATTTTAAGGAGGCTTATAACCTTGGCCTTGTTGTTGGTTACAAATGGAAGAATTCTTTTGATTGGTCGTTGGGTGGCTCTCTAGGGGATCAGTTGGAACTTTCTCAAATATTGGCTTCTAGGGAGTGCAACTCTATGTAGGAACCTAATGTTTTGGCTTGGGGAGGTGCTTCTTCTGGCAAGCATTATATTTCTTCAGGGTACCTTGCCCTAACTAAACAACTTTTTGGCGAGGTGGAGGTCTCTTGGTGAAAGAAAGTTTGGAATAGCTTTTCTTGGCCTAAGTGTAACTTTTTCCTTTGGATTCTAGTTTACAATCATTGTCTTACTTGGAAGAATCTCTACAAGAGAGGCTTCTAGGGGCCTTCCATTTGTGTTTTATGCCACAATAGTGAAGAGACTATTTGTCACCTTTTTTTCCAGTGCCCTTTTGTCAAACATATTTGGCACTTCTGGTGGAGTGTGTGGGGATGCATGTGCTAGTACATCTCCTCCTTGTATGAGTTCTAGGACCATTTGGACCATCCCTATTCCAAAACCTCTTTTCTTTAGGTTGCTTGGACTATTGACCTTTCCCTTATTTTATGGCATGTTTGGCTTGAGAGAAATAGGATGATGTTTCATGATGTGCACTTTGAGATTAGGCACCTATGGAGGAAAAATGCTAATTCTCTTTATCAAACACTCCTGGCTAAATGTGACATTGGTGGAGGTTTGGATCCTAGAGATGCTGGCATTTACTCACACCTTTTCTTTCCTCTTCAGGGTAACACTCCCTCGTTCCCCAACAGAAGCTCTGGGAATAGATTTAGGCAGTGCTCTTAGCATGTTAATCGTGAGGAGCATTGGACTCCTCTTGAGGTTGGAGTCCTTAAAATCAACACTGATGGTTCTTCTCAAGGAAATCCTAGACCGACTGGTATTGGGGGAGTTGGGTGTGACAGCTTTGGTGATATTCAGTTTATGTTTTCTATATACAAGGGTTACCATACAAATAACCTCGTGGAAGCCCTTGCTATCTTGGTTGTAGTGGAATAGTGTTGTCAATGTAGTTGGAGAAGAATTATTTGTGAGACTAACTCGCAGGTGGTTGTGAAGTTATTGAATAGATGGAACCTTGTGGATGTGGATTGGCATTTGGCTTTGATTATTTAGTAGATCACTCAGTTATGCAATTCTCTGGATTTTGTGTCTTTTATGCATATCCCTAGTGAGTGGAATGGTGTGGCTGATTGTTTAGCTAAATAGACCTCCGAGCATGTTTTGGATTGAAAAATTATTGATCATAGGATACTTTCCCTTGATTTACTTTAGATGTTGGATCAACTTGTGGACCAGGATAAAGCTATGTAGTTCTCTTTGTTTCTTTTGTTGTTTTGTTCTCTTTGGTATTCAATAAATTTTTTACCCCTCTTTTAGTTAAAATATTAGGAGAGGTTAAAGGTTTTGTCTCCTAAAATTATGTCATTAGGTGTAGAGGTAATCCTTTTTTAAAAAAATACCATAAGGTGTAGAGGTAATCATTTTTTAAAATGAAGTGTCATTGTTGTTCGAAGATCATTGTTGTTGGAAGAGGTTTCGAGGAAATTCAATGGACTTGTATACTAATAGTGCACTACATTTTTATTAAAGAAAGTTCTTTGCTATTCTAAGTTATGGAAAGTTGAGCCTATGTCAACATTGAGATAGAGAAAAATTAATAGAAGAATTTCTTTTAAGGTCTGCAAAACAAATTAATAAAGTGTTTTTGATTAAGGAGATAATTGTTGGATATAAGTTATCTAATGTTTTGAAAATGTCTGAAAATTTATCAATGTGTTAAAAAAATATTATTGTTGAATGTCATAGAATTATGTACGTTAGTATGTGTTAGGTCAACATAACCTAGTGGGATCCCTTAGCACCTATATTGTGACCCTATGGAAGATGCCAAGAAAAGTGAAAGTGTTTGGCATGTAAGAAAACAATAGATTAGTAGCCAAAACTACTAGAGCTCATGGGTAGGCCATCCCAAAAACAATATGGGATTTCCTAGGTTCCATCCCTAAAAATTACAAATTCAAGATGTTAAGAGTATCGATAAAGAAAGTGGAGAAACTGCTTAAGAATGATTTTTGTGATTAAGGAGGAGTGTTGTAGATTTACTGACTAGTTGTACAATCATTTTTATATCTTCTATGCATTCAAACAAATCTTGGCATAAGTTAAGGAAGATTTTATCATGGATTCAAATAGAGTCTTTATTAACTCTTCTAGCTGCTCACTATCAAATTAGCTTGTTACACAAACTTTTGGTAGACGGATAGGCCCTTTGCCTTGGGCAGTATTTTGCTTGTTGCTAGTCCTAGAATGAAATATATAGGTTCAAAGATTCTTTCACTTTTGTATGATGATTTCCTCACTTGAAATAGAACAAGCCACTCCTTAAGGGAAGTATGTCTACCATGTTGACATGTTCCTCAACTTGAACTCCAAACTTTATCAGTTAAGAGACAATGTTGTTATTTATAAATGAGGCAGTAGCATATTAATATAGTGTATGGAAAGAGTTGAGAGTCGATGTAACGAATAAGTTAGATAATTTAAATAGTCTTATATATTTGGTGGTCAATAGGTGCTGAAGTATCACTTCTATTAGGCATTTTTTTCTTTGAATTCTCATAAGCCTCTTTGATATGATATGATATAATACATTTTGATGTAATATAGTACATTTTGCTTACTACGGATGACCCCATGCAAGAGTTATCCACATATCTTCCATTATTATGGTGCAAGACTTTATCCACATGTCTTCCATTAATATATTATAGTTTACATCTTCGACCAATGCAACAAACCATGTCGCCAACTTCAGCATTCCACGTTCCGTGGGGTATAAGACACGACTTCTAGGGTTTTGTCAGCATGCTAATACCATGTAAATATTGAGTTCCGGGATGTGGTATGAATATTATATGAATAAAATAGAAGATGGATTTCTACGTCGAAGCATAGATAAGACGCGTGAATTATTTGACAAAATATCTCAATCAAACATGGCCTTAATTAGACAATCAATCTAAACATTATTATAGGAGGATCACTTTAGGAGAGCTTAAAAGCTTGTATGCTTAAAAGTTTTTCCCGTCCCACTAGAGGTTTTGCTTTGATTGACGAAACCAGGGTCGATGAAACCATTTAGTTTTGGGAGCTATGAACATGGTTTACAACTGTCTCCGTTGATTACTGTGGGGAGGGAGATAAAACCCACTAATATAACACTAACTGTTTATTTTTTTTAGCTAAGCTTGGATGCCAGAGTTTCCATGAGACTGAAATCAAGGGAACCAGTCTCACAGGGCAATCCTCACTGCACTTTGAGACCACACTATCCGTATCCCTCCAATGTACAGTACTTGCCAACAAGAGAAATTGATCATCTAGCCAAACAAAATGTGCAATTTCAACTCTAAGATCAGGGATAGAAAATGTCTTAGCTCGAAGCCACTGATGCCCCACCTTCTCATCGCAGATAACATGTTTCAGCGAGGCAAGTCCACAAACACTTCTGGGCAACATCCTCAAATGAGAACACTCCCTCATGTTAATCTCTTTCAGTTTCTTCAGTTGACCTATTTCCTCTGGAAGTTCCTTCAAGCCCTCACACAGTGAAATGTTTAGAAATTCAAGCTGCCCAAGTTTCCCAATTGATACTGGAAGCTCTTTCAGGCCTCGTAATGCTGATAATCTTAGCGTTCTTAAGGAGCTCAGATTTCCGAGATCATATGGCAACTTTTCAACAAGATGGGTGTTTGTAATAGACCATACCTGAGCAGAGGACATTTGAAAGACTGCAGGGGGCAATTCCTCCAAGTTGCTACAGTGCTCCAGGTGAAATCCTTGTATGTTGGCACCATTCAATGTGGAAATATTTGTAAACCCTTCGCTTAAGCTCAATGATAGTCTATCCAAGTTTTGCATTACTTTGCTCTGTTTCACATTGGTGGGTGCAACCAGATTCTGCAACCGAATGCTCCTGAGTAGAGGGAGTGAAGATAAAACACCAAGACCTCTTATTGTGGCCTTTTTAGAGCTCAAATTACATACAATTAAAAATTTCAGTCTTTTCATGGTTTTCAGAAATGGAGGAAGAAAGTACTCGCTTGCAGAGAAGAGCAACACTAGAACCTCTGTTTCCAGAAAATTCATCTCATACCACTGTTTCTCAGCCATTCAACCTGCATGATGATAAGATGAATCACATATGAAATCGAATTATAACATTTAATGTAGAATTTTGATATCAAAGGTATTGCTGTTCTAATCCTATCACTATGTAACAGGGCAAAACCACAAAAACTAAAGGTTTTTGCCACTAAACATGTAAAGAGTGTAAATCCCACCTGTGTGAACAGAGACAATATGTGTATTGAAGGGCTTATGATTAAGCAATTCCCATTTCCCCGGCAAGCTCTGGTCCTTCCTGGTCACGAGTAGCCTCTTATTATCGACTAGAATGTCCTGGCTTCCCAAATACATTGCCAAATCTTGCAGTACCCGGTGCTGAGAAAAGTACAGCTCGGAGGCATTTCCATAAGAGATTGTTTCTTGGCTTCTGATGATTACCAGTACTATGTCAGCTCAATGTTTGAAAAGAATAACAGAAAAATGTTTAAAAAGGAAATGAATTTACCCTGGATTGCTGATTAAATTCAAGAGATCTCTTTTTGCAAATTCCAATAGCATGAGAAAGGCATCTCACCACTCCATCTTCCTAACATAAACCCAAATGTCCAGCAGTGCATCAGCACAAACTTTCTGGTCCTCTGGAAATGAGGCCAAATCTAAGAAACATTTCCTCCCAACATCATCCAAGAAACCAGTACTTATCTCCAAACATCTACGGAGCCCTTTTTGTTGATAGCGAGATATTGGTTCCCCATTAAAAAGCTTTTTGAGTGCAATCTCCCAGCTAATATGAGGTTCCCATTGCAAAGAGCTTCCTATCACCTTGAGAGCAAGGGGCAAGCCCTTACATTCAGCTTGGACCTGCCATTCCTCATATTCATAATTTTAATGATAATCAATAGAGAGGAACTTTCAATGGTTTATGCAAGTATCTATATGTTAACAAAAGACAATACCTTCGTGACTAGATTTGAATCTGCATAACTTGGAATTGATGTCTGTCCGAAAGCAGAGAAGCAGAAAAGTGCGAGAGCATCCATTTGGCCCAGCAAAGGCAATTGGTACAGTCGAGTAGAAAGGTTTCTGGGTATTGTAGAACTGTCTCTGCTTGTGATAAGGGTCTTATATCCTGGTGCTTCAAATAGTAATTTCTCTGAATTAGCCCTACACCAGACATCATCCAATATTACCAGTGTTCTATTAGATTGTTTCTTAAGCTGCTGCTGTAGCTGTATACGTGCATTTTCAACATTCTTGAAGTCAGGGGCGTCCCTTCCAACAATCTTCTCCCATATCGTCTCCAAAATCTGTTTCAGGTTTGGGGATTGTGAGACAGTGATGAAAATCACATTTTCAAAATAACCTGATTTCCACACATCAATTTGTGCTTTTAGTTTACTACAATAGAAATGCACAACCTTTAACCAGAGAAACCCCTCAGCTGATAATTAACAATAGAAACCAATTATAAAAACTATGATGGCAGTCTTAGGAGTCTTTGAATTCGAAATCTGAAATTCTGGACACAAACTCACGAAAAAAACACACCTAGGTATTGTAAAATGTAAAGGGATGTAACCTGACAATCAATCAAAACACACATTGAAGTAACAAAGAGGGAGAAGAAGAATGAGGCACGATTTTGTTGGGATAGGGTGACTTAGCCTTACCACGATTTATTGCTTTATTTGTTCTTTTTTAGAAAGTTGCTAAATGAAGATGAATTCTTCCACAAGAAAAGACTTGGAGTAGAAAAACATAAAGCGTCAGTTTTTTAGTGATTTATTCTCTTATGCTTTGTTTTTATGCAAGAGTTGTGCATAAGGAAGTTTTTAAAATAATTTGTAGATGCATTGAATGTAGATGCTTTAGAACTATTTCCTCTTGTATAAGAACTCTATAAGTACAAGAATTGTTGTAGAGAATAGAAAAAGAGATATGAGAAGTTATTTGCACAGGGTTATGCTACTGGATTTTTTCTAGAATGGAGCAAGATGTAAATTTCCATATGAAGGTTGAAAATGTATTGTAACTTGTTGCTGAATAATACATTAGTTTGATGGCTTAGAGGGTGGGGTTTTTACTTGGAAAGGTTTTCCCCACGTATATTTGTGTTCTCTATTATGTCTCATTCTTCTTGTTTTATGATTGTAGAATAATAATCTGTATGTCATAATGCTACTGAGATTTATTTAAATGGGTAAATTGCAATCACTTTCTTTTAAGGTTTTCATTGTGGGAAATCAACTATGTCTGTTTCCACTTTTATGACATAGTAGTATGCACTTGTATTTGCTTATTAGAAGTTGTACAAAGAACTATTGTATACAAGATGTGCATACTGATCTCAGATGCATTCAAATTTTAGCTTTAAATCAAGTCCTGATGTCTTGGGGACCAAAACACCTTTGCCAAAATCTTCAAACATTGATGAGAAAATCCAGTGGTTTCTTAATAAAGCACTAAAACAACAGTAAAAACAGGACTCACCTTTTATATGGGGATCATCGCAAAGTGCCAAGGCTTTTCCCACAACCCTCCATAGAGTGCACCCCAACGACCGAAATCTCTCTCTTCAACAAAAGCTCCTTCATATTCCCAACAGAGTTTTCCAAGCCGACATAAAACTGAGATTTCACAGCAGCAGTATTATGATAAGAGAGGGTATCAGCCTTTTCAATTTCAACACTTTCACACAAATTATCTAGACGAATTTGCCCAACTGTACTCGTGGTATTATGGCGAGCGTCATTGCCAAGCATGAAAGCTTGTTTACAGATGGTCTCATTCAGAGTGCTACATATATCTGGAGGTTTTAATTCCGCATATACATCTTTCAATTCTGCCATAAGCTTTCTCACATTCAGTAGTAAGTCAACTGGGATAGAACCCACGAAGCCAGAGATCTCCTTCTCTAGGTTCAGTATTTGTGAAGCATATCTACACTTACAAAATACGTTTGAAGGGCTTATTTTCCCACAGTATTTCACCAACTCCACGCCCCTAAAAAGCGTGCTTAAAAACTAATAAAAGGCTTGATTTTGTTGATCCTTGGGCTGTTTGAGGTCAGATGAACAAATTTGTTCAACAGCTGTGATTAGGGATTTCAACAGCGAATCGACTCTTTCGAACACAACACTCGGGTTGAAACTCTCCATCCTCTTTTGGCAAAACGAAAACTATCGACCAAAGATTTAATAAACCTTCCAGAAACCAGATGATTCTTGAACCTGTAGTCTAGGAGTATTTCATTGCTATAGCTTTGAACTATGTGGTTGAAAAATATTGAGAGAGAGCTCATGGTGGGTATATATAGGAAAAATGATTGAGAGCTTCGTACGACACAAGAATTGCATTTAAGGGAAACCCACACTATGTATTATACATTGTTCGTCGTTCAGAAATGGTAAGCAAAGGAAAGGACGCGGAAAGAGAGACAAGGATAAAGAATGGGCAGAGGAAGTAGTTGATACTTGTTACCTTTGGTTTTACCGCCAAAGATTTAAATTTGAAAGCATGGCTTGTGCAACGGTTAGTCTCGAATTAGTATTTTAAATGTTACGACCTGCAGGTTTCTGGCCGTTAGATCTAAGCAGTACCGACGGTTGGCGCCATCACGCTATAGAGGAAATGCACGGTATTTATTATAGCGCGATGACGCCCTGACGACACGTTGCAGGGGTAGGTCCGGCGTTCCGTGGGTCGGAAAAGGTCCTTGATGCCCTTGGCGCTATGTTGCTATCGCATATCGGCCGAAAAATCCCCATAGCAACATAGTGCCCGTGCGCCACGTGTCCTGGCGGGGCCACATTTCATGCCGCCAGCGCAGTTAGATTCAAGTAGCCAACAGACCAACAAGGAGACGCCACGTACCAGCGGGCCCGACAATTCAATAGAGAAGGTGGGTCGTGGGAGGTCAAGTTTTGTGACCGTCGGATTGGAAATGGATCGGCGGCAGGCGCCATCTCGCCATGGCGAAGCTGCAAGGTTTTTTGCATAGCGACTTGGCGCCCTTCCGCCACGTGTCGGTGGGGTCAAGTCTCGCCAGGATGCGTCGCTGAGGTGGTGCCAAACAGAAGGGGCCCAGTCGCACAGAAAGGGTGGTAAGTGCCCAGTCAAACGTAAAAGACTGCCAGGGTGGCGAGATCAAAGTTGTGATTGGCCTGCATGGCCCAGTTGGCTGGTCAAGCCTATTTGATTGATCGATTATGATGGGTGCACAAATCATGAATGATGAGAAATCCGGGTTTTGCCACAATCTAATAGTGGGATTAATTGCTACCAACTTGGAATGAATGCCAAGTGCAGGAAGACACTCCATCCATTCGATCGATCCATCTACCATGTCAGGGAATGTTGTGGTGTCGTTCCTGTCTTCTCCGGGCTCTCTCTTAGAGGGATATCAGATTTCTTGGTATGCAGGCCATGTTCAGATCAAATCTTTGATTGGATTCTCAGGATGGAAAGTTAATGCCAGTAGGTAAGAAGTGAATGTAATGCAGAAATCTTCAGTTATACCTAATCTATAAAGGCAATTTGGTGATTTGTTCTTAAGGTCGACTCTTCCTGATTTTCTCTGCTGCTGCTTGCAGATTTGCGGTGTAAAATCTCTTTGTCTCTGAGCTAGATAAACATCCTGTATCATCTCTTTCAGCCATCAACGTGTAGGTGTATCGTTTTGCCTCTCGTTGATGCATTGTTGAGATCAGTGGTCTGCATACTATATCTATCTTTGGCCTATTGAATAATATACAAGTGAAATCTTCTGTTCCTGGTATTATTCAGTTGGTCTTGTGATCTGTATGTGGCCATTTGTCGATATAAGTCTGAATGGATGCACGACCTTGAATGTTACCCTAGTTCCGTAGTGCATATATGGGTAGGAAATGAGTCTGAACACTCTGTTTTGGTGCATCACCGCCTTAGATTAGACTAGGTAGATTTGCTTTAATGCTCTCTTTCTCCCTTTCCCTTCTGAGAATAGATAGGTGCGCCCTGACAGTAAGAGGAAGTCGGCCTTCTCCGGAGACTCAACCTCGCAGTTCAAGTCCCATAGCTTGGAGGTTGTTTCCATCTTTCACTAGGTTGTCCTCGCGCATAGGCCTTGGACAAGGGTGCAAACCTATGTGACAACAGTTTTTGGCACGCCCGGTGGGACTCATATCAGAAGATTTCAGGTCTACTGGTGTCAAGAAGAAAGAATTCTAGAGATAAATGCTGAAGAAGTAGTGCTGGCTTCAGTTTTCAAGCCTTCAAGAGGCTGATTCTTCAAGTACTTGGCAACTCTGAACATCAAAAGTCTGGTTCCAGACCAAGTTTGCAGTGATTCATGCCCAGGACTGAAACAAGGGCGTCTTCTAGAGGTAAATTTCAATATCAAGAGCTTTCTCTTTCAAATCCTAGGAGAAGAAGGACTAGAACTTCATTATCACCAGTTAGGGGTAGAATAACAGTTGATATACCTGTAAGATCTGTCTCTACTCCCCCTACTATTTGAACTCAGCCTAGACTACCATCAACACTCATCAATAGAACACTTGTTTATATGGCACAACCAAGAGTTCATGCTTTTGCCACCTTTAATGGTGGAAGTCCTCTGTTGTTAGCCCAAAGACATGATATACCAGTATCTGCTCTAAAAAGTATACCTGATTTTACTGGTGAAACTTCTATTTCCCCTTTAGAGCATATCCAAGAGGTAGCGAATGTCTGCAATATTCATGGTATTACAAAAGATGATGTTGCTGTCAGACTTCTAGCCTCATCTTTAAAAGGAAAAGCATTACAGTGATATAGAGGCTTAGCTCATGGGTCCATAACTGATTGGGATGGACTAGGAGCAGGATTATACAAACATTTTGAGGATAAGAGTGACCATTTGTCACTACTAGAGCAGCTGACTACAATAAAAAGAGCCCCCCATGAATGTATGACTGATTTTAATTATAGATTCCAAAAGACATGGGATAGAATACCTACTATAGTGAAACCTACCCCTGGTAATGCCTTCTTGCATTACCTTAGAGCTTTCAACAGTGACATTGCCACTACAATCCAAACTATGGGAGGAGATACATTACCGAATGCTTATGAGACAGCTATAAAAGCTGAGAACATCCTAATACAAGGAGGAAAGTTGGCTCCAAGGCCTCCTATGCCTTTCTTTCCTGATGTTCACAACCACCAACCAGCGATAGCCCCCCTTCCTACAATTTCTACATCACAAGCCCTTACTCCAGTTCCCCAAGCTTCCACATCCTCAAACGGAATAGATGAACTCAAGGAAATGCTCCAAGGTCTAGTGCTGAATATAGATAAAAGAGAGAGGACTCTGGATAAAAAATTGCAAGAGCAGGGGAAGGAGTTGAAGGACCAGGGGAAGAGATTAGAGGATAGTTTTTCTCTAATACAAAAAATGAGTAACAAGGTGGTGGCCTTAGAAAGGCAGCAAGCCCAAAGTGGCAAGCCCCCCCAATTACAACATCAGGCTCCAAGTGGTGGTAGGCCTCCTAATCATTGGAATAGCTCTTTTGATCAGAATAGACAAAATAGTCATGTTGTTGCTTCAAGCTCAAATCAGAATAGAGCTTTAGTTCCTTAAAATAACTTAGCCCAAGATCAAGACTTCTGTCCTTCATGTAACTATTCTTATGCCTACTGCCTATGTCAGAAGGCAGAATCTTATTTGGCCCTAACTGTCCAGGAGTCCGCAGTAAAGCAGTCATACAAGGAAGATCATCCCAAGGAGGCCTCATATGTTCAGAGGCAGGGTGATTGCTCTTTTATGAATCACCAAATGGAGGAGCATTGTAATGTAAACTAGGATTCCGTTGCTCATAACACAAGAAGCAAGAAGAGAGCTATGGAACATACTGCCCCCCTTTCTCCTGAGCAGGCCTCAACTTTGAGTGTTATACCTCATACACAAAAAGAAAATGAGCAGACAAACACTTCACAACAGCAAAGGCAAGGTCCAAGAAAGGAGGATGCAAGTGATCCCTATATTGCTCCATCTCAGCCTCTCATGGGTACAGCTCCCAAAGTTTCCGCCAAAATTCCTAATGCATCCTTGAGCGTGGTGGAGCAAATGAAGAAAACCAATGTAAGCATCTCCATGTGGGATGCAGTTGCCACCATACCAATGCAGAAAAGGATGCTGCAACAAGAATTAAAAAAGATCGAACCCAAAGATCAGTCGCCCACCATGGAGAGTGACACTAGTTTAGTACAACCATCAGGTGATGTGGAGACAAATAAAAAGGTTAGACCTCCTCCATTCTATGTTTCTCTGATTATAGGGGGCAAGTTAGTCCATAATTGCATGATAGATTCGGGGGCTAGTAGCTCAGTAATGCCTAGGTGTGTTGCTGATGCTTTAGGAATGAAATATGAGCCCATTATTAGGGATGTGTTACAACTAGATGAGAGTACTGTCAAAACCGTAGGCATCCTTAGGAATGTGGAAATGGCCCTGCATGCATGCCCTGGTTGTACTATGATTCAAGACATATCTGTTATTGAAGTCAAGCCCTATTTTTCCATCTGTCTTTCAAGAGACTTCACTGCCCAAATAGGTGGATTCATATTTGCTGATTGGTCTTATATGTCATTTAAGACCAGATATGGGGCCAATGCTTCAATTAGAGCAGAACCTCAAGCCCTTCATCACACTGAACCCTACACCCCCAACTTCATTAATATGAATTGCCCTATTTTGGAGATGGATGAAAATGACATAGTAAATGAGCCTGCCACCTCCATAGTAGAGATTCCTGATTTCTTCTTAGATGAGTGGGCAAATACATTTCAGTTTGAACCTATGTCAGAAACTCTTGAGACAGGCCTTAGTACATATTGCATAATAGAGAAGGAGGCTCAAGTTCCTGATCTTGTTGGAGCTAATGATGACATAATTGGAATATGGAGTATGTACTTTGATGGCTCAAGGAATAGAAATGGATCAGGGGTTGGTGTTATGTTGATCTCTCCTGCACAAATAAGATACTACTTCTCTTTTAGGCTCCAATTTAGTTGTACCAATAATGTGGCCGAGTATGAATCTTTGATCCAAGGTCTCCTACTTGCCCAAAAGAGGGGAATTCAAGCCTTGAAAGTATATGGAGACAGTGAGTTGGTAGTGAACCAAGTGAGAAATCAGAATATCACCAAAAATGGCCTGCTCAAGTCTTACAAACATAGAGACTGGGATTTTCTTGAGGGTTTCCAAGCATTTAATATCCAAAGCATTCCTAGGAAAGAAAACAAATATGCTGATAGACTTGCAGCAGTGGGTGCATCTTATGATGTGCCAGGGAATCTTGAGGAAAAAAAGAAGCAACAAATAAGGGTGGTAGTAAGGCCTGCTGTTCCTAATAATAATACTCATTGGCAAGTGTTTGAGTCTGATGAGCAAATTGTGAGTTTCTTGCAGAATGAAGCAGAATTTTCAAAAAGAAATCAATCAAGACTACAAGATCAGTATGGTGATCAGATCATTCACCTTAGTTCCAACAAGTTGCCCAAGGGTCTCATTACCTTGGAGAGTGTCTTTAATCTTGATGATTAGACAAGAGGCAAAGGAATAAATCTAGCTGCAGAAAAAGATGGTCATGCCCCAGTTACAATTGTGTATGGAAAATCTCTTAACATGGGGAAGGTATGTTCTGAAGTGGAGCAAGAAAATTTCATTCATCTATGTCAAGAATTTAATGATGTGTTTGCTTGGACATATGATGACTTGAGGGGATTTGACCCTAGTTTGTTTCAGCATACCATAGATTTAGTTGATAAGGTCAAACCAGTAAGACAAAAACAGAGGCCAGTGAATCCCAAGATTGAACCCTTAATGAGGAAGGAACTATCCAAGTTGATTGAAGCTAACATAATTTTTCCTATCAAACACTCATCATGGGTGGCTAACCTTGTCCCTGTAAGGAAGAAGAATGGAGAAATCAGATTGTGTGTGGACTTTAGGGATCTTAATCAGGCTTCCCTTAAGGATCACCACCCTCTCCCTTCTATGGAGCAAATTCTGTCCAAGGTCAGTGGGTCAAGGAGGTTCTCTTTTCTTGATGGATTTTCTGGTTATAACCAAGTGTTGGTTAAAGAATCTGACAGATATAAGACAACATTTACTACTAAATGGGGCACCTATGCTTATTGCAAGATGCCATTTGGACTAACAAATGCCGGTGCCACATTCCAAAAGGCAATGGAGGTGGCTTTCAAAAGATTAATTGACAAGTTTGTCTTAGTATACCTTGATGATATAACTGTATATTCCAAGAATGTAAAAGATCATCTTGATCATTTGAGACAGGTATTTCTAAGATGTAGAGAGTTTGGGGTTTCCCTCAACCCAGCCAAGTGTGTCTTTGCTACAAGCCAAGGAAAATTACTGGGACACATTGTATCTAAGGATGGGTTGACCATTGATCTAGAAAGAACAAAAGCAATACTTGCCCTTCCTCTCCCTAAACACAAGAAAGGGCTACAAAGTTTCCTTGGTAGGATAAATTTTGTAAGAAGGTTTATTCCTAATGTTGCCATCATGGTGAAACCCCTCACAGCCATGCTTAAGAAAGATATGGTCTTCTCATGGACCAAGGAGGGGAAGGAGAGTTTTGAAGAAATCAAGGCAGCCATAGCCTCAGCCCCCACTCTCATGAACCCAAATTTTGAGAAAGATTTCATCCTCTACACTTTGGGTGGTGAGTCAAGTGTTTTTGCTGTCTTGACTCAAAAAAATGACAAGAATGAGTAGCAGCCCATAGCCTTCTTTAGTGAAGGACTCAAGGAATATGAAGATAAGTATAGCTTTGTTGAGAAGCAAGCCCTTGCAGTCATTAGAGCCTTGAAGAAATTTAGACACCTCTTATCCCACAATAGGATCCATTTGTTGGCGCCCCATGCGAGTGTAAAAGACTTCCTGTTACGCAAGGACATCAATGAAAAGAGAGCTGGATGGAAAACTAGGGTAATGGAATATGATGTTGATATTCAGATTACCAAATTGGTAAGAGGGAGAGGATTATGCAAAGAAATGTTATCAGGTCAGGATTCAAATGAAGGAACTGCTATGGTAATTGCAGAGCAGCAGGAGGAAAGAAACGTTAATGCCCCAAGGAGCTGGATGGATGACATGAGGAACTTTTTATCAGGGAATGGATACCCTCAGGGATTGGACAGAGCCAAAAGAAGACAATATAGACTGCAGTCCATTCCCTATGTTGTGATTGATGATATCCTATTCAGGAGGGATTTTAATGGGACCCTGTTGAGATGTATTGAAGAGGATCAGGTTGAGAGGATGATTAAAGAACTTCATGATGGCCCTGATGGTGGCCACTTCTCTGCAAGAACAACCGCCATGAAGATCATGAGGGATGGATATTATTGGCCATCTATGTTCCATGATTGTTATAGGTATGTGAGAAAATGTGAGAAATGTGCTTTTTTCTCAGGCAAACAGAGAATTGCAGCTCTTCCTCTTCACCCCATTCAGGTGGATGAGCCCTTCACCCAGTGGGGGTTGGATTTTATAGGCCCCATTAATCCTCCATCTAGTGCAGGTCATAAATTGATCTTGGCTGCTACCGATTATTTCACTAGGTGGACAGAGGCAGTTGCCTTGAAGGATGCTACAGAGCCATCAGTTGTTGAATTCCTTGATGGAATTGTATCTAGGTTTGGAGCTCCTTCTACTATCATCTCCGATAATGCCAAATCTTTTGTTGGAACCCAGATTTGTGCATGGGCAATGAGTCACAATATCTATCTGAGCACATCATCAAATTACTACCCCCAGGGTAATGGTTTAGTTGAATCTTCCAACAAAAATCTGATCAGAATCATAAGGAGAACGATAGAAGACAATCAGAGGGTCTGGCATAAAAAATTAAGGACTGCTCTATGGGTTGATAGGATAACACCCAAGAGATCTATTGGGAATTCACCTTTTGTGCTGGTATATGGTAGGGAGGCTAGACTTCCAATCTCGTTGGAATTCCCATCCTTGGAATTGGCTCATCAACTGGAATTGGTTGAAAATAGTTCCATGTCAGTGAGAATGGCAGAATTGATTGAACTAGAAGAAAAGAGAAACAAAGCTATGCAAACCCTGGGGATACACCAGCATCAGATGAAGAAGAGTTTTGATAAGAAGGCAAGGGCCAGAATCTTCAAAGAGGGAGATTTAGTTCTCAAGTGGGACTCAAACAGAGAAAAACTAGGAAGGCACTCCAAATTTGATCCACTATGGAGTGGCCCTTATCTGATCTCCAGTTGCAAACAGGCTAATGTGTTCCAGCTAAGCAGGCCAAATGGTGAAATTCTGCCCATTCCAGTCAATGGGATCCATCTGAAACCCTGTTTCTGAAAAAGTTGTGAATCCATGTACATAGTTGGTTTATTTGCTTCCTGTTTGTTCCTGTTTTACAATAAGTGCACGTGCACATGGTTCACTTCTTGAGTCGCTAGTTCCCGAAGTTTTGAAAAGTCTCAGGTTGCTGAGGAGGTCCTATTTTTTTTCCAAGTCGCAGAGATAGAGCCAGAGTTCAAGGGTCTTTAATGTTTTGATTTCCTCATTAAGGGTTAGGGTTTCTTGCAACTCTTAGTTTCGTACCTTCCAGGCCCTCTTTTCCGACTCCATGGCCCAATGGATCATTCTCAGGCACTGGTCATGCATTGAGCAGGCTCATGCCCCCTGCGAGTCGCCAGAAGTGTTACCTCTAGTTTTACCGCCAAGGATTTAAATTTGAAAGCATGGCTCGTGCAACGGTTAGTCTTGAATTAGTATTTTAAATGTTACGACCTGCAGGTTTCTGGCCATCAGATCTAAGCAGTACCAACGGTTGGCGCCATCGTGCTATAGAGGAAATGCATGGTATTTATTATAGCGCGATGACGCCCTGACGACACGTTGCAGGGGTAGGTTCGGGATTCTGCAGGTCAAAAAAGGTCCTTGACGCCCTTGGTGCTATGTTGCTATCGCATATCGGCCAAAAAATCCCCATAGCGACATAGCGCCCGTGCGCCACGTGTCCTGGCGGGGCCACATTTCATGCCGCCGATGCAGTTAGATTCAAGTAGCCAACCGACCAACAAGGAGACGCCACGTACCAGCGGGCCCGGCAGTTCAATAGAGAAGGTGGGTCGCGGGAGGTCAAGTTTTGTGACCGTCGGATTGGAAGTGGATCGACGGTAGGCGCCATCTCGCCATGGCGAAGCTACAAGGTTTTTTGCATAGAGACTTGGTGCCCTTTTGCCATGTGTCAGTGGGGTCAAGTCTCACCAGGATGCGTCGCTGAGGTGGTGCCAAACAAAGGGGGCCCAGTCGCACGGAAAGGGTGGTAAACACCCAATCAAACGTAAAAGACTGCCAGGGTGGTGATTTCGAAGTTGTGATTGGCCTGCATGGCCCAGTTGGCTCGTCAAGCCTATTTGATTGATCGATTATGATGGGTGCACAAATCATGAATGATGAGAAATCTGGGTTTTTCCACAATCTGATAGTGGGATTAATTGCTACCAAATCAGAATGAATGCCAAGTGCAGGAAGACACTCCATCCATCCGGTCGATCCATCTACCATGTCAGGGAATGTTGTGGTGTCGTTCCTGTCTTCTCCAGGCTCTTTCTCAGAGGGATATCAGATTTCTTGGTATGCAGGCCATGTTCAGATCAAATCTTTGATTGGATTCTCAGGATGGAAAGTTAATGCCAGTAGGTAAGAAGTGAATGTAATGCAGAAATATTTAGTTATGCCTAATCTATAAAGGCAATTTGGTGATCTGTTCTTAAGGTCGACTCTTCCTGATTTTCTCTGCTGCTGCTTGCAGATTTGCGGTGTAAAATCCCTTTGTCTCTGAGCTAGATAGACATCCTATATCATCTCTTTCAGCCATCAACGTGTATGTGTATCATTTTGCCTCTCGTTGATGCATTGTTGAGATCAGTGGTCTGCATACTGTATCTATCTTTGGCCTATTGAATAATATACAAGTGAAATCTTCTATTCCTGGTATTATTCAGTTGGTCTTCTAATCTGTATGTGGCCATTTGTCGATATAAGTCTAAATGGATGCATGACCTTGAATGTTACCCTAGTTTCGTAGTGCATATATGGGCAAGAAATGAGTCTGAACACTCTGTTTTGGTGCATCACCGCCTTAGATTAGACTAGGTAGATTTGCTTTAATGCTCTCTTTCTCCCTTTCCCTTCTGAGAATAGATAGGTGCGCCCTAACAGTAAGAGGAAGCTGGCCTTCTCCGGAGACTCAACCTCGCAGTTCAAGTCCCACAGCTTGGAGGTTGTTTCCATGTTTCACTAGGTTGTCCTCGCGCATAGGCCTTGGACAAGGGTGCAAACCTATGTGACAACAATACTGTTTCAGATTCAGATATTTCGAGTCAAATCCTATCGATAGCGCAAGAACTGTATTTTTCGAATCTCTTTTGACATGTCACATCGCCTAAGTTAAGCCAATTTTTGCACGCGTTGAATGATATTTAATAGCATCCAATTAAAATATCAAACAATCCAAGTTCTACTCAGACTAGTGTTAAATAATTTGAAGTCTTTAATATACAAATGGAATACTCTCCAAAAAGGTGCATATAAATTGCACCGTAGACAGTGTCGTTCCACAATCCCTGAAAAAATTAATTACTAATTGAACGATGTGGATCAAACGATTATGAGTTTTTCAACGACTATATAGTTTTGGACTAAAAATGTTTCAGACATTCCACAACAGTAGTTCCTAAAAAACGTACGAATTGAGTGAATGAATGAAAGATTTTAATGACGTCTATGAGGCCATAAGCCTAAAGGAATGAGGTAACAATATTAAATAAATTTTGGGGTGTGCACGATGAAGACTATCTTTAAAAAAAATTAGTGTTTTCCTTTTTCTCTCTCTTTTTTAAATTAGGGGAGAGGATTCACTATTTGAACACCCTTAACTTCATGCTTATCAAAATCCTATGTGAAAATTTTAAATCGTTCCCAATTTTTTACAATAGCTTATTTGGTGAATCATCTACTTATAACTAAGGTTTCAAGTCTACATCACCCATTATGATGCCACATTATCATGCTTTTTGCCAAGTTGTCCAAAACAATCCAAATAAAAAGTTAGACCAATGGTCATGCATAAAGGGTACCTATACTTGCACAATTGATGTGGCATAACATCATTGGTTAATATTTATAGCTAAGAGTACATTTTATTCAATTTTTTGTAGTCATTATTGTACTAACAACTTTATAGTCATAAGTATTGGTACAATGTTGTCAACAAACTTGGGCATTAAGTCAATAAGTGTAGGTATCAAGTCAACAACTCCTATCACAACTATTGGAATATGTTCAAGTACTGAGTCCTCTCCCATAAATGTGAAAGGGTTGAGTTTATATTTTATTAATATAAATATAAAGCTACATATTTTTGGAAAAAGGAGTCACATAGATAATATTGTATACTTTTGATTATGTATTTTCAAAAAATAGTTATTCATAAACTCTGCTTGTTTATTACCCTAACTTCATATTTATATCTTTTTTATTCATGCATAAAGACATGTCTTTCTATGTCCCTATCTATATCCTATCTTACCCCTCCTTACCTTTTGCTCCTCTATATTTATATCCTAATTCATCTATTTCTCTTTAATATATTCTATCTATCTATTTATCTCTCTATATATCTATCTATCCATATATCTATCCATTATTCATCTATCACCTCCTATATCTTTATCATTCTCTCTCTTTATCTCCCTCATCTCCTTTTCCTCTTTCTCTCCCTCCCACTCCCCTCCTCTTCATTTCTCCCTTCACAATTATCATCCACTTTGATATTCAACTCTGATCCATCTATCTACTTCTTGTCTCTCCCTATGTTTCCCTTTCTATTTTTTTTCTCTAGCAATCTTTTCACATTTCTACCACTTTTTTCTTTATGTTATTCATCTTACTCACTCCCCCCAACCTCACTCTCTTATTATAATTATCTATCTTGCTGACTATTATTTTTTGTATGAAATGGATAACCTAGCTATTATAAGTCAATAATTCAAAATTCTCTCTCTCACATTTTCCCTCATTTTTTTAGACCACTATCAAACTTTTCACCCATCTATCTCTTATTTCTCTTCATATTATTCATTTTATATAAAATAGACAACCTATCCATTTGAAATCAATAATCCAAAAGTATCTCTATATCATCATCACTATCCCTTCCTCTCCTGCTTACTCCATGTTTATATATCTCTCTATTATAATATTCATACATCCCTCTCTAATTCATACATTCTTCCTATCTACCCCACTATCCATTCATTTATATTTTTCTTACATATGCATATATTCCTTTCTTCATCACTATCTATATCTTATCTTATTGCCCCCACCCCACCCTCTCTCTCTCTCTCTCTCTCTCTCTCTCACACACACACACACACACACACACACACACACACACACACACACACACACGTCAATATCAACCTTTTTAGATCTAAATCTCTTATCTCTCTTCATATTATTCACTGGTTATATATTATACAAAATGGGCAACCTATCCTTTTGAAATGCACACAATATATCATCTTATCATAAAACCAAACAAAATAAATACCTAGAAATCTAATAATTGATTTAGGCTAGCCTAGCTGACAAATGCATTGAATATGAACACTTTACAAAAATATTTCATCTTATTCTCTAACCATATTTAAGCTTGGTTGGTTTAAATTTAAAATTTATTAGGTTTAAATTATGTTGGACTACAATTTGTCCACATATAATTTTAATAATGATTACTATGACCTTAAGTTTTAGTTTTTAATAATGATTACTATGACTATAATATATTTTTAAATAAGAATAATAAAAATAAAGATCAAATCTCTATCCAACATTGTTTGAAATTAATACCTTTAAATTTTAATACTTACATGAGATAGGGATTTTTTTCTAGAAAACTCCTCAATTTGATAAAATAGAGCTTGCTAAGTAGCATTATAAAGAAACTTTTAAATTTGGTCCTTCCAAATAGAACTACTAATGAGGTTTTGAATTAAATGCATGAACACTCTCTAGTTAATACTAATATTTTATTTTTATATAACATATATTATTTTGGAAAATAATATTATTACATTTCTAATAATGTTATAATATAAATATTTTATTTTATATTATAGATATATTGATTATATTTGCTTTTGTCTTTATGGTGTTTCATATAATATTTTGATTCAAATTCTACTAAAGATTGAAATAGAAAGACTTAAAGAGAACAAAATCCTAAACCTTGATTTCATAACTATAAACAATCTCACACAACTTAAAATCAAATGAAACTAAAGTTATTTATGTAATAATCATAATGTTATATGATTCAACAATGAAAAATTGATATTGGAGAAAAGAAAACACTAGGAAACTAGAAAGAGGCCAACATAAAATAATTTTTCTTGAGGAGTGTAAGATTAGGTTATGCTTTTGAGTAGGTTGTTTGATATCGTGACATAAAATAGTTTGAGCCATGGATGGTTCATTTTATTAAAAAATATTAGCCACAATAAATATTTTGATTGCACAAAAATCATTAGCAATTTCTTACATGAATAATTTACCACAACACATGCCATATTTAAGATAACTTCTTAGATAGTTTGTCATGGCATTGACAGTTGTATATCTATCACCTTGGAATCTGAGAATAGTTTACTTTTCTGGATAATTTGGTACTTGTTAAGATAGTTTAATTCTGGCATTATTATGTTAAACTCTATGAGAATTAGAGGTTGTTAAATGTAATTCTCAAAACAGATGTTTTTATACTTTCAGTTTTGTGTTATATTCATAATCTTTTATCTAAATCAATCTAGATTCAGGAATCAAATTTTATTAATTAATGTTAGTATGGTTTTAGTTTTACCTTAGTCTAATTCGTACTTTCAATTTTATGTATAAGGTGGCTTTAAATTTTGTAGCACCTTGAGTCTGGTGTTTGCCAATTTCTAAGTATATATATATATATATGTATGTATGTATGTATGTATGTATGCATGTATGTATGTATGTATGTTTATAAGTTGTATATATACATACATATACATATACATATACATATATAATTGTTATGTATTCCTGTGCTTGTATTTATATTTATACAAGTTGTAAATTATATGTATACATATATTTATACTTATTAATTAGTAAGCAATATTAATATTACTTAGGATTAATATTAATATTAATATTAATATCGATACAAATATTAATGTTATATTAGTACCTAATACTATGTTAGAGTGAGTTAGTGCCTAAACTAACCTATGGCATGGGATTTAACTAAGTCATAAACTAAAACCTTAGCCTAAGTCTATGGATGCCTAGACTAAAAACTTAGCATGGGTTTTGGACTTGGCAAATGGCGACAGCGATAGTGGGTTTTAATGGTGGGTAGGTTCTTTGAATGATGAGCTAGTACTACTGTGCCATGTGTCTAGATTTTGGAAGTTTGAAGGCTTGGGGCTGCGAATTTGGAAAGAGAGGGCTCTCCAGGTAGCTTGGTTTAAGTTTTCTTCTGCATTTTTGTAGGCAGGGGGCTTTTCTTTAACTTTTTCCTATAGCTATTATTATGTTTCATTTAGATTTGTGAATATTGAATATCTAAATTTGTTATGTGGATAAACCTAGATTTGGGTGTGCGAATGAAATTACTCCGTGCTGTGTGTTGTAATTGGGTTTATGATGTATATTTAGGGCAAACTGTTACCCTATTCTCTCTCTCGGTTTACTATTGCATTGTTATATCGATAGCATGTTGTATAAGGTTAACAATTTTATATAATGGGTATCGACATTTGAGAATGGGCATATGCAGAGCATGACACTGTGTACAATGCATAGCTCTGTATATATCCACAATCGAATGTGAAGTGGGGAGTTGCATTCTGAGTTTTATTAGTATTTGGGTTTTGTCCCAAACATGCATTTTCACTAAGATTGAACTTGGCGAGAAACACATGTTTGCAGCAGCAAGAAAGCATGCATGTGATTTTAAAAAAAAATATGATTGTCGGCTATTATTAAATCGAGCTCTATGTTTTTGAAGTTTTGGGCTTGTTATTTTGTTATTTAGGTTATATGTGACTTGGCCATAGCCACAAGATTGCAGTCTATGAATTCACGACTGTGAATTGAGGGCATAGACGTGCAACTGAGGGTGAGTAATTTTGTCAAATGGTTGCTTGATATTCGTATAACTGTTATATTATTGAATGGATTAATTAAGTTGGGGTTTGGAATTGTTCTTGAATATGGTCGAGGGTTTTAGGCAAGATGTTTCACAACAATTTTGTATTCAACAGTAGTTATAGTCATTATGTTAAAAGTTTTGGTGTAATCGTGTGGAAAAGTTTTGGTGTCGACTATTAGCAAGATTTTGGGGTTTTGGGTTTTGCAGTGCACAACCAATCTTATAATGAATAGGAAGAGATGTGTCTTTATTCTTGACACATTTTTCGATGTATAAAAAAATAATATCGAGTTTATTTTTTTAAAATTATATACATATTAATGTATGAGTCGATGTTTTGTCGATTGTGCTTGACGTTTGAGTTCATAAATAATTGCATAAAGTTTTATTCGATAATTGCAAACTATAGATATGCTATTATCTGGAATGGAAAGAAGCATTTTGTTAACAGATCTTGTAGATGAGTAAAATTGGTATTAGGGACACTGTGTGTGTCGCAGATTCAAACAGTAGGGTGTTGTTTTTGAATTAGAAATTGTAGTTATTTGGTAACAGCAAGTAATTTGATTTACAAGTAGAAAAGTTTATTTATCTATTTTTATTTTGACTTTAAATTCATAAGGTTTTATATATATATATGTGTGTGTAAATACATATATATATATGTATATATGTATATATATATATATGTATACATATATATATATATATATATATATATATAAATATATATATGTATACATATATACATATATATATAGGTATTTATATATATATATATATATATATGTATGTATTTATATATATATATATATATATATATATATGTATGTATTTATATATATGTATTTATATATATATATATATATATATATATATATATATATATGTATTTATATGTATATATATATGTATTCCCTTATGAATAGATTGTTAGAGTTTAAATTTATATTAACAGTCAAGAGGTTACTATGATTAATTATTTAAATTTAGTGAATTTGGAAAAAGTCAATTCTTTACTATTTAATTAGAATATAGTTTTTAAGTAGTTGAAAAGCGTGGTTACAAATATGGTTTCATTTGGTACTTTGAAAAATTGAAAAAAAAAAAGGGGTTTCATATGATATTTTTGTTTGCTGATGCACTTGTTATATTGAAGCAAATGAAAAAGTGTATTAGTTGGAATTGGAAAAATAATCTAAATTTTCTTCCAATTAGTATAACTTGAATTATGTGTATGTTAGATTATGCAAGTTGATCCTTTAGATTGGGTGGCTGTCATAAAGCGAGTAACTTGTGGTGATAGAATTATGTTGCCGGATGCCCTCCAACACTAGTCTAGATCCTTATGGGAAAGTTTATGACAGTTATTTAATTAAGTGGTAATATTTAAAATTTCATGGGTTGGGAATCATATAATAAGATAAGAACATTATGGTTGCACCTGACATATTCAGTTCTACGAGTGCTTGAACGTAGATTCTTATGTTGACACCCATGGACTACTGGATCATTACCTTGTCATATTCTATGTGAGTTTATTTCTGCATATATGTGTATAAGAAATTATGTACTTGCTTTATAATTTGAATGTGAAAAGAAAATTGTATTTTTAGTACTTCTGTTATTTGGATTATATGAATAAAGTTTTGTCATAAAATCTAACATGCAGGTTTACTAGAGATCTTATCAATTTTATTAGTGTTACTAAGCCCTATTTGTGTGTGTTGTGGTTGTACTGTGTTGGATTTCAGGTTCGAGATAGGGTTGGTTATGAACTTAGAAGAAATGACTTTTTAACATTTTGAACCAGTGTTAATTTGAATGTATTATTAAAAGCTGTTGTATTTCTTATAAGAGTATAGTTATGTTATATACTCTGATGTAATATTTTGAAATGTTACATTACTAATTATGAGTACTTTACTGTACCTGTTGTATAAAGGTTGTTATGTAATGGAGATTTTAAAAAAAAAAAGTTGTTCGGGATTTAATCTTTTCTGTATATTTGGATTATTGTTGTATGGTTATTTTTATGGTTTTGTGATGGTTAAGGTATTACATTTGGTATCAGAGCCCAAGGTTTAAACACTCGAGACTCGATAAGTTTTAATTAGGGGTTTCATTATGCTTGCTACGAGATTTTAATTAAATCTCTTTTATAGGAATTCCAGTATGCCTCCTGTTACATGAGGAGTACGGGGACGAGGTATCCCTAATGCTAATGCCAATCCAGGCAAAGGCAGAGGTGGACGTAGAGGCCGCGGTCAAGGCCAAGGTAGAGGTTGTGGCTTAGGTAGGGGTCAAGATCATCAAGGAATGCTTGATGACGAAATACCTCATGTTGAGGAGCAAAGAGGATTTCAAGCTGAAATTCTTTAGCAGATTCTTGGATGTTTGGATGGGATTGAAGCTAGGAATAATATTCCTGGTGGGGGAGAAAATGTTTAGGGTATACAGATTCCCAATGCCAATCAGGCTGTAGTAGTGGATCCTGTCATTAGGACTCAGCTAAAAGACATATCTAAGCTCAAAGGTCCATATTTTAATGGAACTAAAGTTGGTAATGAAGCTAAAGCTTGGCTTCTAAACATCGAAAGATGTTTTATTCTGCATGATTATCACACTAATGTGAAGGTTTGATGGACTACAATGTAGTTAAGGTCTTTTGCATCCATTTGGTGGGAAATGGAATTAGAACACCTTGGACTTCATATTTCTCAAGTCACTTGGGAATTGTTCTTAGAGAGGTTCCAGGAAAGATTCATGTTTGAGTATTGGCAGCAAACCAGATCTGAGGAATTCTTTAACATTTTTCAAGGTAATTTAACAGTGGAAATGTATAAAAGAAAATTCTTTCAGCTTAAGAAGTATTCTGGTTGGAATGAAGGTGATAAACCTTTAATGCAACACTTTATCTGGGGATTAAATCCTAGGATTGGTGACGAAGTGAGAACTTTCAAACCTAAAATAGTTAAGGAAGCTGCTGATCAGGCTAAGCTTGTTGAAATGAAAACTGATTTTTCAACCAAGAGTGTTGTTAACCCACATGTTCCAAGCAGTAGTAAAAGTCAAAAATCCTTTAGGGATGATTCTAAGGCAGCACCTAGTGGTTATGGTAGTAAATCTCAAAAGCGGAAATTCAACAAATTTACCAAATCAGACAAGGGGTTTAAGGTCCCTAAACTACCTAAATCCATTAAGCCTACTGAAAGTGTGAAATAGAGTTTTGCACCACCACAAGAAAATTCCTTGCAGGATAAGAGTACCAAAAGAGGAGTAGAATGTTGGCATTGTGGGTAGTTGGGTCATTTACAATGGAATTTTCCTCTTAAAGGAAATAATTAGGGTAGGTCAAGAGCATCAGGCTCTGAGGCTACTGTTGGAGATTCTAGAAGGAACCACCATATTTTTGCTACTGTGGATCATAATCAAGCAAAACATCAGAACATGGTGATTGAGGCTAAAGGTACTTATCAAGGTACGCAAATTTCCATTTTATTTGACTCAGGTGCCACTGATTCTTTGATTTCTGCCAATTTGGTTAAACATTGTAATATTCCTATGAGAAAGGCTGAGTTGGCATGGCAAGTTGAGTTAGCTTCTGGATCTAAGGTAGAAACTGGGCTGATTGCGGTAGATTGTGAAATTCATTTTAAGGCATTTACCACTATAATAAACCTCAGAGTTATTCCTTTAGGAACCTATGATATAATTTTAGGAATGGATTGGTTGGATCAGCACCAAGCTTTCATTGATTGCAGCAAAAAGATTATTAAATGCATTGATGATAATGGAGCAAATAGATTCATAATAGGAATTCAGAGACCTATTCCTATTAGAACTATTTCTGCTAAACAACTTCAAAGGTGTTTACGGAAAGGATGCAAGCTGTTTTCTATTTTTGTAAATGATTTTTCTGAACCTTTTGTTAATCAAACTAGTTTAGACCATCCGTTACTGAAGGAATTTTTAGATGTCTTCGTAACAGAGATTTCGGGTATTCCACCCAAGAGAGAAATAGACTTTAGGATTGACCTTGTGCCTGGAACTGAACTTGTTTCTAAAACTCCTTATCATATGACAGCACAAGAATTGGTAGAGCTCAAAGTTCAACTTCAAGAACTTCTTGGGAAAAGACTGATTAGACCAAGTGTCTCTCCTTAGGGTGCACCTGTTATCTTCGTTAAGAAGAAAGATGGATCGCTTAGATTGTGTATTGATTACAGACAGTTAAATAAAGTTACTATCAAGAATAGGTATTCGTTGCCTAGAATTGATGATTTATTTGATCAAGTTAAGGGTGCTAAAGTATTCTCTAAAATTGATCTTAAATCTGGGTACCATCAGCTAAGAATTCTAGAAGCTGATATTCATAAGACAACATTTCGAACTAGGTATGGGCATTACAAATTTATTGTTGTACCTTTTGGTTTAACAAATGTGCCATCAATATTTATGAGTCTGATTTAGGGAGTTTTTAGAACCTTCCTTGATAGGTTTATAGTTGTTTTTCTAGATGACATACTAGTTTATTCTAACTCCTTGGAGGAGCATGAACAACATTTGAG
Source organism: Cupressus sempervirens (assembly GCA_028749045.1). Lineage (NCBI taxonomy): Eukaryota > Viridiplantae > Streptophyta > Pinopsida > Cupressales > Cupressaceae > Cupressus > Cupressus sempervirens. The sequence goes on along the minus strand of CM053786.1, from coordinate 182,952,198 downwards.
ACAAGTTTTTGAATGTCTCCAAAGGAATAAGCTGTATGCTAATCTTGAAAAGTGTGAATTTTTCAAATCAGAAATAAGTTACCTTGGACACATTATAACGAGAGATGGAATAGCTGTGGATCCAGCTAAGATTAGAGCTATTATAGAGTGGCCAACACCTACAAACGTGTTGAAAGTAAGAAGTTTTATGGGTTTAGCCAGTTACTACCGAAGGTTTGTGGCTAATTTCTCAAAAATAGCACATTCTATCACTTCTCTTTAGAGAAAAGGTAAGAAATTTGTCTGGTCGGATAAGTGTGAAGAAGCTTTTCAGCATCTTAAAGTATGTTTGACTAGTGCACCTGTATTGGCTATACCTGATCGTGGTAAAGAATTTGTGGTTTGCATAGATGCTTCTTTAGATGGATTAGGAGAATTTTCAATGCAAGATGACAGGGTGATTGCGTATGAATCCAAGAAACTCAAGGATCATGAGATAAACTATCCTACCCATGATTTGGAACTTGCTGCAGTAATGCATGCATTGACCAAATGGCGACATTTTCTCCTTGGACAACATTTTGAGTTACATACTGATCATAGAAGTCTTCAATATATTTTCACACAGCCAAATCTAAATGCACAACAACGCAGATGGATGGAATTTTTGTGTGAATATAACTTTGAAGTAAAATATGTACAAGGTAAGGAGAATAAGGTGGCTGATGCACTTATCAGAAGATGTCAGAAACTTTCTTCTTTAACTCTCTCAGTGGATTTGAAGGAGAAAATATTACATAATCTGATTACTGATCCTTGGTTTTTAGATGTCAAGGCTATTATTGATAGTGGCAGCACGTTAGAAGGCAGATTGAAAGGTTACTCTATTAGCACTGATGGATTCTTGATCTACAGAGGTAGTATTTATGTTCCTGATATTGGAGAGCTATGAATTTTGGTTATGTCTGAAGCTTATAAAGCACCCTATTCAGCACATCCTGGTGTTAAGAAAATGAATTCTGATCTTAAACAACATTACTATTGGCCAGGTATGAAGAGGGATATTGCTGATTTTGTTGCTAGATGTCTAGAATGTCAAAGGGTGAAAGCCGAACATCAACATCTTGAGACTGATGGGCAAACTGAGCGTGTAAATCAGATTCTAGAAGACATGCTCAGGATGTACGTTATGGATAGATAGAACAAATGGGAAGAATTCTTGCATTTAGTTGAATTTACATATAATAATGGTTATCACAACTCTATAGGTATGGCTCCATTTCAAGCTTTGTATGGACAACCATGTAGAACACCCTTGAGCTAGGATAATTTGGAAGATAGAATTCTCCTAGGTCATGAAATGCTCCAAGATATGGAACAACAAGTGAAATGAATTAGCGAACACCTTGTTACAGCACGAGATAGACAGAAAAAGTATGCAGATTTGCATAGGATTGAGCATCAGTTTGTGGTTGGGGACAAAGTATTTCTGCGGGTCAGACCTAGGAAAAGTCCTATTAGATATGGTAAAGGTTCCAAATTGTCTCCACGTTTTGTGGGACCATTTGAAATCCTGGAATGAGTCGGTCCAGTTGCCTACAAACTTGCTTTGCCTCCCAGTCTATCTCGAATCCATGATGTCTTTCATGTGTCTATATTAAGGAAATACATACCTGATATCACTCATGTTCTGAATTGGAATGCATTACAGGTAATGGATGGCCAATTGATGCTGGAACCAATGCAGATTGTCCAAGAAAGAGAACTAAATCTCAGAGGTCGCAAGGTGGAGTAGGTAAAGGTATTATGGGATCATAATGATGATACCTCTGCAACTTGGGAAGATGCAGGGGCATTGAAAACTTCACATCCTCATTTGTTTCCAGGCTTTTAGGAGTAAGCCTAAGCTGGTGAAGGAGGGTGTCATGGCCCTGACAGTTGTATATCTATCACCTTGGAATCAGAGAATACTTTACTTTTCTGGATAATTTGATACTGGTTAAGATAGTTTAATTCTGGCATTATTATGTTAAACTCTATGAGAATTCAGAGGTTGTTAAATCTAATTCTCAGAATAGATGTTTTTATACTTTTAGTTTTGTGTTATATTCAGAATCTTTTATCTGAATCAATCTGGATTCAAGAATCAAATTTTATTAATTAATTTTAGTATGGTTTTAGTTTTACCTTAGTCTAATTCGTACTTTCAATTTTATGTATAAGGTGGCTTTAAATTTTGCAGCACCTTGAATCTGTTGTTTGCCAGTTTCTAAGTATATATATATATATATATATATATATATATATATATATATATATATATATATATATATATATATATATATATATATATATATATATATATATATATATATATATATATAGATATAGATATAGATATATATATATATATATAATTGTTATGTATTCGTGTGCTTGTATTTATATTTATACAAGTTGTAAATTATATGTATACATATATGTATACATATATGTATACTTATTAATTAGTAAGCAATATTAATAATACCTAATACTATGTTAGAGTGAGTTAGTGCCTAAACTAACCTATGGCATGGGATTTAACTAAGTCATAAACTAAAAACTTAGCCTAAGTCTATGGATGCCTAAAGTAAAAACTTAGCATTGGTTTTGGACTTGACAAATGGCAACAACGATAGTGGGTTTTAATGGTGGGCAGGTTCTTTGAACGACGAGCTGGTACTACTGTGCCATGTGTCTAGATTTTGGAAGTTTGAAGGCTCGAGGCTGCAAATTTGGAAAGAGAGAGCTCTCTAGGCAACTTGGTTTAAGTTTTCTTCCGCATTTTTACAGCCAGGGGGATTTTCTTTAACTTTTTCCTATAGTTATTATTATGTTTCATTTAGATTTGTGAATATTGAATATCTAAATTTGTTATGTGGATAAACCCAGATTTGGGTGTGTGAATGAAATTACTCTTTGCTGTGTATTGTAATTGGGTTTATGATGTATATTTAGGGAAAATTGTTACCCTATTCTCTCTCTCAGTTTACTATTGCATTGTTATATCAATAGCATGTTGTATAAGGTTAATAGTTTTATATAATGGGTATCGACATTTGAGAATGGGCATATGCAGAGCATGGCACTGTGTACAATGCATAGCTCTATATATATCCACAATCGAATGTGAAGTGGGGAGTTGCATTTTGAGTTTTATTAATATTTGGGTTTTGTCCCAAAGATGCATTTTCACTAAGATTGAACTAGGAAAGAAACACATGTTTGCGAAAGCAAGCAAGCATTCATGTGATTTTAAAAAAAAATAATGATTGTTGGTTGTTATTAAACCGAGCTCTGTGTGTTTTACATTTTGGGTTTGTTATTTTGTTATTTTGGTTATATGTGACTCGACCACAGCCACGAGATTGTAGTCTATGAATTTGCGACTGTGAACCGAGGGCATAGACGTGCAACTGAGGGTGAGTAATTTTGTCAAATGGTTGCTTGATATTCGTATCACTGTTATATTATTGAATGGATTATTTGAGTTTGGGATTGGAATTGTTCTCGAATATGGTTGAGGGTTTTAGGAAAGATGTTTTATAGAAATTTTGTATTCAACAATGGTTATAGTAATTATGTTAAAAGTTTTGGTGTAATCGTGTGGAAAATTTTTGGTGCTGACCATTAGCAAGATTTTGGGGTTTTGGGTTTTGCAATGCACAACCAATCTTATAATGAATAGGAAGAGATGTGTCTTTGCTCTTGATAGGTTTTTTGATGTGTAAAAAAATAATACCAATTTTTTTAAAAAAAATTATATACATATTAATGTATGAGTCGATGTTTTGTCGATTATGCTTGATGTTTGAGTTCATAAATAATTGCATAAAGTTTTATTCGATAATTGCAAACTATAGATATGCTGTTATCTGGAATGGAAAGAAGCATTTTGTTAATAGATCTTGTAGATGAGTAAAATTGGTATTAGGGGCACTGTGTCTGTCGCAGATTCAAACAGTAGGGTGTTGTTTTTGAATTATAAATTGTAGTTATTTGGTAACAGCAAGTAATTTGATTTACAAGTAGAAAAGTTTATTTATCTATTTTTATTCTAACTTTAAATTCATAAGGTTATATATATATATATATATATATATATATATATATATATATATATATATATGTATGTATGTATGTATGTATGTATGTATGTATGTATGTATGTATGTATGTATGTATGTATGTATGTATGTATGTATGTATGTATGTATGTATGTATTAATATATATATATGTATTCCCTTATGAATAGATTCTTAGAGTTTAAATTTATATTAACAATCAAGACGTTACTATGATTACTTATTTAAATTTAGTGAATTTGGAAAAAGTCAATTCTTTACTATTTAATTAGAATATAGCTGTTAAGTAGTTGAAAAGCGTGGTTACAAATATGGTTTCATTTGGTACTTTGAAAAATTGAAAAAAAAAAAGTGGGTTTCATATGATATTTTTGTTTGCTGGTGCACTTGTTATATTGAAGCAAATGAAAAAGTGTATTAGTTGGAATTGGAAAAATAATCTAAGTTTTCTTCCAATCAGTATAACTTGAATTATGTGTATGTTAGATTATGCAAGTTGATCCTTTAGATTGGGTGGTTGTCATAAAGTGAGTAACTTGTGGTGATAGAACTATGTTGCCAGATGCCTTCCGACACTAGTCTAGATCCTTATGGGAAAGTTTATGACAATTATTTAATTAAGTGGTAGTATTTAAAATTTCATGGGTTGGGAATCATATAATAAGATAAGAACATTATTGTTGCACCTGACATATTGAGTTCTATGAGTGCTTGAACGTAGATTCTTATGTTGACACCCATGGACTACTCGATCATTACCTTGTCATATTCTATGCGAGTTTATTTCTGCATATCTATGTATAAGAAATTATGTACTTGCTTTATAATTTGAATGTGAAAAGAAAATTGTATTTTCAGTACTTCTGTTATTTGGATTATATGAATAAAGTTCTGTCATTAAATCTAAAATGCAAGTTTACTAGAGATCTTATCGATTTTATTAGTGTTACTAAGCCCTATTTGTGTGTGTTGTGGTTGTACTGTGTTGGATTTCAGGTTCGAGATAGGGTTGGTTATGAACTTAGAAGGAATGACTTTTTAACATTTTGAACCAGTGTTAATTTGAATGTATTATTAAAAGCTGTTGTATTTCTTATAAGATTATAGTTATGTTATATACTCTGATGTAATATTTTGAAATGTTACATTACTGATTATGAGTACTTTACTGTACCTGTTGTATAAAGGTTATTATGTAATGGAGATTTAAAAAAAAAAAAAAAAAAATTGTTCGGGATTTAATATTTTTTGTATGTTTGGATTATTGTTGTATGGTTATTTTTATGGTTTTGTTACGGTTAGGGTATTACATAGTTCTTTGGTACTTTCTATTTTTTATTTAAAAAAAAATTCACATAAAATTTTTATCTACTTGAAAATCAATTTCATTACCCTTTTTTTATATATAACTAAAAGGTAAGATAATTATCTTCTTAATATTGAGATTAAACCATTTTAATTTCTAATTTTTTAAGGAAGAAAGTATAAATCTATTTCAATCAAGAAATCTAAGGATTTTACTTTCCTCAATAAAATGTATATCTTGAAAAAATCTAAAAAACTACTTTATAGAAGTATGGAAAACTATTGTATGTGTAAAATTTTAGCTTAACCAACAAATAAAAAATTTAGAATAGAAAATGAAAAATGGAACTTCTCATTATTTACAATGAATTAATTACAACAATATAGGCTTCCTCAAAGCATAAAGCAAATGAAAAATGAGAATAAAATTGGAAAAAATTAGAAGTATTCCTTAGTTAGCTTACACAGTAAGAAAAGAAGCTTTATTCAATAAAAGAATACATAAAAATAAAAAATATATACTAAGTTTTATTTTCTAACACCCCCTCTTAAGTCTAACTAAGGAGAAAAAAACCTAAGAAGAGGAAAGAAGAAAGAGGGAAAAACAAGTAGGAACAAAGTCCCTACTCAAAATATAAACTAGAAAAGCATCTTTTGATACACAAGAAAAGTGTGGATGATTGTCAAATGATAACTATCATAGGGCTGAATGAAAAACCTCCTTTGAAACTAGGATGAAAATTAGGATCAATCTGCATGAGCGTCCCCAACAACACAAGTTGAACAATGAGGAGATGGAAAACTAGGCTAAACATCTGTCAATCAAAGATACAAAGACAATAATATGCATAGAGGTACCCAAACAATGAATATATGAAAAACAAAGGGAAAAAATTTATTAGTTAAGGATGCATATGAAACATAAATCTATACGAGTGACCCAAATGACACTACTCAATCATGCAAAAATAAATTGCTAGGTGAAAATATAGGTGTCAATTTTCTACAAAACTCATCAACTATGGAACCAAGGGAGCATCAACACTAATAGTAGAAAAACCTCCAAAATCTTGAAATGAAAGGCATGATAGGTCCATTAACATTGTATGTCACTGAGAAGAAGATGGAGGCAAGACCCATGCAAAAGGAACATGATCTCGGCCTATCTGTGATGGACCAAAATAATTCAATTCACCTCTATTGCCATTACTATTCCATGCAAGTCTTTACTTCTAAGATGAAGTAGAATCTTTGGCTTCTATTTAAAATAGAAATATAGGTTCAAGAAAGAAAAGGTATAAAACTTCATTTTTCAAAAGCTCTACATTTCATCAATACCTACAGAAAAAATATTCATTCTCCTTTCTAGCAACCATGAGCTTTGATACCATGTAAAATTTTAGCTTAACCAACAAATAATCTAGCTCGAACGCTAGAAAAAATATGCAACTATAGGATGAAAAAATTTAGAAACAAAAGATGAAAAATAGAACTTCTCATTTTTTATAATGAAGGAATTATGATAATATAGGCTTCCTCAAACTATGAAGTAGAGGAAAAATGAGAATAAAACTGAAAAAATCATAAGTATTCCTTAGTTAGCTAACACACTAAAAAAAAACTTTATCCAATAAAAGCATGCATAAAAACAAAAAGCATGCTAAGTTTTATTTTTTAACAGTGTCAAATCTTTTAATTATATTAAATAAATTTCTCTAATTTTTTATTATATTTTAATAAAAACTATTTCATATAGAAAGTATACTTGGTTTGATTTTTCTTCTAGTGTATTTCAAAAAATTGTATACATGTATACATATACATATACATATACATATACATATACATATACATATACATATACATATACATATACATATACATATACATATACATACATATACATATATATATATATATATATATATATATATATATATATATATATATACATATACATATACATATACATATACATATACATATGCATATACATATATATATACATATATATATACATACATACATATATATATACATACATACATATATATATACATACATACATATATATATACATATATACATATATATATATATATATATATATATATATATATACTTAAAATAAAATTTTATTATATTTTTCTTCATACCCACAAAGTATCTTTGAACAAATTTAATTTTTTTTTAGCTAAATTGGGTTTGTAAAATATTTATTATTAATTTATTTTCTAAAACATACAGTAAAAAAATCAAAAATCAAAATGAAATTACAAACATTAAATATCTTTTAAAAATTATGCTTAGTTTAGACTATAATTTATGTTTAGTTTAAACTATGAATTAAAAATGTAATTCATAAATAAGTACATTTTAACTTAAACCAAATAAACTTCTCTTTCATTTTCTAAATTGGGTTGGGTTTCATTTCTAAACGGTAGACAAGGCTCTTCCATCAGATCTCTTTAATTTTGTAAATGACTAACAATTGCATTCCAAGGCATGTTAATTTTATCATTTAATATTATATTGAATTTATTGTGCATATCTACATATATTTATATGAAAGATATGGTGTATGATACAATATAAGTTATTACTATTAAATTTGCACATGCTCATGTTGTAGGTTGATGGATGAAAATTAGAAACTTGTATGCAAAAGAGGGTTTTGTGTATATCCAAATAATAAGTAAAATGCCTAAAATAAGGCAAGTCTCTAGAAAGGTATGCATTGCATGAATGCTTAAAGGGATGAGGATTTGTAAAGTGGATTCCTATAATCCTATTTTTCTTTGAAATCTTATCGCCATGTGTGCACTACCAATGATAATCCTACACTCAATTTTCTTTATTTTCCTAAAACATCTTCGTTTTCTCAGCATTCGACAATGTTAGACTATCAAAACATTTTGATGAGCATCCTCCCAAGAATAAGCCTATCAACTTAAAATTTATTTTATCTTGTGATTAAATTAGCTATTAATTGGAGAGTTATCAAGACTATAATTTTTATAATATATAGTGTTTTTTTTTTTAAAAATCAATTATTAAAGTAAAGTCTCGAGAACTCCCACTTTCCTTAGATATATTATTGAACTTATAAAAGATAGTAGCAGTGGCATGGCGAAAAGGTAGAACCAAACACTAATTTGTTGGTAATTTTCATGTCTAATAATTTATTTCTTATTCATCTTTAAAATTATTCTTAAAGAAGGGTTTACCATATAGTGTGGTGGTCATGTGGTGGTTATACTATTATGCCAACGAAGGTTCAAATCCTAGTTGACTCATTATTTTTTATATAAAAAAGAAGTCAAAGTTTGGGTGGTTAGCCCAGAATACACTAACTTAGTGATAAAGTCACTATTAACAAAATCAAAACTCATAGACCCATAATCAACAGATTATATACCCATAATTAATATAAAAAACATAGCGGTGAACTAAAAACCTACTATAATTGATTGTATAGGTCACAACATTCTCTTTTACATAGCTATAAAAACACTTGTACCAAGACTCTATTGGATTCATAGGTTCATCATTAATAAATTGTCTTACAATTGCAACAATATTCCTAGGATTATAATTTTGCACAAAGGTACTCCAACCTATTCTAATTCCTTCACTTCCATTCAAGACTACTATTGGTATGATTGGAACATACCATGTTGGTTCAATAGATTGGTCATCTTCTCCCAAATAATCCATGTGAATATTATGTTCTTTTTGGAACAAGAAGCATGTTATATGTGACAAGCATGTATACAAATATTAAGGACTTGCAACATCCTATACCACCCGAATTTCTAGTTTCAAATTGACCATGTAGAAGTAAAATATTGACGATTTTACTTCCAATTGTGCCATTCCAATAATTGTGCTCAAAAGGATATGTTCACCATGATGGTAAGTAGAATGCTCCAAACATATCTAGACAACTAAGTAAACTTTTCTTTTTTCACAAAAGTAATCTTGAAAAACCAAAACAAAATTTTCCTTTTCCCTATCTTCAAGCCATCAACTGTTGATGTAATAGATCTTTGTAGAATCCTTATAAGAGATAAGGTTTTCACTCTAGTCCAAATATGTCCCAGCTTCAAACTATCTCAACCATTTTTTTCTATCCTCAATCTTCTTCTTGCTAAAGGCTAGTTCAATTGCATCTCCATCTTCCTCACTCACCCATACAAATTTTTGTTTTTATTTATTCTCTAGATTAGTGAAATACTCTTTTCCCTCTTCAATGGATGTAGTAGTACCTAGACCCTTATTGTACTTTATGATCTAACCTAATATTGATCCATTTATTATTGTCTCTCTCCAAGATTCATACTCAAGAAGGGTGCAAAAGGAAAATGTACATTTCCATTCTTATATGTTTCCATAATAATAAGAATGATAAATTCCACAATAATTGAATTTATTTTGAGAAGAGATGACCAATTATGCTGTATGAAGTTGATAAGAAGTCCCTTGATGTAATAACCATCATGATCTTGGTCTATCATTATCATGAGATGACCATTTATTAAAGATAGATAATATTTTCATATACTTTATTGTGTTGTAGACCAAAAATTTATTTTATATTTTTAGTCTCCTAAATTAACATAATTGTTAAATGTGATACTTTCTCAAATTAAGAAGCTTGCCTCTAAAAGGAAACACACAATAGTGATATTAGCCAACAACATTGTAGTGCCTGCCACTAGTTCGCATTTTTTCTATCACTGTCAAACTCTTTTAGGGCTAGTTTTATGTTGATGGTTAGTAGCATTGTTTCGAGACTTTCAAATATTGTGTTATGGATTGAGCTGATATATGGTGAGATTACCTAGTACTTTATAGTTCATGTATATATGATAATTATTTAGTGATTTCAGTTATTGAAGATGATTAGTTAGATGGTTTATTATTATATGTGTTTTATTATGGATACTTACCCCATACTTGCATGTGTATGGTGTGCGTTTTTGTTCTTATGTTTGGCATTTCTGATGTGGTTAAGGAAGGGAGTCGTAGTCACCTACTAGTCAGGATCTACATGATGCACCACTTCCTACCATTTCCTGTTTAGTTTAGTATATATTGTGCTTGTACATGCATGGTTTTTATGTAGGTTGCAGGTACCAGGTATCAACTTCCCTAAATTGCTAGGATGAGCATACCCTATCGCATTATCTCAATGGTAAGAGAGGGGAGATAAATTCTCAAGTCCAAATCCCAACCCTTTAAGCTATTTGTCCTAATTGAAAATTAAGACAAGTATCTGAGTTGAGTATCCTCTGAATGCGTCAAATGACGTAATTCGTGATATCAACCCTTTTGGTTTGATTTTGTATGTGTTTTGCTATAGTGGGCTTTTCGTATTTTACTTTATGAGTCTTTAGTGTATTTTCTATTAATTAAGCCTAATTAAAAGATTTAATTAATGATTTAATTTAATGAAAAATTAATATAATATTTTAATATTTTATTTTATTTAATTAATTGGGAAATTAATTAAATAAAATAATTAAATTTGAAGATAAAAGTTATAATTTTAAAGTTGGAATGTGATAATATTTATTTAAGTTAATAAATATTTCATCAATTAAGTTTTGAAAATGAATTTAAAAGTGGAAAAGATATTAAAATTATTAAAAGATTCTAGATTGCATGATGTGTGCATGTGATTAAAATATAAATATATTAAGATAAAACATGTGAAGTTATTAAAGTGAGTGCATGAGATTTAAAAAAATTAATAAATTAAATTGAAAAGAGTAAAGTGAATATTAAATTAATTAATGTGCATTATTTTAATATTTATTATCATAGGAGTTTGAAAATTCTTGGGAGTTGTCATGTAGACAACACAAGAGTTTGCACTCTAATTATGCATGTGTTGTCAACAACATAGGAGTTGGCACACAAATTAAGCACATGGTGTCTACAACCTTATGACTCATCTAGAAGGTTGAAAAAGACTCATGCTTAGTTGTCAACACCTTCTGGTTGTTTCTAAAGGCATTCTAGGTGCTTCCTGAGAGTTCTTTATATTCAGGCACTCCTAGAAGCTTAGGGAGAGCACTTGAAGAGTGTGTTTGAAAGACCGAGAACATGGGAGAAGGAAGGAGCTTGCTCTATGGGTTCTGAGGAGAAGTGTTTTAGCATTAGTGTCCAAGTAGACACTTGTGATTTTGGCTTATGATATTTCGCTTCTTGCACTTCCTGTCTTCTTCGTGTCTTCTGAATGCTTTCTGAGGATTTCCATATTTTGGTTGTATGCATTTTGTCATGGGTAGTTAAATTCTATATAAAAAAATTCTCATATGCGTAGATCTAAAGAAATTACGGGGCTAGGGTTAAATTTTATAATAAAACCTATTAGAAAAATTAATGGGTTAATTTAGAGAACAATTACGTTTTTGGAGAAAATCATAATTCATCTAAATGGAAAGCCCTTTTTGTATAAAATTAGATATATATGTTCCTTTTTTATATATAAATGTGAAATCTACATACATACATACATATATATATACGTATATACATATATATATATATGTATATACATATATGTATATACGTATATGTATATATATATATACGTATATGTATATACATATATACATATACATATATACATATATGTATATACATATATATATATATGTATATACGTATATATATATGTATATATATATGTATATACATATATATATATGTATATACATATGTATATACGTATATATATGTATATACATATATGTATATATATGTATATACATACATACATACATACATACATACATACATACATACATACATATATATACACACACACACACACACACACACATATATGTATATACTTGTTTAAAAACGCAATAGAGATTTATTAAATTTTGAATCACATGAAAACATTTATTCAAAAAAATAATAATAACAAATGTATTGGGGTGGGGCGGTGGTTTCACCCCACCCCTTTTTCCTTTCATACGTCGGCTACGGTCTGCTGACGCAATCATACTTGGGATTGTGACAGCAACCGTCAGAGCATGGCCACATAAGTACAACGACAACAGTCACAGGTGACTGTATTAAGGTCACGGTGGGTGGGACAAACTCAATACCCCTGCTGAAGAAAACCACGGTGACAACGTTATATATATATATATATCGATTGTCATAATTTGACTTTATATATATAATTTATGAGTTGTTTTATGTATTTTGATTTCGGTATTACATTTTATGATATGATGCAAATCATATTTCGTGTTTATAATAATAATAATTATATTATAATGTTTATTTATATATATATAGGTATTAAATATGTTAATTTAATGATATATATATATATACACACACACACACATTAATGTATTAATTATTTAGTTTGGCAATGTAAATAAATCAATGATAAATATTATTAAACTATATTTATCATTTTGAAATTTGATTGTTTGGGTTTGGGTTAATTTTGTATAGTAACCAATTATTATTATTTTAGTAAATGATTATTGATAATATAGATTTGTTAAGGAAATATTAGTATTCATTAAAAAGAATGACAAATGTGATCATTATAGATTTATTAATAAGATTTCCAATATAACTTGTTATGAAATGTTAACAAGTTATTATTGAACCATTAATATGAATATTAGAGAATTGGATCATAGTTGATTTGTAACTTACAAATTATAGCTAGTTATTAATCAATTGATATTCATTGGGTCATTGATATGGATATATAATTATTAATTTAATTAATAAATAAGTTTTGTAATAGAGTTTTAATTGATATGATTCTTTTAACGAAGTTGTAAAGTATCTACATCGATGTTGATAAGTCTTACTCTAACGACTTGATTAATGACCTAAATTTTAGTAATATTTAGTATTGTTAGAATGATAAAGAGTCATCCTTATGTTTATTATTAATTGATTTAATTATATGTTTTAATTAAGGTTAATTAATAAAGCGAATAACTATAATTAAGGGCCAATGAAGATAAGTTTAATGAGTAAATATTTATCCTTCAGTTATTCCTAGAATGTAATTTTAAATAATGGAAGGATAATGCTATCAAGGGAACAAACAGGTTGACTTGTAGGTCAAATGATAAATCCTATACACTTGAAGTATACTTGCAAATAGAAACTGAAAACTCCACACTTAACTCAACTATGTAATTTTAGTAAACCAAAACATGTGCTTGCATTGTGTTTTCTCTATGCTTCTTGTTTTGGGGTTTTGGGTTGACCAGATTGTTGACCAGTTATAAGACATCTACCAGAGGCTCGGGGGTTATGATTGTGATGTCATGATGATGTCTTTTGATCTTGATTCTTTATAAACCCAACCATGGTAATGTGATGTTATGCTCTATGGGATGTTTGTATTTTCTGATTGTTATTGCTCATCAGTCTTCTTGAGTGAAGCTGAGTTATATGTATTTGAGACACTTGACTTAACCATTTTTGAGTCATCGATCAGTTATCCTTGGATTACTTTTCGATCACCATGTTGGGACTGAAGTGTTGATTTATTCTTGATGATGTCATGATGTGACATGTTTTGACTCAGCCATTTTGGAGTCTTCGATTAGTATGATTTTGAGATATATTTTGGTTAATGAGAACCAATGGATACTTTTTATTATCAGTGATACCTTCAGTTGCCAATAGAGAACTGTTGTGGTCATGATTATCTATGGATTCTTTTCATGTGCTCATGGAGATTTAATGCTCTTATTATAGATTATTCTTTTGGTATTTTTCCAATCTCTTGTATAGGATTGTGGTGATTTTGTGATTTATGATTCCATGAGCTTAGAGTAGGTTATCTACTTGTAGTGTTGGGAAGTGGCTTGCGATGGGGGCTGGGGCCCTAAGTGGTTGCCAGGGTAACTCATTGTAAATTGTTTTAATAAGTGAAATCATTTACACTAAATGGGGATTAAATGAACCTAATAAGATAATTGTTTTTTTCTCACCCATGCCTCAAGTGCTAGTACATAATAGAATGGGAGTAGAGAGAACGCTTGGTTGTGACCTTGCATTTCGTAGTATGCCTTGTCTGTATGAGAGGATACTAGTGGCCACACGGGGATCACTAGGGGGCCGGGGTCTATTGGGAGACTACCAGGGTAACTCTAGCGTGATCTGTGTGATGACACTTTCCCGCTTGCATAGTAAGTTTCCTACATGTCTTTGTTGTGCCTCTGGGATTAGATGTCAGTTTGTGATTGGAACCTTTGAGTTAGTATACTTTTAGGATTCCTAAATTTATAGATTATTTTTACTATGTGTTTTGATAACCTTTTTGGGACTTGAGATTATCTCCTTAGCATAGTGAGAGTGGACCATTTAGGTTCCAAGCGGTCGGGTGGTAGTGTTTTTCCACTCTTATCATTTGAGATCCATTTGAGACACCGTGGCTGATGTATTCTTGTCTATGATGCTGGACATGTATCCTTAGATTGATGATTAGCATATGGTAGCTAATGTTGTTACTTACCTTATGCTTTACTTTACATGATTAGATTTCTTATGTACATGTTGTAGCATATTTGATTACTTTCTGCATATGTAGTATTTTTAGGGGTGACATTCCTACTATGTTAGTACCAATGATCTCTTCGATGATTTGGAATGTTATGCATAGAGGGATGGCTAGGGCCCACAATGGTCTAATGATGCTATTTACGGTTGGGAGGAACCGTGCACTTAGTTATTTAAGTTTGTGATATATGGTTATCTATTATGATGGATGTTTATATCTTTTTTGATGATGTATCATGTATGACATGTGGTTTCATTTACTTTAATTGCATCATGGATTAATATTGGATGATGATGTACTTTATTTACACGGATGTTTATTCTTTTAAGCCTTTCATACCCTGTGGCATGTACAGTGGATGATTGAGCAAACTAAAATGTAATTACAAAAAAGACACGTGTATATTGTTTAAGTACGTTGGTTGTATCGTTATTATTTAATGAGGATGGGATGCTAGATGAATAGTTAATTTTGATGTGATTCAACATTAAGTGATCCATGAAGAATGTTACCTATTATGTATTTCATGGTTACTTTCACTTGAATTGTTGCTATTGCTTCTATTACTATGTGTTTGATGTGAATGGTTTATCTTTCATGTTTAAAAAAAAAATTGTTTGGAAAACATAGTGAAATTTTAGATTAATTCTTTGGATACCTTGGTGGGGAATTACAAACATTAATTCCTTCCAAAGCAAGAGCCTTGGTTGAGTCACTCTCTCTTAAAATTGAATTTTTGCACTTTTCAGACTTTGGACTTCCAGATGTGTCTATCTCCCAAGTCACTCAACTACAACTAGGTCATTCTTATTTTATATATATCTATATATTGAATATATCTACACTCTCCAACACAGTAAAGAAAATATAAATGTTATAGAGAGATGGAGGACTTGGAAAATAATTAAGAAATTTCTACAACATAACAAAGGGTTTGTGTTCCCAACATTGAAAAGAGCTTGATTGAGAGATTGTGACTAAGAGGCCAAACAAAGGAATTAAGCTCAATGAATCATTTTTGACTCAATCTACTAGCTACTTCCTAGAGGCGAGGCCCTAAATCTATCAACTTCTTTAAAAGGTAGGCTTCTTATTATATGGTAAATATGAGCATAATTAAAACAGATGAGAAATGTAAGCAGAAACTAGACACTTTGAGTGTAGGAATTGAAAAAATGTTCTCTTTTCTAGAAAGAGATACTCCAAACGCTTCACTCATGTCAAGCTTGGATGGATCATATTCAACCCTCTAGTGGAAGTAGTGCATCATCTTAGGTAAAGTGATCTTTACAGTACCCTAACAATTAGAGCCCTTGGGCATCTTGGTTTTCCTACTCTAAATGGAAGCATCTCAAAATCTTGACATCTTATATAAATATATTTTCCTATAAATATTTATGGCTTAAATGTCAAGGGATCCTCCCATATAATTGGATCTCTTGAAATTTCACATGCACTCACCACAATCCTTGTCTTTGTAAGCAAACAAATCCTTGAATTCCCATAGTGTAAGCTTTTGTAGACTCACATGACACCAACAATGGGACTAGGGGATGTAGTCTTAAGGACTCTTTACCCACCCACTATAGGTATTCTAAGCTAGGAAGATCAGATTCTCATATTCTGTGGTGTTTACCTACCACAAACTCAATTTATTCTTGCACTTGTTTTGCAATATGGAGATTTCTCAACATTTCACCCACTACCCATTCCAATTTAATAGATATAGTCTCTATTCCAACAATAAAAAAAATCCTTCCTATAAAACTCTTAATACATCAGATAGGTTTAGAAGGCATGAGTTTAAAAATGAAGGTTTTATCCTACATTTGAGGCCAACCAAATTTAATAGATTGAAAATTAATAAGATTAGAACCATGAGATTTCTATAATCTATTAGATAGTTCCTGAATGAGATTATTCATAAGAATGATTTACATATATAATTCATGATAAAGAATAAGTGAACTCCAAAAATGTCACCATATAACCAATTGCACCATTTCTCAAGTTCATCCTACTTTCATGTTCTTGCTAGAAGTTATACACCTTCTCAACCTTCTAATCCTGAGAAGGCCCAACTACTAGATTTATTCAAATCTTCTTAAGAAACTATATTCTATTTATTTTACTTCTTATTTATTAACTCTAATAATCAAAATTAGATTGTTTTTTTACCATACTCTACAATAATTGGGAAGCATCTTTAGTGCAATGTGTAGGGCAATGTTAATTGTGTGACACACTCTTTAATATATATAGTCTTGGGAGACTTGAACTAATGACAATATGTCTACATCTAGAAGATCTTGTAAATCCAACCCAAGCCCCAACCCTATTATATCAATCAACATTAGTTTTACTCAATATTAACACTATTTTTATTTTTAGTTCTTGCATGCAGGGATCAATAGATGGTTATGGAAGCCTTGTAGTAGCTATCAAGAAGGTGGATGTTGTCATTTCCACAATGAGTGCACTAGAGATAGAAGATCAAGTTAATATTATCAAAGTAATCAATGATGTTGGAACTATAAAGGTATGTTTTATGTCTATATTTTAACCAGTTATATCAAAAAGTTATTTCTCCATTTTAATTTTAATTTTCATTGTCATGTCTTTGAATTGATCTATTTTTCTATTAATTTTTGAAATCTATGTTTTTTAAGAGGTTTTTCACATCAAAGTTTGGGAATGATGTTGATAAACTACATATAATGGAGTCAGTTAAGACCATGTTTGATTCAAGGTGAAGATCTATCATGTTACTAAGCAAGAAGGTTTTCCATATACACGTCTCTTCTAACTATTTCAAGGGCTATTTCCTTCAAGATCCACAACGAATGGCTTAAGCATCACACACTAACTCTTGATTCCTAGAGTAAAAGTGTTAAATAGTCAAAGTTCAACTTACTTTTCCAAGCTTAATTTCTTCCTTAGTGTGTGATGTTTAAGGACACAGTGAGGCCTTATAGCCCTTCCAAGGGATAGAGCTTCATTTATGGAGATGAAAATAAAATATCTTTGCATGACCTTTTATCATGAAATTGAGTATCCATTCTCATGATTCCTATGTTTCAAGACCTATCTTATGATTTTGACCTTTAATTTGCATTGATGCAAAAGCTCCTTCATATTCCAAACAGGGTTTTCCAAGCCAACATAAAATTAAGATTTCACAATAGCAGTAGTATGAAATGAGAGGGTATCACCCTCTTCAATTTCAACACTTTCACACAAATTATCTATAGATGAATTTTCCCAACTGTACTCATGGTATTTTGGCAAGCATCATTTCCAAGCATGAAAGCTTGTTTACAGATGATCTCATTTAGAGTGGTCCCAATTATACATTGATTGTGAGTCCATTTAGAAATGGTAAGGAAAGTATAGGACATGGAAAGAGGGACAAGGATAAGGAATGGGCAGAGGAATAAGTTGATAATGTTTCAGATTTAGATGTTTTGAGTCAAATCCTATTAATGGCACAACGACTGTATTCTCGAGTCTTCTTTGACACAACATACTGCCTAAGTTAAGCCAACGTTTTCATGCGTTGAATGATATTTAGCAGTGTCCAAAAAAATATTGCACTCAAGCTACTTGTCAAAACTATGAGACGTCTTCAAAGAAGAAATACAATGGTCATAGTTCATGTAGGTGGTCATAGTTATTTTTTTTAATGGGGAAGGAAAGGGTGGTTGTTAAAGAAACAAAGTGTTAATTAGGAAAGAGAAATATTTAGAGGCAATATTTATTTGTAACATAAGATTAACCTTTTATTGATGAGTCTTTTTTTTTTTTGATGGAGGGTTTAGAGCTGTGAGGCAGCCCAGCGACGCGTGAAGCCTATGAGCTACCAACTAGTGAAGGCCACCATTAATAGTTTTAGGTACCTGATACGCACCCACACATGCCTGAATACTAAACACCTCTTCAACCAAGAGCCAAAGACTAAGGAGCATCCACACTGCCAAATTCGCCCGGGGCACGATCCCGGCCTCATCCCTTATGATGTCTATGAGCCTTGCACTTAGAAAGACTTGATCTCGGGTGGGCTCTTTGTGAGCCATTCAACTTCACTAGTAGACCAAGGGCCCATTGACATTGATGAGTCTCTTGTCCATGTTAATGAGTTTAAAAAGTTGCATCTCTTTGTAAAAAAATGTGATGTGTAATCAAAGTTTGAAAATAATAAATTTTATTAAGTTGAATAAAAATGACTTTACAGATTAAAAGGATTTCTTTGGTGAGGCAGGCGATGGGTTTCTGTGCGAGGTTGATGAGCTAGGGCTGCCGTGCCCTAGCTCCGTTCTGAGCTTTCTGTGTGTGTGTTTGCGGAGGAAGGTGTTCCAGTTGTCGTGAGGGTGGGTGCCTGGTCTTTTATGCCATTTTTTACATGTCGTTCTTTGTTCTTGGGTCGGTTTGTGGGCTGTGAGGATGATGGGGCACGCGATGACTGGTTCGTGGTCCCCTACTGTGTTTTCTCTAGGTCGGGGGTAGAATGACGAGGGGTGAGCCATCAGGGGTCTCACCTGACATTGTTTTGCATGATGCAAAGGACATGCATCCACCAAATCAAGGGGTGAGGGTGTTTGATAATGCCCTTTTCTCTCAGAGTTTAGGAGTTATAGCTTCAAATCCGTCTAGCAATTCTTGGATCACAAAGATTAACAGGTGCTTGGAGCGATGCAAAGAAAGACCTAAATTGGTAATCCCTTACGAGATGATTGCTGAGGATGTGGAATACTATTCAAAGCATTCACTATACTATAAATTTTTGGGTTTAAGAGTATCCCTTCAATTTCTAGAAAATTGGGCTCAGAGAGTCTGGGAGCCAGAGGGTGAAATGGATGTCACATTGCTTGCAAACAACTTTTTCATGGTTACATTCACCTGCATGGCATATCGTAGTAGGGTATTTGAGGGTGGGCCCTATTTTTACAACTAGGTTGGGCTATTTGTTAAGCCATGTCATGCAGGCTTTAATTCCTCTGAGGAGCTTCCGAATCAGGTCCCAGTGTGGGTTCGGCTACCCAAATTTCCAATAGAGTGTTGTCAGGAGGATGTTTTCCATATGCTCGCTTCGATATTGGGGAAACCGGTTGGGTCCTCAACCCAAACCCTTGGGAAAATGATTATGACTTTTGCTTGAATATGTGTGGAGCTTGATTTGAGTAGACCATTGCTAGATGAAGTTGAATTGTGCGCGAGTTCACATTCTTGGGTGTAGCAACTCGATTATGAGACCCTTCCCTTCTGGTGCCGACTTTGTCATGAATATGGCCACCTGTTGCGTAGGTGCCTGAAGGCCAAGCCGGTTGATCAACAGCCTCTGCCCCCTCCTCGTCACAATCTTGGGGCTGATAAAGGGAAGAAGCCAAATTTAGGAGAGGAAAAGGATGCTGAGGGCTTTGTACAGGTCAAGGCTCGCAACCGTAATAGAGATCAAAAGAGGACTTTGATGGAGAGACAGAAGGAGGATACCTTTAATAGATTTGAAGTCCTAGATGTGCTGGGGCAGCAAGAAATTATTCCGAGATCTAGTAGCTTGGCTCAATTGGTTTTGGAGCCTGATCAGGAGATTGTCTCTTCCGACCCTCCTCCTGCTCCACATGTTGAACTTGCTATGCCTATGGTCACTGATGGGTAGGCAGGGGCTCAGGTGCCTCTGGGGTAAAATTCCAGTTGGGATCAAGAAGTAGGGGGCACGACCCTTCCTGCAAGGAGTGTAGTTTCAGATATGGATAAGCATGGCAAGTCTTCTCCTCACTTGGGTATTCTTCAAAAGGATGGCAAGAAGGGGGTTTCTGAGAAAAGTGGTAAAAGTGGGCGTAAGAAGGACATGGAGAAGATTAAGATGATTGGTGAGAATCTAGTGGAGTTAGGAGCTATCAAGACCTTGGATTCTCATTTCTCAGCTTCCCAGAAATGATCATTATTTCATGGAATGCAAGGGGCTTGAACAATGACCCTAGATAAAAAGTTGTTCAAGAATTGGTTAGAATTCATTCTTCTGATGTTCTTTTTCTTCAGGAGACCAAAGTTTCTGTTGAGAGTATGATGAGTATAGCTCCTAAATTGTGGAAGAATGGTCAATGTCAATGCATTGGAGCGCAGGGATCTTCAGGGGGGGTAGCTTGCCTTTGGAACCCACGAAAGATCCAGCCTATGTGGTGGATATCCTTTAGATCTTCTATTTCCCTGGCCTCTCTATGCTACGAATCAGGAGAGTCTATTCTTCTCTCCAACGTCTATGCCCCTGTTGAGCTACAAGGTAAGATCTTTACATGGAATAATATTCATTTTGTTCATGGGTTATTTCCTTATCTTCCATGGATTATTGCTGGATATTTTAATGCTATTCTAGATCTCTCTAAAAAATGGGGGGGTATCGCAAGACTTGAGCCCTCCTCTGTGCTTCTTCGGGATAACATTTTGGCACTCAATCTCATTGATATCAAGCCTAGTAATGGCCAGTTCACCTGGAATAATAGAAGAATAGGAGATAATTGCATTACGGAAAGACTAGATCGCTTCATGGTGTCTTGTTTTTGGGTGGGTGGATTATGGTCATCTAGGTCTAAGATTTTAGATTGGAGAGGGTCGGATCACTGGACCATTAAGTTAGTTATTTCCTCCAACCAGTTGCCTCAGAAGCCACATTTTAGATTCTAGCTTATGTGGTTAAGGGACCCTGACCTATATGGCTATGATGCTGAGTGGTGGAAGGATGGTAGACCTGCCTTTGGTACAACAATGTATATCTTTGCTAAACTCCTAAAATATGTTAAATTTCAACTTAAAAGATGGAACAGGTATTGATTTGGTAATATTTTCCAAGAGAAATATGTGGCCCAGGTTGAGTTGAATGATATTACTAGGTTGGTAAGGGAAGAGGGGGTGTCAAATTATTTGTTGCAGGAGGAAGCTAGGGCTCTGAAAACTTTGGAGGAGTGGGAATTGAGAGACGAAATCTACTGGAAACAAAAAGCTCGTATTGTATGGCTTCAAGAAGGTGATAAGAATATTGCTTTCTTCTTCAATTCAGTTAAGGCCAAACAACATGGTAACTCCATATCAACCTTGGTGAATGCTAGGGGAGAGATGCTCTCTTCTTCTCAGGATATTTTCAGCGAAGCTGTACAGTATTTTGAGTCTTTATTTAGGGAGGTTTCACAAGGGGACTCGGTTGAAGAGGCCCAGGTCCTTTCTTGTATTCCTTCTTTAGTCTCTTTGGAAATGAAAGAGCATCTTATGAGTGCCATCTCTTTGGAGGAATTAGAGGGGACTATTTTCCAAATGAAGAAAGGAAAAGCTCCAGGTCTAGACGGCTTTCTAATTGAGTTCTTCCAGGAATTTTGGGATATTATCAAGATAGATTTACTGGCAGTTGTTTAGGAATCCCAGAGAAATAAGAAAATGCTCCGAGCTCTAAATTCTACTTTCCTTGCTCTCATCCCCAAGGAGGAAGGGGCTGATCAGATTAGTCAATTTCGCCCTATATCTCTATGCAATGTTATTTATAAAATTATATCTAAGCTGATAGCTAATAGGTTAAAAAAGTGGCTTCCCAAGTTAATTTTTGAAGAATAGAGTGGCTTTGTGACGGGGTGCTAGATCCTGGATGGGGTGGTTGTGGTGACTGAGACTATTCATTCTATGGCCAATTCTAAAGACAAGGCTATGTTCATTAAGTTGGACATGGCTAAGGCATATGACAGAGTCCATTGGTCATTTCTCCAAAGGATTCTGGGTGCCTTTGGTTTTGAGGAGGAATGGATTCGGTGGGTTTTGAGTTGTGTGAATTTGACTTCTTTCTCAGACTTGATTAATGGGGAACACTCTAATCTCTGTGGTGCTTCTCGGGGTTTATGGAAGGGCGATCCCCTATCTCCTTATTTGTTTCTTCTTTTGGTAGAAGGTCTGGGCCGGTTGATAAAAAATAATGTGGAAGGGGGCTTTATTCAGGGATGGCAATGGGGAGGAGGTCTCCTTGTGCAATCTCACCTACAGTTTGTGGATGATACAACCTTGATGGGTATGGCTACCATTCGGGAGGCTTCTAATATATGCAGAGTGTTGGATGTTTATCTTGCTGCTTCAAGTCAGATGATTAATGAGGACAAATATTCCATTTATTTCTTTAATACTCCACCTTCTATTCAAAGGAGAATCGCTCATATTCTCAGATTCCAAATTGGAAGTCTTTCGATGTTCTACCTCGGCATTCCTATCTTTGGGGGTAGGCATTCTAAGGAATCATGGCAGGTTATTCTTGATAAGTTTCGGGCCAAATTTACTCATTGGACTCACCACTGGCTATCCTTTGCGGGACAGGTCCAACTGATTCAATTTGTGGTTCAAGCTCTTCCTCTCTATAGGAGTATGGTTCAGGTGGCGTCGTTCAGCTTTGTTAGGGAATTGGATTCCTTAGCAAGACAATTTTTGTGGGTTGGTAATCTTTCTTCAACCAAGTGGAGTCTTGTCAAATGGGAGGTTGTCTATAGTCAAAAATGGTTTGGTGGTCTTGGCTTATGACAATCAGTGCTGACTGGTACTGCTTTGGCTGCTCAATTGTATTGGCGTTGGTGTGTGGAAAAGGAATAGGTCTGGGCTAGGATTTTGTCTCTTAAGTACCTTCCAGGGATCCCCCATAATGATATTCCTTGGTATGGCTTGTGTGGGAAAGGCTTTGTGATTTGGAGTACTCTCAAGAAAGGAGCGACGCTCATTAAGGGTGGCTTACACTAGATCTGCAAAAGTGGCTCAGAGGCTCAGTTCTGGCATGATGCTTGGGATGGGTATCCTCCCTTGGTTTTTTAGTATCCTCATTTGCACAGGTTGGCTCAGAGTTTCTATGATGGTGGATTTTCAAGAGTGTGTGACTTTAAATCCTCTTCCCCTCAGGGTCAGATGGTGGAGGCAAGGTGGAAGAATCCAGAGGAGTGGCCTATTTTTGGTTCAGAAGCGAAGCGGGCTGAGCTCCAGTTCATTCTTTCAGGGCAAGACTGTAATTCCCTTAGGGGTGTGGATGTGTTGGCCTAGTCCCCTGATCCCAAGGGCATTTATACTATTTCCTCTAGTTATTAGGAGTTGCTCTCCTAGAAGCTGGTGGGAGGGGAGGTTCATTGGTGGAAGAAATTTTGGAGTCAGTTTTCTTGGCCAACATGTAACTGCTTTTTTTGGACCTTGGCTTGGAACAGGTGCCTGACATGGGACAATATTTGAAAGAGGGGTTTTTCTGGCCTGTCGAGATGTATCCTGTGTAGTAGGGGGGAAGAAGACTCTATTCATTTATTCTTCCATTGCTCTTTCACTCTACAGTTATGGCATTTCTGGTGTGAGGTTTGGAAATACCCGTGCATTCACGCCTCCTCTCTGAAAAATTTTTGGTTGAGACTAGGGAGGCCCCCATCCGTGGCTTCCTTTTTGCAAGATGTTTGGTATATTGGTCCTACCTTTTTGCTATGGCAAGTCTGGCTGGAACGAAATCGAAGAATATTTCGGGGAGAAGCTTTGGGGATTCAGCAGGTTTGGATTAGAATTTTGGGAATGATTCAGGACACATTCTTAGCTAAAAGTGAGGTGGTGATGCCTCTCGAGAGGGACGATGCTGTAATGGTTGACAGGTTTGGAATTCAAGGAATTTCTCTAGTCTCTGCCTGTGTTAGGAGAGGCAGAAGGGTGAAACATAAATTCCAAAGGATAGGGAAGTGGATGTCCCCTCCAGATGGCATTTTGAAAGTTAATACTGATGGTTCATCTAGGGGAAACCCAGGGCCTGCTGGTATAGGTGGGATTGGCAGGGACTCTTCTGGAAGGGTGGTTTTTATATTCTCAGTCAATAAAGGAATGCAAACTGTTAATAGAATGGAAGGTTTGGCTATTCTTTATGCTTTGCAGAGGGCATATGCTTTGGGCTGGCGCAAGGTGATTTGTGAATCTGACTCTTAGGTTCTTGTGAATCTTCTACTTGAGAGGAAGTGTTCGAATGTTAGTTGGGAGTTTTCTTTGATAGTGCAATAGATTTTACAGGTTAGTTCTATGATGGATTCAATGTCTTATACCCATATTCCAAGGGAGTGGAATAGGGAAACTGATAGTTTGGGAAAGTGGGCATCTGGAAATGTAGATGGTTGGTGGATTAAAGAGAGGGAGCAACTGCCAGGTGACTTACGTCAAGATTTGGAGAGAACGTTGTCAGAGGATGTAAGTGGAATTAGGGAGAGTTGATTTTGCCTCTACGGTTTTTCTATGGTTTCTAGTGTTTCCTGGGGTTTAGGCCTTGTTTTGTTTTGTACTGCTTTGATCTCTTATTCAATAAAGTTTTTACCCCTCTTTGTTCAAAAAAATGACTTTACAATTCAAATTAGGTGAATGTACAACCACCATATCCATAACAAAAATATTTAGAAAATATCCAATTAAATTCTAAATTTTGACAATTGATAATAATAACAGGTGTGGTATTTACCTAGTAATTAGATATAGTTTTAATATATAATATAATATAATAAAGTATAAAATAATTTAATAAAAATATTTTAAAAATTTAAAAACTAATAGTTTAAGTTAAAATAATTATATATACATGAGTTTTTGTAAACTCATTATAGAAAGATAAAAAATAATAATATTAAACTTTTATATTTAAAATTATAATATACACTTTTTAGCACAATAATATATTAAAAGATTAAAATTTAAAGTTTATATATATACAAAAATATTAAGATTATAAGTAATATTATTTTTGGATTTCAAAATATTTTTAATATTATTTTTAATGGTTTATATATATATATATTGTAAACATCTAACATTGTCCAAATACTCATTTCATGACCAATTAAATAAATATTTATTATTTATTTAATTACCTTATCTTTAATTAAATAAATTTACATTTATTTAATTAAATTTTCCTTTCCTTGATTTAATCAAACTAAGGTTTATTTAAATCCTAGCCTTCCTAGTTACATTCTAAACCATTCACTTTAATTAAGTAAAGTATGTCGTTTACTCAATTAATCCCTTTTAAGCCCACTTGGCATTAAATATTAAATTTAATCCTATTTGAGCACATGGCTCCTAACTTTAACCCTCACCTAACTTCACTTTCCTAACCTAACCCATCATTCTAAACCTACCCACTTCCTTAATCCCACTTACTTTTCCTAATCACCTTGCTAATCCACTTTTAATCCTAAGTGTGTGCTCACACATGTGTGAGGAATCCTCACACATGTGTGAGGAACACTAACACTTCCCACACCCCTCATGCCTTCCATGCCTCTTGCATAGGTGTCCTCCTTCACATGGGAATCAAGTTGTCTCACACATGTGTGAGAAACCATGCTTCTCACACCTCTTACACCTGTCATTGACCTATCACATCAAAGGTTGCTCACACATGTGTCAGCATCTTTCCCCCTTTGAATGGTCAAAAAGTCTAATCCACATGGAGTCTACTTGGCCTCCACCTCATGGACACCTCATTGATCCAGTGAGATCCTAGCCCTTCATCTTGCATTGAATCTCAACTATTTGTTTCATCTCATTTCCTATAAAAGGAGAGCCCTCTCCTTATCTACACATATGAGGCACTATCTAGCCCATTGTTATGCTACAAGATTTATAAGAAACCACATCCCACAACAATGAAATCATCAACCATTTGGTGATTTCATAAGGTTTGCATTAGTGCTATTTTTTGTAGATTAAGCTATTTTGATTTCATGTCTTCATTATTCACACGTTGTCTTTCATATTTGAGGTTTGCTTGAACATGTAGGAATATGCATTAGTTTCTTAGTGTTTATTCCTTGGTTATATTTTATGCAACACATTTTGGCATGCCCGGTGGGACCCACGTCCCTATTTTCCTCAAAAAATTATCAAAAACCATAACTCACGACCAAAAACCCGCACATTATCGTCTGCACCGAACATAGTATCATTTGCATTCTATCGTCTATGTAGATTATGCAGACTAGCATCTATGCAAATTGGCATCTCTACCCTACATGTTTTGATCCCACCTTTTTTGGTATTAAACCCGAGTTTAGCGTTTTCTCCTAGTAAATTATCATCTCCAATGTTCTGTCGTCTGCACTAACCTGTTTTGTTGTCTGCATTGTGGGTGGCCAAAAATTGATCTTTTTTATAAATTGGTGTCTTCGCCTCTAAACTATCATCTATGTTTTCTCAGCAACCCACTGTTTTGGCATTTGTGATTTTTCGATGAGTTTTAGTTTTGTCATCTACAATTTTTTGGCAAGTTTTAATTGTGTCACCTACGAGTTTTGTTGTCTTCGTTATTCTGTCATCTCCACCTGGATTCTGTCATCTGTGATTTATTATATTAAAAAAAAACAAAAAAAAATTCATTTTGAAGTCACAGTTTTGTAGTTACAGGTCGGTGCTCCTCCCCTTGCGAACGGCCCCTACAACTTTCGCTGACGCTCCTCTCGCATTTTCCAGCTCCTTCATGCACAGTAACCCCAGCCTCCACTCACCTGTAAACTCTAGTACCCGTGGCCAATGCATCCCCCACTTCACTTACCCTACACTCCCGTGCCACCATTCCTTCCTTTGTCCATGCGACACCACCACCCTTCCACCCTCGCTATCACCACCTCCTGCTCCCACCGCTACATAATCCTCTGCCCAAACCACCACCGCCTGCTACGTCACCCCTGCTTCTCATTCACTTAGCTGCAAAAGCCAAAACCACCATTTCTAACCCAACCATAGGCCATCCAAACCCTTTGCTACCTCTCCACCCTTTGCTCCCCCAAGCCACCACCGCCATTGGCCATTTCCCCTACCTATGATCTTGTTTTCAAAAAAAAATTAATATTTTTTTTTCATTTTAAAATGCAAAACAAAACACAAAAAAAATTTATTGACTTTTTCCACTTTATTTTTGAAAAATAACATTCATCCTTCTTCTTTTTTTCACAAAAAGAGGGGTAAAAATTTATTACGACAGGAAGAAATACAACAAGGAGAGCTCAACAAGGAGCTCGATCCTGAGCAACAAGATCATCAAATTCTTGCACCATCTCAAAGGACAGTTGCCCCCTATCCCTAATATTCCAACCCGGATCATGACTAGAAGCCCATTTGGCTAAACAATCAGCAGGTCTATTCAATTCTCGCGGAATATACTTGAACCTAATGAACTGAAAAGAGGAAGAGAAGAAAAGAATCTACTTAACAACAGTGGCCAGCTGCCAACTAACATCCTCAAGCTCTTGCGAAGAAAGCATGTTCACCACCACCTGGGAATCAGACTCACAAATAATCTTACTCCATCCCCACAAGCAACACTGTTCCATAGCATATAAAATAGCCTGAGCTTCCATGAGATTGTTAGTATAATCACCCTTATGAATTGAGAAGAAAAATTTAACATTCCCAGAACTACAACGAGCCACTCCGCCAATACCAACCGGACCAAGATTCCCACGAGAAGAACCATCAGTGTTAATTTTTAGAACTCCACAGGGAGGAGGAGTCCAGTGCCCATCTCGGTTAACCCGACCCTTCCTCTGATGGTGAAGCTGCCATCCTTCTTCTTTTTTTAATATAAACTAGATTTCTAACTTTTTTTGCAAAAATGTCAAAAAACAAAAAAATAATTTTCTTGACATGTCTCTAACCATCAATTTTAGCCTCGCAGGTTGCTAATGTCATCATTGCACAAGCATTCCACATGTCCTTCTAGACCATAAGGAGCAGCCTTAAGTTTTTTGCTCATAAATTGAGCATACAGACTCCATTTTTAAAAAATGAAATATCACCGAAAAGTTAATTCTGAGCTCATTCTGATGGTGCTGGTTTCATGAGATTTTGATGCTATTTAGATCCTTGTTTTTATGTCAAATATCAAACTTTATGTTAACACTTTCATTGCAGGGTTATTTCACGTTTGTCATACATTTTCAATGCCCTAACTTGTTGTTTTGCAGGGATATTTTCTCACTAACCATATTGTTTGCAGGTTTTCCTTTAAATTTGTTTTGGGAATGAACTTGTATGCTTAAAAACATATCTTTGAGTGCATGGTTAAAGCTAAAACAATCGAATGCAATCTTGAATTCCATAAGGAAATTGACATGCATGTTTAGGATAGAAAACATTTGGGCTTGGTTCTTAAAATGAATTCACACACTCTTGAATGCCTTAAACAAATTGACATGAATGCTTAGGCTAGCAAACATTTGGGCTTGGTTCTTAAAATGAATTCACACACTCTTGAATTCCTTAAGGGAAATTGATTTCATTTTCAACATTTTTCTTATGTTCATGCTCGATTTACTTTCTTGTTGATGAATCTGTGCTTTTTGTTTATGTTGACATCGATTTCAAGTTGGAAAGAACATTGAATGCTTTAAACACATGTGTCTTCAACTAGATTACAAAACTTAAAATTTCATTGAGAAAGAACATTTGTCTTTTCAACGCCAAGGCCACTTATGTATTCTCTCCCCTCGCGCCTTTGGGTGATCTTGGGTGCACAAGAAATAAGTGGTGTTGTTTTTCTTTTAGGAGGCCTATTTGGGGATTTTATCACCCCTCGGGATGACCTCAACTCTAGTGTTTTGGCAGAGTATAAAAATTGGGAGGTGAATCGAAAGACACCTCTCTTGGCAGTAAAATCTTATCACTCTTGGCTAAGCCCCAAAGAACTTTATACCTTTGGGAAGTGAAGAAGGAGATTTGGGTTACCGTCTACCCCCAGCTGTGTGGCATTATTTTCTTTCATCTATAGGTTTGGGCCTCACGTACCTTGCATATATCAAGGATGCCCTCTAGTTGATCCTTGTACATCCTAGTTGAAACCTCATAGGATTGTTGGTGTGTTTGATGTTCTTGAGTATTTGAAACCTCCCTAGTTGAAGGGGACACACCAACTACACTTGCCTTGTATATATTTCCTTATTTGATTTTGCATCTCAAATTTGAAAAACCCAAAAAAATCATAAAACATAAAAATCCAAAAAAATCATAAAAGTTCAAAAATTCAAAAAAAATCAAAAACATTTCAAAAACAACAAAAACAAGTCATGGTTCAAGTCTGCTTAGTCAAGTTGTCCACATCAATACCACATCACTTCTTCTTTCCATCAAATTCCTCACCCTCATACATCTGTTGTCTTCATCATTCAAACCATTCCTTGAAGTCTTAATCATCTCTATTCATCCAAATCATTTCCTCATCTTCCAAATCATTCAATCTAATTCCCAATCTCCATTGTAGTCATGGTTTTTACTCCACATCACACTTCAATTCCCTCATCCAATGCTTCATGCTCATGATTCTCAATCCAATTCCTTGTCAAATCAAGTCATTTCTAATCAATTCTTAATTCAATCCATTTACATCTTCATCCATAATCAAACTTTCTAATTTCATCCATTCATGCCTTCTTCTAATTCAACTTTGCATCACATCTTCTACTTTGGACATAGGAGCATTTTCATAAACATCAGACTTTAATTCAAATCCCACATTCACTTGCTTGCAATATCATAAGGGTTTTATCAAAGCTATATCAAACATTCATCCAATATTAATATCAAATCAAATCCAATCAATATCAGGTCAAATCCATTTCAAATCAAATTGACACAAACTCCAGAATTGCTCCTAGTCCTAAGTTCATATTTCCTCCATCATCAAATCTTTCATCACTCTTTGTCTAAGATCCATGGATAAGAATTGTCTTAACCAAATGGTTGACGATCTTCAATGGTAATCTAGAGTTATACCTCCCTTTCAACCTATGTATCAAATCACTCCTCAAAACTTCATATCCAATTCTAATCCATCTCACATTTCTTATTCCTCTACCTTTGACAAGGGAAATCCACTTCATTGTCCTTCAACCACATATGCTTCCATTCATAGCCCACATAATTCCTCAAGTAGAAATGTCATTGCCGAAGAAATTGAGGAACTAAAGAATTCTATCTTGAGCCTAGCAAATCAATAGACAAAGTCCACCTTCTATGCCATGTGTCCTCCTTCTCCATGTTTCAAAGACCATAGTCCTCATGTCCCATCCAACCTCAATCCTCTAGACAATTCCCCATGTCTTGAGCTTAATGTAAAAAACCATCACCCCAATCCCCTACCCATACCTCCACCTTCACCCAATCCTAATCCTCCAAAAAAATCATCCCCACCTTGTAATGGGTTCTTCTCACACAATTTCTTGGCTAAGTGTACAATGCAAAATGAAGTTATCCAATCACCCATAGTCATACCCCCAGTTCCACCTAAAGACCTTCGTCCAAAGCATGACATTATAGATTCCTCTTCTCCTCTAGATCTAAGAATTTTTCAATCCCATCGTTCCCTTATCCCTCAAGATCCATGTATCCCTCTTAGTCCATCTCATGATTCCCTTCCTAATTAAGATCACGACATTCCATGTACCGCACACCTTACGGATTCCATGTCATCTCAAGAGTTAGCATCCGTAGATCCTCCACTTCATGAAGATGTTCCTTCCACTCCATCCACTAATACTCCTCCATGTCAAGATCAAATCATTCCATCTCATGATCCTATTCCATCTCATAATCCACTCATGCTGCTACTTGATCCTCTTTTAAGTCAAGATCAAAGCACCCCTTCATTTGTCTTTCATGATCCCAATCCATCTCAAGATCCTATTATCCCTCATAATCCCCCTAATGATCCTAATATTCCACATGATCCTATCACACCTATCCAATCCCCTCATGAACCCATATACATGGACTCACATCTTGTGTTGAAAATAATAAGTATCCCATTGAAGAAATAATGTCTCAAGATGTTGGTACACCTTCCACTCCTTCCAAACCTAAAATTCCTCCATCCAAACCTCAATATTACCCTCCTCCATCTTCCAAATCCATTTTGGGCCCTTATATCCATATTCCCATTCCTTCCTCCCTTCCATCCATTCTAGGTCCTTATGTTCCACATCTAAACCCTTCATCTCTTCCATCCATTTTGGGTCCTTACATACATACATCTACCATATCCATGTTTTCCACTTCATCCCCTCATGGTCCTAGTCAAGATCAACAAAGGCACACATCCTTGAATTCCTTCCAACATTCACCATCCATATGATCTCCACCCCATTTATCTTCATGCACCCATACCATGGCCAATGGAAGCAAATTGGATGCCAAAGGAAAAGAGAATAAAGCCAAAAATCCACAAAAGCCCAAGGATCAACATGTCCCCTCTAAAAGAAATATCCAAGAAAAGAAAAATCTGATCTAAAATAGAACTCAAAGGCCACAAAGGCTAAAAATAAAAAATGCAAAATTTTTTTGGATCCCAAAGCTACTTAATGTAACAATGAATCTCAAAGAAAGATTCAAAATGATATCCAATTATGCTAATCCAAAGGCTTCCTTCATGCACAAATCAGCCTAGCTTTCATTTTCCAAATCCATTTTGGGTCCTTTTATACCTAAATCCACTATCCTAAATCCATCATCTCCTTCATCCATTTTGGATCCCTATATCCCAAAATCCAAACTTTCTCCTACATATCCTCCACAATTTCCTCCTTTCCATCACCCTTCAAGGTGTGTGCCGATGACAATCTTTCCACCTCCTTGATCGACCCATCCACAATTCTTCCAACCTAGCATCCATCAACCATGTTTACCTCCCACCCACTCCACTCCCTTAATCCAAACTCTTTCATAACTCATTATCCTCCACTCACTATTGTACCAACATCTATGAGAAAATAGTCAAAATCCTTTGAAAATAAGAAAAAAAAAAAAAAAAAACATAAATATCAAGGGATACCATCCATGTATCTAGATTCTTGAGTCCTCCCTTTAAATCCATTATCTTCCAATTCCACTTATCCATCCATTCTCTTTTCCTCTTCCACTTGCACTCTACACTAGGGGCAGGCTCCATCCATACCACTCTTCCATGCTTCCATCTACCATTCATCATCATTTTTCCATCTTTGATCTTGACTTTCAATTTCCTTTCATCCATCCATATGCTTACTTTCCATATCCCTTGCATATTATCCACACACTATCCTACATACTCCCACCATCTATTTACATATTTGATCTTTACAACATATCCGTATCTTCAATCCCATAGTCCTTGTCATGTTCATTCATCCATTTTCCATCCATACTCCTACATACTTCCATCCCCCTTTTTATATGTCCTTGATATTGGTTATCCCTTCCATTTCATCCATTTCACATTGCACATTTCATCCATATCGTCCATATAATTAGGCCTTTGTCATACCCTCCCTCCCATATCCCATATTCCTTTCCCTTTTAATACTCATGCTCGTGATCACTATTAGAGGCACAATACCAAAATTTTCATACATGCTTTGGAAGAGCACATGACTTCTCTTCCTCCATACAGTAGCCTTCATACCATCTTTCCATTTTCATGCATCCTTTCCCACCATATTTTCTTCCATTTTCCTATCGTTGGTATGGGGCATTTGGAATCTTTTGAAACATGGTCCTTGGCTACACAATTTCTGATACCATATCATTTGGCCCCTCATATCCTTTCACCATTCCTTTCATCCACCGACTCATGTTGCTTTTCCTCCATTTACCATGCCTTGGCTCTCCCTTTTCATTGGTCCCAATCCATTCTATCCATTCTATCCCACATTCATGCATATCACATTCAATCTAATTCTTCCACCACTTCAATAAAATTTATTTATCCTCTAATTCAATCAATTTTCCCTTCTAATTCTTTCACATCAAATCAATTCTACTCTCATCATTCTTCATCCTGTCAAAATCATTCTTCCAATCTCATCCATGTTCACTCTTCTACTTGCATTTCAATTTCATCTATTCATCCAATCTTCATAAAATCAAAAATATCAAAAAAATATCAATGTGCAATCAATACTAATCCAATCAATCTAATCTTGCAATCTTGTACATCAATGCTTAATCAATTCCTCAATTTGACCCAATCAGCTGATAATTCATTAACCATATTCAAACATTATCATGGGATGAATCCTTCCCAATCCTTGGATGTGCATTATGCTCATCATAGCTTTGTCATCCTTAATCAATCATCATCAATCAATCCATTAATTGGTTTTCAGCTTGACTAGGGGAAAAATTTGGTTTACTTTTGGTTTTTTGTGCATGATTGCTTGTTACTTGTATGCATTAGTATTTTTTTGTATTTATCATGGTCTTTGCATCCTATTGTCCTCAGGAGTCATGGTCTTCCATATCATGGTTTCATAAGGCATATGGTTGTATTAGACCCTTTTTTTATCACGTACTTGATACATTGTCATATTGGTTCCTCATACCTTGGTGCATAGTGTTGAATAAAATATCAAACTTAGGTTGTTCACACCATTGCAGCATAACTTTATCAATCTTATCATTTTCCACTCCCTTTTGTACTCCCATCCATTTCAAGAGAACATCCGTGTTCTCCTAAGACACATGTCCTCTCAAGGGGGCATACTATTCCACCCTCGTCATCCTTCCTCATCCTTTCATGACTGGGGCATCATGCTACTAGTCTTATCATCATCCTTCCTCATCCCTCCATGAATGGGGCATCATGCTACTAGTCTTATCCTCTTAGCCACTATATTTTATTTTTCTTTGATATAACTTTACTAATGCTATATCAAAGAGGGGCAAAATGTAGACATCTAAAATTCTCCAAATACCCGTTTCATGACCAACTAAATAAATATTTATTATTTATTTAATTACCTTACCTTTAATTAAATAAATTTACATTTATATTTAATTAAATTTTCCTTTCCTTGATTTAAATAAACTAAGGTTTATTTAAATCTTAGCCTTCCCACTTACATCCTAACCCATTCACTTTAATTAAGTAAAGTATGTCGTTTACTCAATTAATCCCTTTTAAGCCCACTTGGAATTAAATATTAAATATAATCCTATTTGAGCACATGGCTCCTAACTTTAACCCTCGCCTAACCTCACTTTCCGAACCTAACCCATCCTTCTAAACCTACCCACTTCCTTAATCCTACTTACTTTTCCTAATCACCTTGCTAATCCACTTTTAATCCGAAGTGTGTGCTCACACATGTGTGAGGAATCCTCACACATGTAATGAACAATCACACTTCCCACACCCCTCATGCCTTCCATGCCTCTTGCATAGGTGTCCCCCTTCACATGGGAATCAAGTTGTCTCACACATATGTGAGAAACCATGCTTCTCACACCTCTTACACCTGTCATTGAATTATCACATCAAAGGTTGGTCACACATGTGTGAACATCTTTCCCCCTTTGAATGGTCAAAAAACTTAATCCACATGGAGTCTACTTGGCCTCCACCTCATGGACACCGCATTGATCTAGTAAGCTCCTAGCCCTTCATCTTGCATTGAATCTCAACCATCTGTTTCATCTCATTTCCTATAAAAGGAGACCCCTCTCCTCATCTACACATATGAAGCACTCTCTATCCTATTGTTATGTTGTAGGATTTTTGAGCAACCACATCCCACAACAATGAAATCATCAACCATTCGGTGATTTCATTAGGTTTGCATTAGTACTATTTTGAGTAGATTGAGCTATTTTGATTTCATGTCTTCATTATTCACATGTTTTCTTTCATATTTGAGGTTTGCATGAACATGTAGGAATAGGCATTAGTTGCTTAGTGTTTATTCCTCGGTTACATTTTTATGCAACACACAAACACACACACACACACACACAGAGAATAATATTAATTAAATATTCTTGTACTTTTCTCACATATATATAATTATTTGGTGTAATTAAAAGTTATGAATTATCTTAAGAATAACAAGTTCTATAAATATGGGCACTACTTTCGAAAATATTGTGTTGTTCCATCAAACTCATCTATAAAGATCTTAAATCTTTCAACCAATGGGTATTATGATAAATAGTTTTGATAGTTTTATATAAGTTAAAAAATTCACATATAGATTTTAGAATTTTCATATAAATTTTGAAGAAAAAACAATATTGTATTGTGATTGGTGGAAATAATATTTTTTAATCACAAGTTAATGAAAATTGATTGCAATAGTATTTAGCCTATCAACAAATACTAATAAGACACAATATTTCTAACAAAGCAATACTTGAAGAGGTAGAGTGGGGTAGGTATTGTTTAAGAGATAGTAGGAATATAAGGTGTAGAAAGTCATATTATATAAAAATAAATTGAAACCAAATTTATTTTATTGTATATTCAAATTACAATTAAAATATAAGAAATTAAATGTAAAATTAAAACTTATTGGAATCTAAGTAATGATTTTAAAAATTAATAACATATATTTCAGTTCTTAAGTTAATTAATAATCAAATATAAAATTAAAAATAATTCTTTAATTAATTAATAATTAAATATAAAAGTAAAATTAAAATAGAATTTTTAAGATATTTATACATATGTGTATATATGTATAAACTATTGTGTAATTCACCTTTATTTGTATAAGCTATTATATAATTTGCCGATCTAATTATTTTTAATAGTGAAATTAAGTTGAAAATAATGTTATTTAATTAATTGATCAATTGTTCTTTGTCACAAGATGAAGTTAGGTGTTTTGTTTGAACTCTATAAATGAATTTTTTAAAAATGATATATATATATATATATATATATATATATATATAGCCAGGTTACTTGAAATTAGTTTCAAAACAAGTGCTACATAGTAGCTAAGTACTTGCCTTTTGTTGTAATTAATTATGGTTTTAATTTTATATGTAAATTTATCATTTAGTGTTATTATTATAAGACTTAACCATATTGATTGATTAATTATTATGGTATTTTAAAAAATTATAGTAGATAGTTGAAATTTAAAGTCCAAAAATCTAAAAATAATCTTAAAAAATCCTTTAAACTATATTTCTAATTTTAATTTAAAATATTTTAGTTGTGTTATTTAATAATCTTAATTTTAGTTTAGTGTTGTATTTTTTAAAATTATATATCATCATTAATATATAGTATTATTTTTATATTTGTTTTTTTAATTAGTGAATGACCGAACCCTTTATATTAAATTTAGATGTTAAAAAGATAGTTACAATGTTCTTTGTTCAAACAGGCATAGTAGGAAGGAATAGAGTAAGAAAACCTCTAGTCTTTCTTGGGACTAAGATCTTAAATTATACATAGTTTACAAGGGGCATCCCCAAGTATATTCCTAATTAATGAGATCTCATAGTGTCCAATTATTAGATCTAATATTGATGGTAATAATTTCCTTTGCATTATTCATCTTGTCTTCCAAATTCCATTTTGTGATGCTATTCGCGACAGCTTATACCTCTTGAGATAATCTTTCTACTAACCTGCATATCAAAGATGCCTTTCTTTCCACAAGTAGTAGTATTATTAAACCAACAAGAATAAATGAAGAGATCCAACAATATTGGATAGAACCTTTTCTATAACAAATTTAACACTTTTCTCCTTACCTATATGTAGTTTATTATGAGTTGGTAGGCTACCATCTGATTTATCAATTTTTTTATGTTCATCTCCTTTTAATGTTTATATACACTTTTAGTGTCCAGATTAGTGATTAATCCATGCATGTTATAATGCACTATATTGGAAAAGATTAGGAGTGATAGACATTTTCCATTAAATTATTTAATTGACTTTTTTCTGTTGCTTCTTGTAGATGGTTTATTTATTTCTTTATATGTTTATATCGCATTTTGAACTTAATTTAAATCTGAGTGTTCCTACATGAATTGCAGTGTGTGGAATGTAAGCTTGTAGATTGATATTACCAATTTCTTAAGTTACTACCAAAATTATGACATTATTCATACATTTATTATAAGACTGAGTTGCAGATCCTAAAATCATAATACAAATATTGCAAAAACTACAAGAATAGATTTTCAAGGATTAGATCTAGGTATAAGGAAACTTATAGGATTCAAAAATATGTTCCCATATAGCCTTTACTGAATTCCTTTCATATTTGAAAGTACTATTGTCTTAACTCTTTTAATTTTAAATTCAAAAAAAATTTCATTATCATATTTTAAAATTATATTTTAAACTTGTCAAAGTCTTGATTCATCCATAAAATTTTCCTCCATCTACCCCCTTTGTTTGCTATGAGAAACCAATGCTTTCAAGTTTATACATGTCGATATACCTATATATATAGCTTTTTATATATTTATATACATATATAGGAATGTATGCATATATATTTAAAATTATGACGATATTATATTTGTTTGTATCCTTATTATCTATATTAACCATCAAGGCTAATTTAGCTAATAAGATTAAGAGTTAAATTATCTAGTTTTGATTAATATGGCTATTCAATTTCTAATTAATTTACTTATAATTATAGATTAAGATATTTTCACCATTAGAACCCTTATTTGCTAATTGATCTACCTCTTTATTACCTTCTCGAAAAATATGTAGCATCTAAATATCTTTGAAGAGGTCCAGGAGATTTAGAACTTCTTCTAATTTAGAATTTAAAACCCAATTTGGTGTCTCCCTTTTTTGAATGGCATTTAGGATAATTTGCAAATCTCCTTCAATAATAAGCTTAGAAATAATTAGATCTCAACAAATTTAGATACCCTTTTGAAGGGCTTCTAATTTAGTGAGGTTGTTAGTGGTTGACCTTATAGATTTATCCCTTTTAGTGATCCAATTGCCAGAATCATTGTTAATGATGCATCCTATTTTGGTAGTACCAAGATTGCCTCTTGATGCTCCATCGATTTTTTTTGGGTCCATCCACTAGAGGGTGGAATCCAATTACATTTGTTCCTTGCCTCTATTCTTTTTTTTTTTTAATACATAAGCATGGGATTAATTAGGTTTTTCCAAATTTTGTTCATTAGACCATTCTAAAAATGATCCTTCCTCTTTCGATATTTTCCTAAGGCAAGAGTTTAAGGTTTCAAAAATACATGCCTCAATTTTATTAGTAATCTCACATACCATCATATCTTGATCGTGAAATAGTCTTCTTTTTCGTTCTTTCCATACTTCCCAAACAAGGATAGATGGACAAATATTCCAAATTTTATCATAAATACATCAACTATTACTAGTTGGCCAACCCCTAAGTAGATCATCTAGACATTTTGGCAAGGGTGCAGTCCAATCCAGCATATGTCAGAGCCATTCACAACAATATGTTGTATATGAACACTTATATAATAGATGATCAATATCTTCACTGTCATTCTTACATATCACACATCTTGAAGGTCCCTCAATGCCTGTCTTTCTTAGTCTATCAATAGTTAAAATCCTATTGTGAGAGGCAATCCACAGAGAGAATCTTGCCTTTGACAGGCAAGAGGAATCCCAACAATGTTTTAGAGCAGTGTTAACTTCTTCCCATCTTTGGGAATGAGTGATTACTCTATATCCATTTTTTACATTATACCTAGCATCTCTTGATGTTGACCATATGAGTTTGTCATTTCTCACTAATTGCTTTATTTTCCTCTTATGAATGATGTTTTCATACACCTTTTTTACTATTGGTTCCATGTCAATATTATCCAAGGTTTTTCATTCCCAACTTATAAGTTGCCATTAATATTTTTTTGATTTTATAATTTTCAACCTTACACCCCTAGAGTTTGACTAATTAGTCTTTAAGACTAGTTGAGATACCCATTTTACCTAATGGAGGGTGACCATCCCAATAGCCCTCCCAGAATAGAGTTTCATCACCATTACAAACATCCCAAGCAAGATATTTACTAATCAGGACTCTGCTTTGAACTATAAAATTCTAGCTCTCAGACCCTTTAGGAAGGATCCTCATTCTAAACAAGGAGTAAGGATTGACTGCATTTACATATTTGTCATGCAAAATTTTTGCCCATTTTTTATTTCTTTCTATGAATAGCCTCCATGTCAGTTTGGCCCTTGATGCTTCATTTTGCCAACTTAAGTTTTTCATACGAAGACCCCCTAATTCCTTTGGTTTACATAATTTCTCCCATTTTATAAGAGCCATTTTTTTAATAATCTTTAGTGTCATTCCAAAAGAAGCTTCTAAGTTTTTCCTCAATCTTATTATTAAGACTTTTAGATAGAGGTAAACAAGAAAGATGGTAGGTTGGAAGGGCTGGTAAGACTGCTTTGATTTTTATTTCTTTTCCAGATTTTGTTAGCCATTTACATTTCCAACCTCCTATCTTCTTATCCATTCTATCAAGTATTTTATGCTATCCCTTGTTAGTTTTACTACCTTTTTCTACCTCTATTTTGACATATTTACATGGGAATTTTCCTCTTTTATATCTCAAAATATTACAAAAGTATTTTTCTCTTTCAGGTTTGTGTTAATGAATTTTTTTTTGATTTTTCAGCTTTTAGTTCTGCCCTAAAGCTTCCATATACTATTGAATGATTGACTTGAAGTTTAGGGCCTTCTTTATTGACTTTCTCATGGAAAAATTGTATCATCTGTCATGTTATATTAGGAACATTCTCAGTTACTATAATTCCACTAATTTTACCATTAGAGTGAGCTTCAAAAATTTCTCTATCAAAGGTTTCGGTCATGATGATATATAGGAATGGAGATAGGGGATCTCCTTTTCTTATACCTCTTGATGTGTCAAAGAAGCATATAGAATTCCATTAATAAGAATTGAAATTCTATTTGTTGAGATGCATTGGTATATAAGGTTAATCCATTGGTGTGAGAATTTGAAGGCTTCTAATGTTTTGCATAGAAACCTCCAATCAAGCATGTCATATGCTTTCTGAATATCCAGTTTCATGAACATGCTTGCCATTTTGTTCTTATTGGTTGTGTGTAATGTTTCTTGTATAATGAGTAACCCATCTATAATTGATCTTCTTAGTACAAAACAATTTTTTTCTTTTGATATAATCTTATGGAGAATCAATTTCATTTGATTTGCTAAAATATTGGATATGATTTTATAAGTGGTGTTGCAAAGAGCTATAGGTGTAAAATCCCCTAGGATTTCAGGATCATCTTTTTTGGGTATCAAGGTGAGAAAGGTATTATTTATTTTTGAAAGTAAAGATCCACCATTTCTTGATGCTTCAATGGCTTTCTAGAGATCAATTCCAATAATATCCCAACATTTTTGGAAAAAGAAAGCCTGGAATCCATCTAGACCTAGAGAACTATTAGGATTCATGTTGAATAACATAGATATGACTTCTTCCAATGATATGGGGGTGAATTTAATGCTTTTTTTTCTTCTATAGACACCACTTTTGGTATGTTTTCAAGCATTTTTTCTTGCGCTATCATATTCAAACTATTAAAATTATTTAATAGTTTATTGAAATGGCCTACAAAATCTAAGTTATAATCTCAGGATTTTCAATGATAGAGCTTGACGTGTCTTTAATTTTTATAATTTTTCTTTTAGCTCT
This sequence comes from Cupressus sempervirens, assembly GCA_028749045.1. Classification (NCBI taxonomy): domain Eukaryota; kingdom Viridiplantae; phylum Streptophyta; class Pinopsida; order Cupressales; family Cupressaceae; genus Cupressus; species Cupressus sempervirens. Next base: position 182,910,738 of record CM053786.1, on the reverse strand, counting down.
ATTGTACATAGTGCTATTATGAAAATATTTTGTGTTACGGTCTCCTTCTTCAATCCATATTTCTCTTGATTTATTCCTCCAGTAGACTTCTTCCTTTGCTAGAATGTTTACTTTCCTATTGAGTAGTTCTTTTTCTTAAAAAGGGGTCTCATTATTCATACCTTTTTTAATTACTTATGCATTTAATTTTCTTAGGCTTTCTTCAATATTTATTTTTTCTTTAAATATGTTGTTGAATTGTGCTTTATTCAACTTAAGTATATTTTCATTAATCATTTTCATCTTAGATACAAATATGTACATTTTGGAGCCTTTAAACTTTCCTTGATTCCACCATTCTCTTATGAGTTCCATTAATTTTTGTCTAAAAACCACATTTTTTCACATTTAAAAGGATTTCTAATGGGTTTAGCAAGTTCAATAAATTCAATTCTAATAGGATAGTGATCAAATCCTTCTATAGGTAAAATTGAGGCTTGTAAATCTAAATCTAATTCACTTAGTTCTCCTTTGAACAAGAATCTGTCTAGTTTCTTAGTTATAACTGAAAAATCTTTCCTTCTATTATTCCAAGTGTATTTACCATTGTTAATAAGAATATCAATTAGATTTTTAAGATCCATCCATTTTTGAAATTCCATAGATGCTTGGGAACTTTGGTTGATGCCTCCAAAATTTTCATCTATATTAATGATACTATTAAAATCTCCACCTATAAAAATGCATTCATTACAATGGTTTTTTATAAATAAACTTATTTCTTCCCATAGAAGTATTTTTATCTATGTTATGGCTTGGTCCATATATGTTTATTAAAATTAGCTATAAGTTAGTCTTTATGCTTTTAATTCTGCTACTCATCCATCAATTATTTTAATTTAGTCCATTAAGAATTATTTTCCTAGGATTCCAAATCATTCCTAATTCCCTTGAGGGTCCTCTCGATTCATGTAAGCTAATGTTGCAACTATCTACAATCTTTTCTATCTTAATTCCTTCTTCCTTATTCATTTTTGTTTCTTGTAACATTATAATTTCAGAATCAAATTGTTTTAAATTATGTTGTAGTAGTCATTTCTTGCTAGGTGCATTTAAGCCCCTAGCATTCCATGTAGTGATCTTCATGCTACCTTGTGTTAAGTAACTGCCTAATATTTTGCTCTTCTTTTGCTTGTCCATCTACTTCTCTGAGTTCTTTAAGTGACTTCCTTCCTCTTTTAGCTTTTAATCTACCATATTTAGGAGTATTTATTCCTTCTTGATTCATCAAAATACCCAAATTTTCTATGTTCTCCTATGCATTTAAAGCACTCTCATATTATTTTCCTTCTTTCTCACATTTTTCTTCATTTTTTAATTCTTTAATTATCTGTTTTGCAAGTCTTATCTGATTATCTCTATGTATATCATCTGCTAAGTCCGGTCTACTCCATCTTCTACCTAAATCATTATCATCTCCTTGACCTATTATTTTTCTAGATTTGTTTGTCTACAAATCTTTATTTCTCTTATATTCATCCTCAATGAGTAGTTCATATCTCTTCTCAAATCTTCAAAGGTGTAATTATCTTCACCTATTTTTAGTACTCAATGTATTAAATCCTCTTTTTGTAAGTCACTACTTTTATCAATATTGTCAAAGTTAAAAACTTGTATCAATTCATTAGTTAATAGTTCTAGGTTCTCTTTCTCTGTCTCATCTGATATTATCATTTCCATATCTTCATTCGATGATGAATCATTATTCAGGAAGCCATGAAAATCTTGCATTATAATTCCTTTTGTCTTACTCTGATCATTCTCCCTTGCATTCTGCTCACTCATCTTATAAATAGGTGATTCTTGTACTGTGGTTGGCGTCTGTCAAAATTTGGTGTATCAATTTATTGCCCCTTTTTTGGCATCTATGTTCTTTTTCACCAGCTCTTCCATCTTTTGCAATGGAGGTTTTGTTATTTCTTTTATGTATTTAACATTTCTTTGCTTTGGAGACTCTTCAGAGAAAATTCATTTATTTTTTGTTTCTTCAAGAGTCTTATTGTTATTCACCAAGATCTTTTTATCCTGCAATCTGAATTCCTTTTCTAATAGTTTATCTTTTCCACTCATTGCTCTTATATTCTTCATCTTTTGTATTTTTTGCTATTTTTTGTTTAGCCTTTTGGTACTGTTGACTTTCCTTAACTTCTTTATATTAGAAATATTATATTTGGTTATTCCTCCTTTTCTCATGTTGATTTCTTTATAGTTTTGATCTTCTCACATAAGATTTCAAGTCATCTGTAAAGTAGTGTCTTTATAGTCTTTCAAATTTAATAATGGAATAATTTCTTTACTATTTTATGGAGTTAAAATCTTTTCATTTCTTGTCTTTGGGATTCTTTTTGTTTTTAATCTTGTAGTGTCTCCATTTCTTTATTTTGATCTTCTTTAGTCTTAGGCATGAAATTGTTTCCCATCCTTGTAGTTGTAGTTGTAGACATTTTTTATGATTTGATTTCATCATTCTCAAATTCTATTGCTACATTTCCTGCTCTAACCTTACTAGGCTCCAAAAGAGCTATCTCATTTATGATCTTCCCCTTGTTTTCTTTTTTATTTCTAATGTTCACCATATGGACGTTGTCTTTCAGATTCAATGTAAGTTGAATAGTTTTAAATGAGATCTTTCTCTCATTATCTATTTTGATTATTTTTGAGAATTTTCCTTCAAATCTATAATATTTCAATTTATATATAGAGTTGTTTGAAATTAGCTTGATAGTATTGAGTTCCAATTTTTATTCTTATCATTAATACTTTTTTAAACATTATTACAATATTAATAAGAAGCATCTATTCCTATCAAATTACCAATTGACAGTCCAATTTTCCTAAAAAACTCTACATGCATAAGTTTAGGAGGGAGGTATTGAATGCAAATCCATGTTGGCATAGGAATGTTCAACTGTTCTTCCTTACAATATGGAATCCATTCAAAGAATTTAACAACATAACCTTTATAATAACAATTGGAGATAAAGAGGAAATCTTTTTTCACATATTCATTATTGTAGTATATACACACACACACACACACACACACACACACACACACACATATATATATACATATATATATATATACACATACATATATATACATACATATATATATATATATATATACACATGTGTGTGTATATATATATACACTATATATATATACAGGTGTATATATATACACATACATACATGCATGCATACATACATACATACATACATACATACATACATACATACATACATATATATATATATATATATATATATAAATGGTGAGATATACTTACCTGTTTTTTATAGAATTCCTTTAACCAACTAATGAGATTGGTCGTTTCTTGTCTTAGCCCATTCCAAAATGCAAATACACCAACATTCTGACATTTCTTCCAGCTATCTTTGCTGAACTAATTGCCGATAGTAAGGATCTATTCTTTAGCTTTATCATTAAAGGTCCAAGAAGCTGCGAGGATTTGATTGGGGGAATAACAAGGAGACTTGAGAGAACCATTCATGTGATGTGGGGGGATATATGTAGGGTTAAGAGGTGATTCAAGCTTTGAATTTTCTATATTTTAGAGATTGGCTTCATGAATATTGATTGGCCTTGTCATGGGTTTAGATAGAAATCCTATCAGCTAGGAATACATGGGTAATCTATTTTGGGCTGCAAATTTAGTATGATTAAAGAAGAAAATTTGCTTTTCTAAGCTTTTAATGGAGCAAATGATATTAGGGAAAAAGCCTTTCCAAGTCAATGAGTTGCCTAATTTGGATAAATCATCTCTTTTAATGATTTGAGGAGGTAATAGAAACTTACTTTCCTTCTTATGATCCAGTGAGAGATGGAGTGTATTATTTTGGTTGGTTTCCAATTTGGGTCTCTCTTTGTTGTTCTTATTAAATTTTTCCACCAGCTGAAACCGTAATCTTTTCATAGATTTCACTGATAACTCTTGACTAGTAGCACTTGCATTTTTATTATTAATTTGATGATTGCAAATTGCTTGTGGTGTAAAATTCTACTCAAGATCATCATGCCCAATTAGGGCCACAAATAGATTCGACATCTTGACTGCAAATCAAAGCTCTGTTTCGACGACTTCCTTAGAAGAAGTTGAGTGAAGCTTGCCCTTTTTCATCATTTCCAATCCAAAAAATTATGGTAGGAGGAGGTATTAAAGAATCTATGTTTGTAGCCACCTTATCTAAATTTCCCTCACTCAATGCATATCCTTCTTCAAAGTTTTGTCGCCATCATCATTAGGGTTTCATAACAAAGCGAAAGCAGGATGCATTTTGAGTCAAAATTTTCAATAAATTTCCATATGACCATTAGTGAAATTGTTATCTACTATTTAAGAACATATATCTTATCTCTAAACAATCCTAGCAACTCTACCAATTTACAAACTTCTAAAATTTTGAAAAGCATTAGCTTCATTTCTAACTAAATACAAATGACAAATTTCTTATGTACAATCTAAAATAGAATCACTTCTTTGAAGATTGATTTAATCTATGCCCCCAATACTGAAGAAAAAAAGCATGAAAACTTCAAAAATATTTTCTCATCAACCTCTGTTGCGACTTTGCTACTTGAATGTGCTGCTCCTCTGCTCTTGTTTCAATCTACTTCAAAATTATTCAATTCATTCTTCACTTGTAGAATTTTCTTTAATTTTAATTTTAATGAAAATGGTGACAATTTGGAGTTTTTTTTGGAGTTTATAGTGTACAAGAAGAGGCAGAATTCATCAGGAAGTTTTTTTTTTTTTTTTTTTTTTTTCGATGACACGGGATCTTTTCTCCAATGCCCTTCTTATATTTCCTACTATAGCGTTGCGATTTAGGTAAGCCTAGTGAGGCTTTCAAAACTTAGGGTTCGTCCATTAATATATAGTATTATATTATACCATATTATAGTATCATATTTTATATAGTAATAATTCTTTAAATAAAAAATAGATTATTATATTGTATTCTATTATAAATTTTAAACATTATATGATATAGTAATATATTATGTCATATTATACTATCATATTTTATATAGTAATAGTTCTTTAAATAAAAAATAAATTATAATATTGTATTATATTATCATTTTAATGTTATATCCTAAGATTATCAATATGCATCATGAATAGTATTTGGCAAATTATTACAACCTCATAAACTCGATATAAATGCCTCAAGATTTGTATTTTTATAGTTCTTTTGTCAAAAGCCTATATAAGAGGTTAAAATTTTTAGCTAATGAGATGGCTAAAAATTAGTTTTATTCACTTTGAAACGTAAAAAAATTTCATCTACACTATACAATATATTAATTTTATAAGAAAATATAAAAATAATTGATTTCTATTATTGGAAGTAAAGAGTTTAATCACTAGTTAAGTTGGAGAACTCAAAAAGTGATATAATAGTACTTAGCCTATCCACATGTACTAATTAGTCTATCCACAAGTACTAATAAGTACTAATAAGAAAATAATTGCACACTTATAATTTTGGACATTAATTTGGACTATCCAGATTTTCATATTATTTTTAATATGTAAGTATATATTTTCATTTTAAAAGATTAATTTTTATTAAAATTATATTTTTAATGTAAAAGATAATGATAGAAAATATGTTCAAATAAGATTTTTGATATAAAATATATTAATAAATAATTTTTTTAATACTATTAGATTATTCAGCGAAAGTTGCTCATGGGGGACAGACTAACCTGACTTTAGTGTGAGTTTTCTCTAGGCAGAAGGACAATAATAGTAACTGTCACTAGTCATAAGAATAATAAATATTTTCATATTTATAAATATCAGACTTCTTATTTTATAATGACTCCAATATATACAATACAATAAAGAAAGATATATTATTATTTGTTCTTGCCTTGCAAGAAACTAATGGAATCGTGAGATCCAACATTATTTTGGTTAATGATTTAAATTTAAACTATTTTAAGATCTACTTATTTTTATAGATAGTTTATTAAATTCAATATATTTTGTGAATTTTAAAATGAAAATTTCTTCAAATCCTATAGTACATTAGGAAAAAGGCAATGAGTAAGATACATTTATATACAAAAATAACAAATAAAGAGATAGGAAAAATGTCATCAAGAACCAAAGCATATCTATTTTATTAATGAAACATTAAATATAATAGTCTTACTTATGAAACATTAAATAGAATAATGAATAAATGGCATGGTTGCTTTAAACGTAAAGTGTAAATTTTTGAAACTTAAGCTCCACTAAAGAATTCCAGTTTGGAACAACTCACTTATAAACATTTCATCTTTACTCTCTATAAATTTGTCGAACTAAAAATTTATCACAACAAGATTCTAGAAATTTTTCTCAGGTACAAACTTCCTTCACTAAAAATTGAGGGTTTGTGTTCCTCCTATTAAACTATTTTACTAAAATTTCTCCTCCCTTTGTTAAATTTTGTCGTGGGTTTTAAATTTTTGATGAGCCTCTTAGTTTTTCAGTTTAGACAACCATATCAAATCTCAGTAAAAGTTTTTTTTTTTGGGTATCTATTCTTTTAAGAATTTTGATCTCTACTGGAAGAGTTTTGATTTTTTTGATTTTTGATGTAATTTTTTCCCTTAATCATGAGTATCTATGGAGAAAAAACTCTATGTCTTCATTACTCTTTGTTAAAAAAATTGGGAACATTTCTAAGTACCCCAAAAATCTCTTGGGCTATCTAGCTTATGTTCCATGACCATGAGGCATATCACCAAATTCACTAAGGTGAGGCATGTCACTGAATTCACCAATGTCATAATATATTTGTTCATTTTTTGTTTAAGAAATAATGTATAAATAATTTGGCACCTTTTATTCCTGCATTTGATGTTGGTAAAGCCAAAAATTCATGAAGGCAATGTCTTTGGCTCACAATTATGCTTTAATACAGTCAAAAGAATATCTTTTAAGAATTTTCATCTCTACTAGAAGGGTTCTGAGGTTTTCAAAATTTTATGTAATTTTTTTCCTTAATTTGAACATTTTTATGAAAAAATCCCATTTCTTCATGACAAACACTTCAAGTAAAAATGAAACTATTTTAATTGCAAAGATTACAAGTAGAATCAAGTACCCTTTAACTATCCATTACATATTTATCAATTACATTTAGCTTTTAGGATTATGAAGATGTCATTTAATCATATTTATAGATTGCGGATTTCAATTGCAAATTGACCTAAAATAATGATGATTGGTCTTTAGGTACTTCCAATAGTTATATTTGCATATTATATCCTTAGTTTTCAATTCTCCACTTCTTAATGTATTAAAAAAGTTCAACTCTTTGTAATCAATTATTTACACTCAATTAGGTATGCTTGTTTTGGTCTTTTCCTACATCTTGATTTACCATAAAATTAAGCACCAAATCACATTTCTAGACTTCAAATTTTAATTATAAATTGATCTCAATTTATCTTGCTTGATTTTAGGCAGTGTCATAGGATTACTTTGTAAGAAGATTCCAAGCTAAAGAGATTATTACAAGAATACAGGTTGCTTCTTTAATCATCAAACTTTTAAAGATATTTGACTACATACATTTCAAATAAAGCATTTCACAGTAAACTGACCAGTTCTTAATTTCCTTCAATTAATAGGCAAGCATTATATTCTATAAATTTGCTACTTGCTTAGAACTCACATTTTTTCTTTATTTCTATTTTTTGGATCTTTCTACAAATTCAACATAGAAAAATTAAATGGAATGAAGTCAATTAAATCTACTTATTATATCATCAAAGTTGTTGTTCATACAAGTGTACTTGTCTCAAATAACACATCTGTATTACAAAAAAAATGAGATGCTTACAACAAAATGACTTTTTGGTTTTCTGGAGCATGAATTTTTTCACAGGTGTATTGAGAAAGGCATTTAGGTATGTAACTATTTTTATCATTTTTTTTATCATTGATTTTTTGATAATTTTTCATGCTACCAAAATTTGGTTCTGCAAAATTTATGCATTAAAGTGGTGACTAATTGTTTTCCTAGATGATTTTGTGTTGTAGTTTTTGGTGAGCATTTTGTAAAGAGAATTTAGCTTTAGTCAGATTTTCTTTCTATAGAAACAAATTTGTGTTGTGAAACATATCCATACTGTACAAGACTTAGCAAATACATTTTTTTATTTTGTTCATATGATTTATGAAACCTTTTAGAAGATTTGTATTGAGCATATTTTTCCCAAAAAAATAGAAAATGATTATAGGTTGCTCCATTCTATAAGCAACTAATCCTATACTAGTATATCTACACAATGACATCAACACATATAATAAAGCGTTCATCTATTCATTTGGTTGGTTTCCCTATTGGTTCCACATCCAACAATTGTTTAAGTTAAAATTTCCTTTGTGGAGATCTTGGATTATGATCATGTTGCCTCATTAACCAACACCTACTATTATTATTATTATTGTGTATCTTGTATAGGTTTCATTTTATTTTTGAACCCAAAAGTGAATAAATCAGTATGCTCTACTTTTTAAGTGTTTATCTTGTAAGATCTCAAATGTTAGCTTGTTTTGTAATTGAATTATTTCTAGGTAACTTCCTTTATTTTAGGTTATATACAAAGTTGTTTTTCTGATCTTAAAACTTAGCTTTTGGGTCTTTTCCCTTGTATTCTTTTATAAAACCTATATTTCTGTAAACTTGTGCATGATTATTGATAATGATATCTTTTTTTTTTGGCCTAAATTGAATCTATTTTATATTACTTGCATAGTACATTTTATTAGACTCTGGTATTTGCACTCGTAGTGGTTGAGTAATATTTTACTTTTGTGAAATATGTTTCTTGCTTTATATGTTTGAAATGGTCACATATTGTTAGTATAATGCATGAGGTGCAGTTTTTAAATCTCTTTGTAGTATTCAAACTTTCTTTATTTATCCTAGAGTGAATTCCTTGATTATTGTCTTTGTTCTTTGCAAGATTATACAACTAAGATATCAGATTTTGTATTCACAAAAGATGGACCTCAGGGGGGTGAAATCCATGTCTCCACTTGTGTTATGGTGCTCTTGAATATGTTATGATTAGTAAGTTTTAGAATATGTAAGTGTTTGTGTGCATCATGAACTTTCAATGGGTTCCCTTACCTACCTTGCCTTGAAAAATAAAGACATTCTTTAGATTACTAATTTGACATTTAGCATTAGGCCTAATGTTTGAAATGCTTTGCCAATGTGATTTAGCATTTTTTGTAACATGTCACTTGATTGCTTGAATTCTACATCTTTGGTGTTGTGTTACTCAAGTTGCTTATTAGGAGATGGCCAATGGATAAAATAAAAACTACTAGGGAACATAATTTAGTAAAGTGGGCTCAACCACTTTTAAATGATATGTGAAAGATGCTGCAAATTGTTGATCCAAGGATTCAATATTATATGAATATTGCCTAGAAAGCTTGTAGCTTGGCTTATTAGTGCCTCAATTGAAACCCAAAAGTAGGGCCTCTAACGAGTGATGTTGTGGACACATAAGAGTCTTTGCAAAATAAGGAGACAATAAGTGCTTCTTTCACTTAAACAATGGGGTAGTAGCATATTAGATTCATAGTAGTGGTAATGGTTTCCATACCTACTAGGACTCTTCTCCTATAGATAGGAATGAGACCACAGTTTCTAGGGTGACATAAAGTATGAACAACCAATTCATATAGACCACCAATAGTCATTGGCCATGAAAAAACAACTATTTTAGAAGGTTGGTGTTAACTTTCACAATGACATTTTCAATCATAAAGATTGCATGTAAACTAAATTAATTTTTCAAAAAAGATCAAATGTGATTTGGAAGTCTTTCCATTAAATGTTCTTTATATTTGTCTTCTTTTCAGAGAGAGGGCATTTATAGCACAATATGATACATTGGTTCTCGTCTATTTTGCAGAGAAAGTGAAAAAATTAGATATAACATTGCATGAACTATTATATATCTTTCTATACCTTTTTAATTCTTTTTGAAATTTCTTTTCATATTTTAAGGTAGGCATTTAGATTTATAAGACATCACGACTAGAAAATATATCCCAATTTTTATTGTCAAATAAACTAGAGTTAATTACTTTCAATGTCATTCAATTTTTAAAGAAACAAACATGTTTGATTCTTTGGTAGAAGCTATCCATTCCCTCTCCATTTAAGTTCTCAGTGTTAGAAATTGAGATGCTTGGATCTATGCTAAATTAGTTTGTGCATTGCTCCCAATCACAAAAAAATTGGGCAAAAATACCATCAACTTATGTCCTAAGAACACTGTAACCCTTGTCGCATTTGAACATCACAGTTTGTTGTAGTAATCATTATTTAATCACGTGGGTTCTTTAGTTGTTTACAATACCCCCCTTCACAGATTTGTACTATGTCATGACTGATTGATAAAAAATACAAGAATAATTATAACTTTGCACAATACAATGTGACTATGTCCATGATTTCCAAATTGTAACTTATATGTATAATATTTCAATTTTCTCTAAAAATTATTGAGAACTTTCATGTCTACTCATTGCTATATTTTATCTTAAAAAGAAACTACTATTTGTAAAACTCATTGACCAAACTTTTATCTTCGCAAGAAATGATACAAATATATCTACTATTTACATACACTTATACATCTTTAAGTACATCCATTCTATTCCAACTACACAAACAACCCACCACAATAGAAGGTAGGAACTTTACATTAATTTTCTTGGAATTAAATTGGAACTTATTTCAAGCCAGCTTTGGATGTTAATAAAAATTAAACTAAAAAATGGAATGGATGACATACAGTTGTTAACATGAAATTTAAAGATAGATAGTTCCATGGCTTTACCCATCTGTTTAGTTGCTAAAGCATTGGAGGAAGGTAGTGGATAAGAACAAAAAATAGTCATTTCTTCCTTGCACATTGTAATTTTAATTTTTTTCAATCAGTTGTGAATCTCCCTTCCAATAATAAAATTGAAAATGATGGACGCGGATACATAGGTAGAGTAAAAAAACTAATGAAAATATTACAAAGAATGAAAAATATAGAGCTTGCATCTAGTTTGATCAGGAGGAGTAAGGCACATGAAGATTTGAAGATATTAATGAGTGTGTAAATCAACATGGATTTGAACTACAAGAGCATCAATGAATATGCCACTTAATTTTTGAGATCTCTATTGTATGAAGAGTTATGATAAACCCTTTAGATTGGTGAACATATGAACCAAGTATCTTATTTGACAAAAACTACCAACTTGCTATAGTCCCTGATATGTTCACACATGAGATCTTCAAATTGTTCATATGATTTTGGAAACATGAGGTTGTCTTAAAATTTTTATGAACACCTTCATTAATATCACGTGGTGATAGATTTTGGTTTCTTCCTCACCAAAATGGCCTTTATTTGATAATTCTTGAAATTATCTTTAATGAGTCTATTGATTCCTTTTTGATGTATTCACAAGGTGTGTAGTGTCTGCCCCTAGTTTACATTTTTGCTATCATTGTCGAACTCTTTTAGGCCAGTTTCTACTTGATGATTAGTAGCACTATCTTTAAAATTATCAGATATTGTTTCATATTTAGTTGATTTTATGATGAGACTACTTGGTACTATTTACTTCATGTATGCATGATAATGATTATTACAGTGATTTTAGTTATTGCTGATGATTAGTTAGATAGATTATTATACATGTTTTCTTATGGATACTTACCCCATATTGCATGTGTATGGTGTGCATATATATTTTGTTTATGTATGACATTTCTAATGCGGTTGAGGAAGGGAGTCATAGTCACCTGCTAGTCGGTATATACACAATGCACCACTTCTTGCCATTACCTATTTAGTTTAGTATATATGTGTTTGTATATGCATGGATTTTATGTAGATTATAGGTACTGGGTATCAACTTCCTTGAATTTCCATGATGAGCGTACCCTATCACATTATCTTAATGGTAAGAGAGGGAAGATAAATTATTGAGTCCAAATTCTTGTCCTAGAAAATTAGGACAAGTATTTGAGATATTACTGATGTATATGCATGGTTATAACCCTTTAGTTTGATCTTGTATGTGATATTTTATGATAGGTTTTTGTACTTAGTCCTATACGTCTTTGGTGATTTTTCTATTAATTAAGTCAGATTAAAAGATTAAATTAATGGAAAATTATTATGATTTTTTTGATATTTAATTTTATTTAATTAATTGGGAAATTAATTAAATAAAAAGAATTGAATTTAAAGATAAAATTATAAGTTAATTTTAGAGCGTAATAATATTAATTTAATTTAATAATAATATATTTAGGAGATCATTTTTAAATAAATGCTAAATATTATTATTAATTACGTTAACAAATATTTTATCAATTAATACTTCGAAAAAAACTAACAAATGGAAAAGATATTAATTTATTAAAGAGTTTTAAAATTGCATAAAGTGTGCATGAAGACATAAAAGAAAGATAATTAAGAGCTAAAGAGTTGTGAGCAAGGAGTCATCTTGAGTGATCGCACAATTAGTGCCTCAAATTTATGAGAGAATTCCTTATCAACAATTGAGATTTCATTTTCAAAGAACCGAAGTTTTGCGAAAGGAACCAAGAATTTTGGACAAGGAATTTTTTAGAGAGAAGGCTTTGAGAGAAGAAATTTCTCTCACAGTCTTTTGGGTGTTTGCAATTTTAGCATCAAAACTACTTAGATTCTTGTGTTTTGATTCACCCTGTTAATTACATTATCTAAATATTTTTGTCTTCTTCATGATTGTGAATTGTTTGTCTAAATTTCCTTGTGACAAATCTTTCAATATTATATCTTGGATTTATTGGAATGCATGTGGTTGTATTCTGTATACGTGGAGGTTAAAATATCATTAGAATCCTATTTTTAGTAGATTTAAAGTTGGAATTTAAATCTGGAAGGGTTTTGAATTGAAATAGAAATTTTATATTAAAAATTCAATTGGCTGGCCATATTTTCCCTATCAGCGTATTGCTAGAACTTTTATAAAAAAATAAAATTATAAAACAAATTAACAATAAATGGGAGGGTTGCTTATAACAATTTAGTATAAAATAAAATTAAAAATGTATATATATTGAAGGGAGGTGGGTTTTACCTAACCCCCACCCCTTAACTCCTGCTAGTGGCTTAACCATTGCTTAGAGGGTACTGCAACATCAGTGGTACATAGTACCACTATGGTTGCAATCCCCTATAGCAGTAGGTTGGCCACATGACAGTCGTTGTTTCTATAATGGTCATGTGGGCCTTAAGTGCTTAAATTATTTTGTTATAAGTTATGTATAAGAAAGTTTTATTAATATTTTTAATGATCTTTTTAATATATATAATTTAATTTATTTAAAATTATTAAGTTTTAAATAAATTACTAAAGGTTTAGTCATATTTGTTGTTAACTTATTTAATTCAAATAATTTATCAATTAAGTTGTTATTAATGTTATAATAATTTTATTAATAAAATCATGTTCACTTTATTAATAATTTATAAATAAGTTATTAAAGAAGTTAATGATATTTAATTAAAAAATTTAGTTAATTATTATTAAAATATTTTTGGGGAACAAAAATAATTATCAAAATTTAATAATATTTAATTAGAGTACTTAATTAAATTAATATTAAAATAAATTAGAATTGTAGGTTATGAATGATTAATGGGTGAACTTGGGATTTTTCCTAGTTACAAAAATGATTTTTATTGCGATTCGGGAAAATTGTTTTAAAATGAGAATGGGTTAAATAGTAAGGGTTGAAATGAAAATCTTTTTTACTTGGAAAACTTAACTTGAAAATAAAAACTTTACCTTATTGTTAACTCAAAATTATGTGTTTTCAAAATCAAACCAAACTATGAACTACATTGTTCTGTATGTTGTCTATGCTTTGGGTTTGGGTTGACTAGAGTGTTGACTAGTTGAGGATGTCTACCAGAGGCTTGGGAGTTCTGCGTTTGTGATGTTAGGACGTTTTGATCTCAATCTTTTTAAAACTCAACCATGGTAATGTGTCTGGTATGCTCTATGATGAGTTTGAATTTATTGTTCGTTATTGCTTTCCAGTGTTCTTGTGTGAAGCTAAGATGAATGTTATGACATATTTGACTTAACCTTTTTGAGTCTTCAATCAGTATTTTGGGATGCTTTCTAGTTTCTCATAGAGAAATGATGTGTTATTATGAATTATCTTTTGATGCTTTCCAGTCACTTGTATAGGGCTGAGGTGAAATTTGTGATTCTTTGATTTATACTTTTATGAGCCTAGGGGAGATTATCTATATGTAATGTCAGGAAGTAGCTTGCAATAGAGGTCGGGGCCCAAAGTGGCTAGTAGGGTAATCCATTGTAAGTTGTTTAATAAGTGAAAACACTACACTAAATGAGAATAAAATCAACCTAATAAGAGTCTTTGTATGTTCTTGTCCATGCCTCAAGTGCTAGTACATACTAGGATGGGAGTAGAGGGAATGCTTGGTTGCGACCATGCATCATTAGTATGCCTTATTAGTACAAAACAATACTAGTGCCGAATAGAGTCACTAGGGGGTTGGGGTCAAGTTAGATTGCCAAGGTAACTCAAGTTTTGATTCATGCAATGACACTTGCCTACTTACATAGTAGATTCCCTACATGTCTTTGTGTGCCTCTAGGTTTAGATGTCAACTTATCAGGGAACCTTTGAGTTAGATTACTTTTAGAGTTTTCATTGACTTCGATATTTCTCTTATTTTTGATTGATATCATGTTTGGGACTTGAGATTGTCTCCTTAGCATGGTGGGATTGGGCCTTTTTGGGTTACCACACAGTTGGGTGGTAGTGCTTTTTACTCTTACCATTGAGATCCATCCGTTGATGCTATGGCTGGAGTTCTTTGTCTGCATTTCCTTTCATTCTATCTTGCATATTATGGTAGATGATTATATCTTTATGATGTATGATTTCACTTATTGTATTGTACTTTGTTTCATGGATTCAAAAGGGATGATGTAATCTATTTAATCTATTTTTATAAATGTATATTCTTTTAACCTTTCATACCTTGTGACATTTATAGTGGATGATTGAGCATTCCAAATTTTATTGCCAAGTGGTATTCAGAACAAATGTATATTATTTAAATGGACTTGGACTTGTAATTATTCTTTCATGTGGATGTGGTATTTATTAGGCTTAGTATTATTTAAATTTAAATGTAACTCAATGTCTTGGGATCCTTAAAGAATGTAATCTGTTATGTTTGCTTGTGTATGATTGTATGTTAATGCTTCCACTACTTTATGATTGATGTGTATGTTATTCTTTCTTAAGAAAAAAATGTTTGGCAAACTTATTAAAATATTTAGGTTAATTTTTTTGGATCCCTTGGCGGGGTGTTACATTTGGTATCAGAGCTTGAGTTCTTCATTGAGAGTTTTAGGCATATTGGAACACCACTAGTTGTTAACTAGTTGAACTAATTTTTTTTAAAAATTGTTATGTATATCTATCTCAAACTAAAACTTGAACTAGTTGAACAGAAACAAAACTTAAACTTTTAGTTGTATACTTGCAAACTTGAACACTTAGACTTCAAAACTGAAATATATGTAAACCTAAAATTAGGCAAAACTAAAAATTGAACTGTTGCTATTTTCAAAACATGAGTCTTTTATGCATTCCTTTTAGTAGTATGTGTAATGGTCACTTTAGCATCTTGTATCTTAGATATTATTGTAGGATGGTATCTAAGATGAGATCTTCTATTGGAGGTCGTAGCCTAGGCTATGGTAAAGGTCGTGGATGAGATAGAAACATTAGTGCACATAAGTCTATCCTCAAAGGCCCTAATCATGAAAAGAATAGGGAAGAGCATGTCAGTGAGCATCAGGAAGAGAACCATAGAGAGCAGGAGGCTGACTCTAAGGAAGTTGACCTAAGGAAAATGATGAAAACCATCATTGATCACCTACCTCCTATTCATGGTTAGGATGGAGCACATCAAGCAAGGCATGAGCATAGACCTAGGTCTAGGAGCCCTTGGAGGGATTAGTAGAGATCCCTTGTAGCTACTTAGATGAAGGACCTTCAGAGGTCCAAGATCAAGCCCTTTAATTGGCATGGTTTGGTTTATGTAGCTGAGCAGTGGCTTATTGCTCTTGATAGGGTTTTTGCTATTCAAGATTTTGACACTAATGTTAAAGCTAGGTTTTCTATTACCAACCTAGAACTCTTTGGAGCTACTTGGTGGACTATCAAAGAGAAGAAATTGGATATAAACATGAACAATGTCACATAAGAGTTATTCCTAGAAAACTTCCATGAGCAATTCTTACTAGAGGAATGGAAGCAACATAATGTAGATGAGTTACACAACCTGAGACAGTTCACTATGACCATAGTAGCGTATGAGTGCAAGTTCTATGAACTCATGCCCTATTTGGGAATTGGCAATAACCTAGCATAGTTGGCATAACATTTTAGCAGAAATTTGAACAACCATCTAGTTGAGGGTGTTAAGGTATTTGAACCTAAAATCCTTAAAGATGCGGTACATCGAGCCATTCTTGTAGAGCAGAGTGTTAACCTAGGTCATGGGGGTTTTGTGGGAGCACCTACAGTATCAGGATCTAAGGGTAACTATGGAACAAGTGGTAGTAGGAAACCTCCTTTTGGAGGTAATTAGTAGGAGGAAGGATCTTATCCTCCAACTCAGAGTCGTGATAGTGGTTCTATCTCTAAGAACTATTGCAATGCGCAACACAATAAGTGCAAATACTATGATCGATCATCTCAAAGTACTCATTCTTATCCTAGTGGGAGTAGCATTCAACAATTTAGTACACCTAGAGTGAAGAAGAGTTTCGATGGAGTTTTTCTCATGTGGAAAATGCAGACACAAGTCATCCCATTGCCCTTGAGGGAGATCAAAATTTTTAGACTAGAGGCCTACAACATTAGAACCTACGGTTGGAGACATGGGTATGTCCTAAAGAGTGTTCTCAGTAGAGTCATATCCACCTATAGGGGGAAAGGGTCCAATGGGACCTGCACAATGAGTTCTTTAGTGTTACCATTCTTGTAGGCTTCCAGGAGTAAGCCTAAGTCTAGAGGGGGTGGATGTAGTTCCTACACCTAGTTTACATTTTTCTATCATTGCTGAACTCGTTTAGGCCATTTTATGCTTTCAATGATTATTTGCACTATCTTTCAAATTATTAGATATTGTTTCATATTCAGTTGATTTTATGATGAGACTACTTGGTACTATTTACTTCATGTATGCATAATGATGATTATTATAGTGATTTTAGTTATTGATGATGATTAGTTAGATGGATTATTATATGTGTTTTCCTATGGATACTTACCCATATTGCATGTGTATGGTGTGCATGTATTTTTTTTTTTATGTATGACATTTCTGATGTGGTTAACGAAGGGAGTCATAGTCACTTGCTAGTTGGGATCTACACAATGCACCACTTCCTACCACTGCATGTTTAGTTTAGTATATATGTGTTTGTACATGCATGGATTTTATATAGATTGTAGGTATCGAGTATTGACTTCACTAAATTGCTAAGATGAGCATACCCTATCACATTATCTCAATGGTAAGAGAGGGGACATAAATGCTTGAGTCCAAATCATAAATCTTTAAGCCAATTTTCCTAGAAAATTAGGACAAGTATCTGAGATGTTTACCTTCTGAATGTGTCATATGATGTAAATTCATGGTTATAACCATTTAGTTTGATGTTGTATGTGATATTTTATGATGGGTTTTCGTATTTAGTCCTATAGGTCTTTGGTGATTTTTATATTAATGAAGTCAAATTAAAAGATTAAATTAATAATTTAATTTAATGGAAAATTATTATGATATTTTTGATATTTAATATTATTTAACTAATTGGGAAATTAAATAAATAAAAAGAATTAAATTTAAAGATAAAATTATAGGTTTAATTTTAGAGCATAATAATATTTATTTAATTTAATGATAATAAAAATGGTGACCAAATCAAAAGGTAGAAGGGTGAAAAATGCAAAAAATTTCCATTCGAAATCAACTTATCATTACTCTTATAGAATTACATGCCATAAATATCAAAGGTTTTCAAATTTGTACCCAAAGTCTCCATCAACAAGAAGATCAAATAGTTATATTCTCAAAAGTGAACAAGTGCAAGATTCCTTGGATGAACACCATGAAGCATGTTCTTCATACGTGGTAAAGAATTCAATTTTTTTTGCTCCATTATCTAGATCACAGGACTAGGAGCACAACATAGGTCAGGATCTCTACCCTAATCAAGGAGCCTTTTCCCATTCCTTTCAGATCTCAGGTACAAATTTTCCCTTGATTCACTCAATGATTAGTTTACATAAATAGATTTTTGTCTTCAATTCAACAAAATTTGCGAGGAATAACCTTAATCCCATTTTCATTCAGTAGAGGGGTTTTGCCTTTAAACCATCACTAGACCAGCCAAGCCATATTTAGAAATCCTTAGCTCCATACTCTCCAAACACCTACATCCCTCCACATTGCAATTTGACTTGCTTTAGTTTCTCTTCTCATTCGAATTCTCTAAACCCTCATTCCCTCCATCGCTCTCATACAGATCATGATGACAATATTTTAATCATTAGCAACCAAGATAGCGAAGACTGCTAGTAGGAATGTCAAGAGGTTGGCTTGTTCACATTTTGGAATGGCCCTAAAACAAAGTTGCATAGTCTAATTGACTAGTTGGAGGACTTTTGCGGCTATCAGGTAAATATCTCTCATTATACTGATAGACTAGTTTTTATACATTTTCGTGAGGAGGATGTAAACAACAAATTTCTTTTGGAATCTAATTGTTTTTTTAAGGTGTATGCGGTTACATTTTTTGACTAGATACCAAATTGCAATGAGGATAATCTAAATTTATCTATTCCAACTTGGTTCTCCATTAATTCAATGCCCCCAAAGTTGAATCAAATAGGTATCATTAAAAGGATAGAAAGGGAAATGTGAGATTTGATTAGTTTAGATGGGACTTTTGAAAGATGCAACAATATAAAACTCTTAATCAAGTGTGGGGTAAATGACTCAAATGTTAAACCAATTAAAATCATTACCAACAGATCAACATATACTCTAAACACTAAAAAATATGAGGGCAAGATCATGGAGATAATTAGACTTGATGACAAGCAGAAAATTTTCTTCAGAACATTGCAAAAAACATTAGATCTCTTTGAATCCCATGCTATGATCAGAATAAGACACCTAAGAATGATGCAAGAAGAACATGAAGTTGTATTAAAGGATGCAAAAGAAATATCAGACAATACAAGGGAAGTAAAGACAAATAAGACCCAAGCAGGAAATGTTAATAATCCCAAAATCCAAAACAATGGATATCAAAAACAAGAAATTATAGCATCATTAGAGAAAAACTACGGGAGTCTTCAACCATAAATGGTCAATAAAATAGATGAGAGAAGAGACAATTTGATCCCTCTAGAACTATTGGAGGAGGATAACATCACCTCAGCATGGAAAAATCTTCCAATTCAGATAAAAGAGCTAAACTACAGAGCATATTTGTTCATAGTAAAAAATAGAAAAGGAAAGGAAAGAAAGTCAAGGAAAGGAAAGATGTTATGAAGTTAGAAAATGGAAAAAAATAACTCTTCAAAGACCAATATGGAGGATATCAAGAATGCAACTTTCTCACATAGAAGTATTGATGACTTGGAACATTCATCATTATTTAGAGAAGCTTTAGCAAAGGCAAATCTAACAAATACAATGAAAATCATGGGAAGACATAAAGGCATTGATTGAAGAACCTTCTCAAGTAACTCTAGCATCAAAAAAGTAATTCCAAAGTGACTAAACAAATTCTAGCAGACTCCCTCTCCAAAAAATAGAGCTCTATGAAGACAAGATCAAAATAAGTACATCTGAAGTAAGCAGGTCTGAAGAGATATCTATGTAAGACTTCAAGGATTTTCTAAATCAAAAAGTAGAGGAGAATGAAGATTTATAAATAGGAGTGTTAAAGGAGGAAGAGAAGGATAACATAGAAAGGCTTTCAGAGGAACTAATTCGGGTATTCAATTTAAAAAATGAAGATAATTGTAGTATATCACAAAAAGAAGAACTTTTATAGTAAGTATTACAGTTGGGAGGAGACAACTACACTTTTGAAGATCTCAGAAGGGATCTTTTATCCTTTGAAGAACAAAATAAGACCAAAAAAAAATAATTATGATATACATTAGGTTATGTGAGGTAGAGGAAAAAGTTACTATGGAACACCAATGTATAATAGAGAAAATAATACAAGAGTTAGGTAATTATGAAAAGGAGATCGAAGGAAATAATCAATCTAACATAGTAAGACGTGCATAAGAGAATTTGAAACAGTTCAGCATAAGAAAGAATCAAGAAGGGGTCAAATCTCCTAATTATGGTAAGATTAAATCCAAGAGAGGTAGAAAATCATTCAAGGAACTCAGGCAAGAAAATGGTAAAGCTCGAGAATAGAAAAAAATAAGCCAACTTTTTAAAATAGGGAAGGGGAAGATCCTTCCCAAGGAGTTATGAAGATCACAACATGGAACACTAGGGGTTTAAACGCTCCTAGCAACAAAAAAAGAAAATCTAAAAAAAAATTAAAATTATTTGATTCCAAAATTATTCTATTACAAGAAACTAAACTAATAAGTCAGAAGGAGCTATCTTAGGTAAAAGTTTAGGTAATTGGAGTATTACTCTGCAAGAATCAGTAGGTGCATCTGGGGTTTTAGGTGTCATATGGAATCAGAGGAGAGTAATTTAAGATATATTAAGATTAAATAATAACTGGATCAATACTTCTATCAAAAGCTTGAAATCTAACCTTAATTTCATTCTAATTAACATCTATGATCCAATTAGCAATACAGAGAAAAAATCATTTTGGAAAGAAATCAACCAATTCATGATAGATTATCAAAATAGTCTAATACTACTAGGAGATTTCAATGGGTATGTGCAGGATCATGGTGTACCAAACTATGGCCTTAAGTGGCAATGAAAAACTAGCAAATTAGGGTTATGTCAACTTGACACATAATTTTAAAGTGGTTTTAGACTTTATATCAAAAAGTTGTAAGAAAATAATCTGTAGGAAATTGAATCTAGTTTCTAAAATACAAGGCCTTATCTAGAGAAAAAATTATTTGATTGGTAAAAAGTTTGGATTTTAATGCAGTACAACAAAAATTTCAGGGCAAAAATAAAAAGTAGGTGTATGTTTGACCACCTTAACCATAATCAAATGATAATATTTTTAAATATAATTTTAGATATAAAGAGTAGACTCATGCCTAGATGTGACACATATTTTTGGAAATTTTTATTCCAA
Organism: Cupressus sempervirens; assembly: GCA_028749045.1. Classification (NCBI taxonomy): domain Eukaryota; kingdom Viridiplantae; phylum Streptophyta; class Pinopsida; order Cupressales; family Cupressaceae; genus Cupressus; species Cupressus sempervirens. The sequence continues at coordinate 182,889,220 of CM053786.1, read as the reverse complement.
ATAAATAATTAATTATGAATTTTCTACTATACTATTTTCAGAATTTAAAAACTCCCGTGTCTGACCACCTTAACTAGTTCAAAAAAATCAAAATTAAGTTTTTTTTTTTTTTTTTCTTATACTAGTCAAAGCATAGAATGTGATGCATCTTTTGGATTTCACAAATCTTATATGGTTTGAAAGTTATAGCTATTTTTCAACCAATATGTCAATTAGCACTTTGTAGCTAAGTCCATTAGAAAATAAGTAATAATTACTTACTGAACTCATAATTTGACAAACCTTACATTTATGAAAAGCTAAGAACATTCTTAAGAAACCCTTTTCATTACATCGAATTTTGGTTTAAAAAAAAGTCGTCAGCTACATGCTTGAAGTAAAAAACACATAAAAACATGCTAGAAACACATTTTCAGGATGTTTTAGAGATGACCATATAAGGTTGGTATCAAAAGATATAGTAGGAATTATAAAGGTATTAATTGTTTTCATTTAGTATCAAGATGGGTGGGAAAAATGTTGGAATAGATTTTGAAATTCTTTGAGGCATTTCAGAACTATATATTTTTTAGATCGCCACTTTTTGGCACACCATGATCCTACACATACCCCAATACTATATTAAACTTGAGTGGAAAAATAGGAGGACTTCAACAAATCTCTCAATTATCTAAAGATGTCAAAAAATGGTGTGAATTACACAATTTGATTGACATCCCACTTAACAATGGGAATTTCATGTGGAATAACAAATGAAAGGATCTTGCGTATATTAATGAAAAGTTAGATAGGTTTTTTATCAACGGAAATTTAGAAGTTCTTAATCTAAATATCCAATCCTCAATTCTATCGATTGCTAGATCTAACCATTTCCTAGTCAGGTTTGAACTTTTTGAACCTCACAAACATGCTAGGAATTTGTTTAAATGTGAAAAAATGTAGCTTTTAGAGTCTAGATTTTTAAGTAATATCAAAGAATGGTGGTCACAAGGTAATTTTGAAGGCTCTAGAACATTTATTTTTATTTCCAAATTGAAGATGCTTAGGGAAAAGATTCATAGATGGAACAAAGAACACTTCAATAATATTTTCAAAGAAAAATTGGACATCGAAGATAAATTAAAGAAATTAAATCTAGAAGTTATCAAGAATGGTATGAATAATGATAGCTACATCTTAGAAAAATAATTTCTTGCTAAACAAGAAGACATATTGTCCAAAGAAGAAATCCTTTGGAGATAAAAGTCTCAAGAAAGATGGTTAGAAGAGGTAGATCGAAACACTAAATATTTTCATAACTCGACTCTCTATAATAGAGCTAAAAGTAAAATAAGAAACATTAGGAATCATGAGGGTATCATAACTAATAAACCAAATGAAATTGCAAAAATTTCCGTGGATCATTTTTTAGGAAACATTAAATAATTATGAAGGGTCTAATAGAATAGCTCAAACTAAATTGCTTGAAGTAATCCCCAAATTGGTCATTATGGAGGATAATAAAGCATTAAATAAACCAATATCACTAGAAGAAGTTAGGGTGATAGTTTTCAACATGAATCCACACAAATCACCAGGTCTGGATGGATTTCAGGCCTTTTTTTAATCAAAAATGTTGGGACATCATTGGTACATATCTCTAGGAGGCTATTGAAGCATTAGGGAAAGGTGGATCTTAGTTATCCAAAATTAATTATTCCTTTCTCGCTCTAATTCCCAAAAAGCCAAAGCTTGAGGGCCCAAGAGATTTTAGGCCCATTGCATTATGTAATACCATTTATAAATTCAAAAATATTAGCAAATAGACTTAAATTAATTCTCCCAAAGATTATCTTTGAAGAACAAATGGGTTTTGTCCCAAGAAGATCTATAATGGATGGCATTCTAATCATTCAAGAGATGATTCACTTAGCCCAAAAGAATAAAGAGGCTTCTATGACTTATGAAACATGACATTAAAAAAGCCTACAACATGGTAGATTGGCAGTTCCTCTGCAGGATATTAGAAACCTTTGGTTTCTCCCATCAGTGGATTAATCTCATTTTAAGATGCATCTCCTCTACCATGATTTTGATCCTTGTCAATGGATCCCCTAAGGGCTTCTTTGAGATCTCTAGGGGTATAAGGCAAGCTGATCCTTTATCCCCTTTCTTGTATATTATTATGGCTAAAGCCTTTGGGAGAGCTTTAATTGAGGCATATAAAAAAGAAAGAAATCAAAGGTGTCACTATCACCGGTAATATCCCCAACATCACCCATCAACAATATGCTAATGATACAAATTTTCTGGCTGAAAGTTCCAAAAAAGAGGCAATTAAATTAAAATCCATCATAGAGCTATACATGAATGCCTTTGGCCAAAAAGTGAATCAATCAAAATGAGAGATATTTTTCATCAATATGGATGCCAAATTGGAAAACCAAATATGTCATATTATGGGATATAACAAAGGCTCATTCCCATGTAAGTATCTTGGTATCAAGTTAGAGAAGGGTGAGAAATCTAGCAAGGTTTGGAGTAATATTTTGAAAAAAGTGGAAGCAAGGATCGGATGTTGGAAAGATAAATGGCTCAAAAAAGTGGGAAAGAGTATTAAGATAAGTTTGGTTTTATTAGACATCCCTACATATCTTCTTTCTTGCCTCACTCTCGCTAGACACCTCCATCATAAGCTTGAGTCTAAGATTAGAAATTTCCTTTTGAATGATTGTGAGGAGTCTAAAAAATAGGCCCTAGTCAAATGGGATAATATATCAAACCCAAGGAATACAGAGGGTTAGATATCAAGAATCGTCAATGGCAAAATGAAGCCCTAGGGGAAAAATTAATTTGGTACCTATACTCAGAAAGTGAGCATAAATTAGCAAAGATTTTGTATAGCAAGTATCTGAAGGAAAAAGACCCCATTTCAATTTTTAGGATGAAGGCTCTTCTTAAAGGATCAGAAAGCTAGAATTTCATGGTTAAGTGCTGCCATCTAGTTAGTAAATAATTAACTTGGAATGTTGGTAAGGGAGACAATGCCCTTTTCTAGGAAGATTCATGGGATGGGCTTCCACCAATAGATAACAATTTGATTCCAGGTAATCTAAAAGAAAAATTAATTAAATGATGGGGCAAGAAAGTAAGTGATTATAAAAAAAAGGATTACTATGGAAGATCACTCTATATGGATATGGAAATCCTTGGAACATGTTGAGATGGATAGTGCTGAAATTAGGGCATATGAAAAGATAATACGAGATAGGAAAGTTAAGAAGCTTGAGAGGAAGGACAAGCTCATATGGGTGACATCAAATGATGTAAAATATAGTGTGAAAAATGGTTACAAAGCGTTGACCAATTCTAAGAGATGGGAGGAGGTGGAAATCCCTATTAAACTATGTTGGAAATTCTATATAGTTTCTCGTACTCCCAAAATTTTTTGGGAATGGCTTAATCAAAAGTTTTGCTGGAGCTAAGCATTTCCAAAATCCTTTAGGGATTTTCTCATAGGGTGGCCTTCTAACCTTTGCAAAGGTACCTATGGTAAGTTCAGGAACATATGTCATTTCATCCTCATATTGGAAGTTTGGAAAGAAAGGAATAGAATGATTTTTAGTAATATGGAGATGAAAGCAAAAGAACTAACTCAAAAAATAGAAACTAGCATAATTGAAATAGTTAATTCCTATCTTAGGAAAATGAGAATGGAAGAAGGCTATTGTTTTGTCTGGGATGGCCAAATAAAAAAGACATGGCCTTATTTGATAAACTTGCCTCTCGTTTACTTTAAGAAAAACAAGGAGGAAAGGAAAAGATGTAAATGGACCCCCCCTCCGAAGGGATGGGCAAAGCCTAATTTTGATGGTGCAGCCAAAGGTAATCTAGGGTTAGCAGGTATTGGATGCATCATCAATAATGAAATAGGTCAGTGGATTGCTAAAAAAGTTGTGGCCATAAGCCCTACATCTACTAAGTTGGTAGAGCTCAAAGCATTACAAGAAGAGCTAAACGTAAGTTTTTAGTTAGGATTATCTAAACTTATCATTGAAGGTGATTCAAAAATCATCTTAAATGTGATCAGGAATAAAACTACTCCAAATTGGGTCCTCAACTCGAAGTTAGAAGTAGTCATTCACATGTTAGATAGGTTTGAGGACATTAGGATCTGTCACATATATCGAGAAGGTAACCAAAAGGCGAACCATTTAGCCAATAAAGGTGTGGATGGTGTCAACTCATTAGAATTTAGAAAAGGGCTATGATTATTAAGATTTCTATCTCGATAAGTTTTTATCTTTTAGAAATTATAATCGGTATTTGTTATATAATTTCATAGGTTAGCTAGATAAGGTTAGTCATATTTTTTGATGGAGTTCATAAGATAGCCCGATCAGGCTAGTCATATTATCCTAAGGGTCCAGTATCTTATTACTATTCTTATTTCATAATCATCCGATGGGGTACTCAGTAATTAGGTGTCAATTAGTCAGTAAAGTAAGACTACTAGGAAAGTAAGGATCTTAAAGGAAGCTTGGTATTGGTCTCCAACTAAGAAGCAACAATTTTTAAGTTGGATAAAATAGACATCTAGGATTATGTCAATCCTATAATGATGTATGTAATTTGGTAGAAGCTTTTCTATGTAATCATTCTTAGGTGACAACTTGCTTCCCCAAAAAGCCTAGAAATTCAAGGAGCTTCTAGAGGCTTCATTCTTGGATCTATTCATTGTGACAATGAGTCTAGTTTATATCATTCGATTTAGTATTTCTAGAAATGGACACTAACATTTGTGTTTATGACACCACCGAGGTTCGTACAATGGCATTTCATGGGAACATTAAAGTAGAGTGATGGAACCAAATCCTTAAGGCAATTAACAGGATGACCTGCATTGTGGTTAGCAGAGCCATCAGTGAAGGAGTGCTTAAATATGAATATACTTGAAGGAAAAATAGTGATATTATAGGTACCTTCATCAATTGTATGGTGAAAAGTAGGGATCAACAAGTGGGCAATGGTAAGACTTTGGCTCAATATTTTTTACTCTCCTTTGTGTCAAGGCATAGTGGAAGCCATCATGAGTTTGGATGAAGATCTGTGTGTGTGCCTCTTCCAAAGATGTATATGGAACATCTCCCAAGGAGTCTTGTTGTAGCAAACATCCCTAGGAGAGAAACCTTAATAATAAGAGACAGAGTGGCTTTTAATATGGCTTGGCCTAAGATGGAGTTGTGTTTTCATTTCCTCTTGGGATAGAGAAAGATTTTGGTGATTGTAGGACAAGATTGGCTTAGAAATTATCTAGATCTATTTAAAGCTTACATACATCCAGGGGTAGGATTTGCAAATTTGGATAGGTTGGAGTTTTGTACTCCAAACATTGAGAAAACCAGTAGAGAGAGATCCTCTTTCAAATTTCCTCGCAATATCTAGGCAAACAATCTGAATGATGTTGTGGAGGTAATTATGGTATTTTGGAAGAAGTGAGGTGTTTCATGGAGGTGCTGGTAATAGGTTTTTTAGTTCTTATGAACATATTTTAGATGTTTGGAGCACAAAGCATAGTCTTTGACTTGTAATGGGAACTATGTAAAGGTCCATTTTGTTATCATTAAGCTTTCAGCTTCAAAGAAAATATCTCATGATATTAACCCTAATTAGTTTCTATCTCTTCACATTAGGGTTTTGGTTTTGTAATGTAAATATAGCAATCTGAAAGTGGTATGTGATCTAGTAACATGTATTTTATTTGCCTTCAGATGTAAGCATCTTGGTGTAAACTAGTATGTCGCTGTTCTTAGATTAAAGACAAAATATATTAATAATAAGCTTTATTTTATAATTTGGAGGGGGAATTCACTTTTTGTGCATAATGATTATTAAGATTTGCATTCTACTGACCAAGAAATGTATCTTAATTTAGTCATGAAGATTTGTTCTAAAATTTTAGGTAGGACAATATAGTTTCTGATGATCAGTCTTTTGAATCTCAATTCAATCTAGTATCTCTGAGATTCTCAGTTTTTGCATTAAGTAAGCTATTTTGTTTCATCATTTTGTTTAGTAGGATACAACTGTTTACAATTAAAATTCATCATTAGCTCAATTTCCAGATGCTTTAAAATGGTTTGGGTATGAGGTGTTGAGCCCTAAGGCATCGATTGGTATTAGCAGTACTGTATAGATAACAATATGAAAATTCTAGTACTCTCGTCAAAAAATTTACAGGGGTTGTCTTTTTTTCTTTTTTTTTAGAATAGAATTTAAGATTTTTCATCTAGCTTCTGAGAGGTAGTGTAGGTTTTCGATCGGGTTATTGGATAGTAAAGGAACTGTTATGAGCATTTTGAGCTAATATGTCATTGTATGCTTAAGAAATGTAGAGAATCTTTCCTAAACATACAAGTTTAAAAGTTTCGATTGGATAGGCAATAAATATTAATAAGGTTGATGTATTAAGGATTATGCTAGTAAAGGAATGAAAATAATTATCCTAATGTACACCTAATTTTAAGATTTTTCAAAAAATAGTACAAATTATTAAAAGGGAAAGCAGTAGTTATAATGCCCAAGGTATCCATTTATATAAGTTCTATGCATTTTTATCACTAACCATGTTGATTGTTAAGTCAATAAGGTAGGATTGAACACTCTTCTTTAATGGAAGGTGACTAAAAGTACAATAGTTGGAAAGGCCCAAATCGACCTCAGCTGCATTTATATCCATGATGATTGTATTAATCTGTTTTAGAATCTTTTTGTAATCATAAAATTTGAAGTAATCTGATTGGGGAATGCCCCTTTTATGATGTAATAAAAAAAGATTTTGGTCTCGGGCTAGACTGGAGGTTTTCTTCTCTGTTCTTTCTTACTAGTGCCCGCTTGAATGGAGATACTCTATTGTAAATTATCAATTTTCTTTAATAAATATAACCAAGGCCTTGGTTGTTTACAGATAAAAAATAATATTAATTTAATTTAATAATAATATATTTAGGAGATCATTTTTAAATAAATGCTAAATATTATTATTACTTAAGTTAATAAATATTTTATCAATTAATGCTTTGAAAAAAATTAGAGAAAGGAAAAGATATTAATTTATTAAAGAGTTTCAAAATTACATAAAATGTGCATGAAAACATGAAAGAAAGATAATTAAGAGTTACAGAATTGTGAGCAAGGAATCATCTTAGGTAATCTCACAATTAGTGCCTCAAATTTAGGAGAGAACTCCTTATCAACAATTGAGGGTTCATTTTCAAAGAAGCAAAGTTTTGGGGAAGGAACCAAGAATTTTGGAGGAGTTTTTTAGAGAGAAGGTTTTAAGAGAAGAAATTTCTCTCATAGTCTTTTGGGTGTTCGCCATTTTAGCATCAGAACTAGGTAGATTCTTGTGTTTTGATTCATCCAGTTAATTACGTTATTTAAAAATTTATATTTTCTTCATTACTATGAATTGTTTGTTCAAATTCCCCTATGATGAATCTTTCAATATTATATCTTGGATTTACTAGAATACATGTTGGTGTCTTCTGTATACATGAAGGTTAAAATATCATTAAAATCCTATTTTCAGTAGATTTAAAGTTGGAATTTAAACTAGGAAGGATTTTGAAATGAAATAGAAAATTTAGATTAAAAATTTGACTGGTTGTCTGTACTTTCCCTATTAGGGTATTGCTGGAACTTTAAAAAAATTAATTATAAAAAATTATAATAAATGGGAGGGTCGCTTATAAAAATGTAGTATAAAATAAAAATAAAATAGATATATATATATATATATATATATATGTATTTATTGAAGGGAGGTGGGCTTAGCCCCCCTCACCAACTCCTGCTAGTAGCTTAACCGATGCTTGTAGGGTACTGCACTAGCAATGGTACACAATACCACTACAACCACAGGTCCTTGCTGTATATGAAAAATATGTTAGCAAGTAATACTAATCTATTCAAAAAACAAAAGCATTAACTAGCATGAAAACCATAACATATATGAGAGACAAAGTGAAACCCTCAAATGAGAATATGAGCCATAGAATGGCTCTCCCAATGAGAATGGTCACTTGATTTAGGGATTAGTCTATTTGCTTAGATTTGGTATGTATGCTCAAGGCTTCTCAAACTAGCTTCAATGGTGTTTTTGATGGATTTTGGCTTGGGTGAATGGATTTGATGTAAAACTTGCTCTCAAAATGGCATTATAACTTTAGCTCAATAATTTGTGATGATATGGCTTGGGAGGAGATTCAATTTATAGGCTAAGGGCTTGAGGGATGGAGGGCTAAGATGGAAGGACAGATGAAAGCTTAAGGAGGGCTAGGATGCACTCAAAGGGGAGCACATGGATTGTACTTGTTTAGCACCAATCAGGGAGTGAAACATGTCATAGGGTGAGTGGATGGAGGAAAGGGGATGGATGAGTCAACAAAGGAGGCTCAAAAGATAATATCTTCATAAAGACCCTTCATTATGGCTTGTAAGAGCTTGTAAGAGTCTTTATGGCCTTTGTAAGAGCATTCATTGTTGGGTGGTTGGGATATTTTGGAGGGAGTTGAGATTGTTGACTTTCCTTGGCTTAGGAAAGTCTTAATCTTGCTTAGAGAATGTGACAACATTAGGGGGTGGATTAGGCTTGGATTTAGGATTAGATTAGGGATGTTAGAGATTTGCAAGTGGATGGAATTCATGAGGGTGGGTGAGTTAGTAGCTAAGCTTGGTTAGTATGGGTGGATGGGGTGGATTAGGCTAAAAAAGAGGGTTTAGGATAGTTAGGGGATTATTAGATTTGAGGGTTTTATTTATCAAATAAATTTATTTGATAAATGAGGATTTTGGAATTAGATAGAAGAATAGGATTAAATTGATAAATAATAAGTTATTTGATTTATCAATTAGGACTATAGATGATTAATTAAATTAATCAGCTAGGGGATGGCAAAGGATTAATTAAATAGGAATTTAATTAATGATGCCTTTAGAGATGGCTAAATTAGATTACCAAAGTGGTGTAATCAAATTTAGGTGTCTACACCTGCGGCAGTAGGGTCGCCACACGAAAATTATCATTTTTATTATGGTTGTGTGGGCCTTAAGTGCTTAAATTATTTTGTTATAAGTTTTGTTTAAGAAAATTTTATTAAAGTTTTTAATTATATATATATAATTTAATATATTTAAAATTATTAAGTTTTAAATAAATTATTAAATGTTTAGTTATATTTGTTGTTAATTTATTTAATTAATATAATTTATCAATTAAATCATTATTAATGTTATTATAATTTTATTAATAAAATAATGTTCATTTTAATAATTTATAAATAAGTTATTAAAGAAGTTAATGATATTTAATTAAATAATTTAATTAATTATTATTAAAATATTTTCGGGGAACAAAAATGATTATCAAAATTTAATAATATTTAATTAGAGTAATTAATTAAATTGTTATTAAAATAAATTAGAATTGTAGTTTGTGAATGATTAATGGGTGAGCTTGTGATTTTTCCTAGTTACAAAAATGATTTTTACTATGATTTAGGAATATTGTTCTAAAATGAGAATGAGTTAAATAGTAAGTGTTGAAATGCAAATCTTTTGTACTTGGAAAACTTAACTTGAAAATAGAAACTTTACCTTACTGTTAACTCAAAATTGTGTTTCCAAAATCAAATCAAACTATGAACTAAACAGTTCTGTATGTTGTTTATGCTTGGGGTTTGGGTTGACTAGAGTGTTGACTAGTTTAGGACGTCTATTAGATGCTTAGGAGTTCTATGTTTGTGTTGTTATGATGTTTTGATCTCGATCCTTTTTAAACTCAACCATGGTAATGTGTCTAGTATGCTCTATGATGAGTTTGAATTTATTGTTTGTTATTGCTTTCCAGTGTTCTTATGTGAACCTAAGGTGAATATCATGATATATTTGACTTAACTTTTTTGAGTCTTCGCTCATTATTTTGGGATGCTTTCCAGTTGCTCATAGAGAACTAATGTGTTATTGTGAATTATCTTATGATGCTTTCTAGTCACTTATATAGGACTGAGGTGAAATTTATGATTCTTTAATTTATACTTTTATGAGCCTAGTGTAGGTTATCTATATGTAATGTCAGGAGGTGGCTTGCAATGGAGGTTGGGGCCCAAAGTGGCTACCAGGGTAACCCATTGTAAGTTGTTTAATAAGTGAAAAAACTACACTAACTAGGAGTCAAATGAACCTAATAAGATTATTTGCATGTTCTTGCTAATGTTTCGAGTGGTAGTACAAACTAGGATGGAAGTAGAGAGAATGCTTAGTTGGGACCATGCATCTTTAGTATGCCTTGTCAATATGAAAGGATACTAGTGCCACATAGAGTCACTAGGGGGTCAAGGTCAAGTTAGACTGCGAGGGTAATTCTAGAATTGATTCATGCGGTGACACTTGCTCGCTTACATAGTAGATTCCCTATGTGTTTTTGTGTGCCTCTGGGTTTAGATGTTGACTTATCATGGAACCTTTGAGTTAGATTACTTTTAGGGTTTTTCTTGACTTAGATATTTCTCTTGATTTTGGATTGATATCCTATTTGGGACTTGAGACTATCTCCTTAGCATGGTGGGAGTGGGCCTTTTTGGGTTACCACATGGTAGGGTGGTAGTGCTTTTTACTCTTACTATTGAGATCCGTCTATTGATGTTGTGGCTAGAGTTCTTTGTCTGCATTTCCTTTCAATCTATCTTTGCATATTATGATGGATGGTTATATCTTTATGATGGATGATTTCACTTATTGTATTGTACTTTGTTTCATGGATCCAAAAGGGATGATGTAATATATTTTTATAAATGTATATTCTTTTAGCCTTTCATACCCTGTGACATGTACAGTGTATGATTGAGCATTCCAAATTTTATTGCCAAGTGGTATTCAGAACAAATTTATATTATTTAAATGGACTTGGGCTTGTAATTATTCTTTCATGTGGATGTGGTACTTATTAGACTTAGTATTATTTAAATTTAAATGTGACTCAATGTCTTGGGATCCTTAAGGAATGTAATATGTTATGTTTGCTTATTGATGATTGTATGTTAATGCTTCCGCTACTTTATGATTGATGTGTATGTTATTCTTTCTTGAAAAAAAATGTTTGGCAAAATTAGTAAAAAATTTAGGTTAATTCTTTTGGATCCCTTGGTGGGGTGTTACAAGGTGCTTCACTACTCAAACCCATAGTTAGAAACTGATAGAAAAAATTGGGAATGGGGTTGTGGTGGAGCCATGAGAAAGATTGCAAGAACAGTGTGGGAGAAACATATGTCCAAGTCTCATCCTTGCAGGTTATTTATTGTGTCGAGCATGAGATATTTTTCTTATCAGAATGTGACATGCTAGAAGATAAATAGTAGGGATAGTGCCATGTAAAATATGGTGCTGGCTAATCTTTAGACAAAATGCACTAAAGACAAGAAAATGTCAAACAAGATACTTTTTCAGATTCACAAAAACACGGGTACATTTTTTTAAACATTTGTTGTTTTCAATCACAAAATATATAGAGTATAAAGATCAAATATTGAAAATTTCAAAAAAATCATTATGTTTGTTCATTTTTTTAAAAATTAGTAAATAGTAAATTTTGTAAGGAGGATAGCCACATCAATAAAATATTGTGAATTGTTAGTTTTGAGAAAGGTGGCAAAGTACCAATTGGCATAGATGGAGGGATCAGCTAGTACCCCAAGTGTTTGACAAATCACTCCAATTTTGTGAGAGCTCCTATCACAACCCATTTTTTTAGCAAACTAAATAAATCGGTCTCATTTTTTCCATTTGGAATTATTTTGAATGAAATTATTAAGTAGATATTATTTTGAAGTGGAAGAATTAGTTAAAAAGAATTATTATTTGTTAATCTGTTCACAACAGATGGACAGTTAATTTTTGGTTCCCTTCTTTATGGGATATTGAGGGAGAGAAAAGTGGGGAGACATCTATTGATAACCTGATAAGCTCTGGCGTGGAGCATTGGCATCCACTTATGAAACCAAGAATTGCACGCAAAGTATTTTCTTACTTTTGTTGGCAAGAGAGAAGAAAACAATAAGGAATTATCAATGAACTCTGATTGAAAAAATGGTAGCCATGGCAGCAGGAAGACCAGTTGTCTTCCTTCAGCTTGTCACTGCCCCTCCTTCCCATTTCAAGAGAAAAAGTCTTCATTTATCATCTTTACCATTGGGCAGAGAAATGCTATTGGGCAATTTGATTCAATCTTAATTAAGGCTCAACAAGAAAAGATAGAAATTAAGAGGTCGTCTTCTAATCAAGTGGTGGTGAGATTGTTTGGGCCATCAATAATTGAAGCCTCGAAGCTAAAGGTTTTGCTCCTAGGATCTCATGAGGAGAATCATCTTGCCCATCTCCCGAGGACATACATACTAACACACAGTGATATCACTTCCAAGATTACACTTGCCATTTCATAGACCATCAATAAAGTTCAGATTGAGTAGAAATCTGAGTACCATATATTATCAACTACGTCTTCAACTTGATGGGATCGATGGAAATGGTTTTAGCCTTCACAGTGGGAAAACAAAGGAAGATGGAAAGCTTGAACCGAGACATCAGACTTAGAATACGATCTACTAATAAAGGTTCTATTCTTGTTGTGTCCTTTATTAATTCCATTTTCATGTGAGGAAATATGCTAGGGGCTATTAGATTCTCACCACTTTGCACATCTTTTTCCGTTTTGTGTATTACATTGAGATTGGAAGGCATTAGATTTAAATGAAAATCATATGCACTCTGATTTTTTTTCGAAGTCCTTTGTACTCTAAAATTGAAACTAGTTACCTAATACCTAGGAAATCATCAACCTTGTTTGATAACAATTGAATGTTAAGTTAGATTCATATGTCTGAATATTACCAAAGAATACAACTATACAAAAACAAGGTGAAGTAATAAATTCAGTGGTCTCCTCAAGAATGAAAATTTGGTACTTCACTCATCTCATGCTCTATTTAGCAGTTTAAATTAATGTTTTGCGTTCGTTTATCCTCTGATATCTCTTGGTAATTTAAACTTTCAAACCCGTTGCTTGTTGATATTGTGAAGGCCAACAGTCATCTTTGTTCCCTCCAATAATCGAGTCTCTTGGTTTCCAAAGACTCTTCATTTGTAATATTATTGGAGCCCATTTATATGCTGCTCCTGCTCATTTTGTAAACAACTTTTTCTTATTAATTCAATACTTTGCAGTCTGGACGTAGGCACTATTGTGGTGAACCAGGATAAATCCGGTGTTGTGTATTTCTTCTTATTGCGACATTTAATTTCTTTGTTTAAATCCTTTCAATTGGTATCAGAGCACGAGGTGTGCAGATTGGAAAATCAGTGTTGAATTTTTCGGAAAGATGGAGGATTTGAAAATAGAGAAATTTACAGGCAAGAATTACAGCCTGTGGAAAGTGCAGATGCGTTCCTTGCTGGTTAAGCAAGACTTGGCAAAAGATGGATGACAGGGCTATGGCATCCTTTTTTCTCTCACTAGCAAAAAATGTCTTGTTCAATGTCTCAAATGAGACGTCAACGAAAGATGTTTGGGACAAACTTCAGAATATGTATCAAATGACGTTGGCTGCAGACAAAATCTTCATTATGAAGAAACAATACAAACTGAAAATGAAGGAAGGGATTGCAATGTCAAATCATATAAATGATTTGAACACCCTATTATGTCAAGCAAGCTCAATTGGTATGACTCAAGATGACGAATCCAAAGCAATCATCTTGTTATGTTCTTTACCTGACAGTTGGGATCCCGTAGTTACAGCTGTAAGTACTTCAAGCTCTACGAAGTCAAAGCTGGCCTATGATGAAGTTGTTGCCACTTTATTAAGTGAAGACATGAGAAGGAGTAACAAAGACTCCTCATCCGGTGATGCTCTCACTATGGTCAGCACTGAGAGAAGAGGAAGAAGCCATCATAGAGGAAATAATAATTACAATCAGCGCAGATCAAAGTCACCCAATCGTTCAAGGTCAAGAGGTAGGAATGGTGAATGCTGGTTTTGTGGTAAGCCTGGCCACACAAAGAGAAATTGTCAGGCTTACAAAAAAGCACAAGAAAATGTGAGAAACATGGAAGCAAATACAGCCTATGAGAAAGATGAAAGTGCTTTAGTTCTTTCTACAAGTGACACAAAATCAGATTCTTGGGTGATAGATTTCGGAGCTTCTTTCCATGCTACTTCATGTACAGATTATTTCACAAACTACCATGGTGGTCAATTTGGAGAGGTATTTCTTGGAGACAACAAATCCTACGAAATAGTTGGCAAAGGTGACATTTTGTTACCACTAGAAGATGGAGGGAAATGGTTGTTAGAAGATGTTCGCCATGTTCCCAAATTAAAGTGAAATCTAATTTCAGTTAGTCAGCTCTTTGCCCAAGGATTTTATCCATTCTTATATCCGGATACTTGGAAAGTTACCAAGGGTTCAAGAATAATTGCCAAGGGAAACAAAGTTGGCAATCTTTATCTCCTTGAGGAGCCTACTGAAATAGGGGCTGCTATGATAGTCATGGGCAATGATGCAGCACTTTGGCATCAAAGATTAGGCCACATGAGCAAAAAGGGCCTTGAGATAATGCTCAAAAGGGATCAACTACCAGGTCTCCAATCAACAAACTTGCAATTTTGTGAACATTGTCTTTACGGAAAACAAAAGCGGGTCAGCTTCTTGAAAGATGGACATGATCTCAAGGAGAAACCATTGGAACTTGTACACTCGGATGTCTTTGGTCCAGTTGAGGTAAGCTCTTTAGGAGGTTCAAATTTTTTTGTTACATTCCTTGATGACTGTACTAGGAAAGTATGGATATATATGATGGCAAATAAATCTGAAGTCTTTTCTGTTAGGATAAACCACGGACAGAAATAAAAACTACATGCAAATATAACCAATAACAGAAAATAATAGAACACACAGAAATGAACACAAGGCACCAAGATTTAACGTGGTTCACCCAATCCCTGGGCTACGTCCACCAAACAGCAAGTCCGATCTTATTACAATCCAGTGATTACAACCTGATTACAATCCGTAATCCCTTACAGCTCAATACCACTGCAAGAACCAATTTCGTATCACCACACATCAAAAATACCCAACCCTAAGCCCTTTTTATACAAGTATTAAACCGCTTTAGGGTTATAACATGTCGGTCATATGTCGGCCATAATATGTCGGCCATAATATGTCGGCTACTATTTATGAAGTATGTACAGTACTTTCCTGATCAGTCACCACAATCTAACAATCTCCCACTTGGGGACTGATCAGGCTCCACACTAAACAACAATCTCCCACTTGGAGACTGATCCTATAGCAATACAACTACCGCATGGGGCTCCCACTGGATCAAACCACCCTGGACTCTGATGTTCTTTTATTCACATTTGGTCTAAAAGACCAACTGAAGCTGAAGAGGAGTTCAGCTTCTCCCTTGTGACAACCTTTGTCAACATATCTGCTGGATTTTCATTGGTATGTATCTTCTCCAGCTTTAACTGTCCATCCTCCAAAACAGACCGAATGAAATGGTACCGCAACTGGATGTGTTTGGTCTTAGAATGCAGAGCTGAATTCTTAGCAAGATGAATGGCACTCTGACTATCTGTGAACAAAAAATTATCCTTCTGAGGATGTCCCAATTCTTCCAAAAAGAACTGAAGCCATATCATCTCTTTGGTGGCCTCTGTAGCAGCAACATACTCTGCCTCTGTAGTGGAGAGAGCGTTAATCTTTTGTAGCCTAGAAACCCAGCTCACGGCTGCCCCACCAACAGTAAAGACATAACCTGTAGTACTCCACCTGGTATCAATATCCCCAGCCAAATTCGAGTCAACATAGCCCTGTAAATCAGTAGTAGAGCCCCCAAAGTGTAAACACTTATTGGATGTTCCTCTCAAATATCTGAGAATCCACTTGACAGCACTCCAATGCTCAAAACCTGGATGACTCATATACCTGCTAACGACTCCCACTGCATGTGCAATATCTGGCCTAGTGCATACCATAGCATACATCAAACTTCCTACAGCTGAAGCATAGGGTACCTTGGACATCTTATCCTCCTCTTCCTGTGTCTTGGGACACATCTCCTTAGTCAATTTCAAATGACCAGGTAAAGGTGTGCTGACAGCTTTAGCATTCTCCATAGAGAAACGTTGCAACACCTTCTCAACATAATCAGCTTGAGATAGCGTCAATGTTCTGTTCTTCCTATCTCTGCAAATCTTCATACCAAGGATTTGTTTTGCTGCCCCCAAATCCTTCATAGCAAATGCATGTGCTAATTGGCGTTTCAGCCCCTTAATATGATCCATGTTAGACCCAGCTATAAGCATATCATCAACATATAAACATAAAATAATGTAGCTATCATCATCCAACCTCTTAAAATAAACACAGTAATCTGAATGACACCTATTATATCCATGCTCATGCATAAAACTGTCAAATTTCAGATACCATTGCCGAGGTGCTTGCTTCAGGCCATATAAACTTTTCTTCAATTTGCACACTAAGTTCTCCTTACCTTTGACCTCAAAACCCTGTGGCTGAGCCATATATATTTCTTCATCCAAATCACCATGAAGAAAGGCTGTTTTAACATCCATCTGCTCTAAATGCAAATCTTCAGTAGCCACAAGACTTAAAACAGTACGAATAGAAGTCATTTTAACAACAGGAGAAAATATTTCATCAAAATCAATTCCTTTTTTCTGTGCAAATCCTTTTACAACTAACCTGGCCTTAAATCTTTTCTTACCTCCTTCCTCTTCTTTCAACCTGTAAACCCATTTATTCTGTAAAACCTTTTTACCTGCAGGCAACTTGCACAAATCCCATGTCTTATTTTTCAGCAAAGAGTCCATTTCATCTTTCATTGCAGACTCCCACTGAATCTTAGTATCCACCTGCACAGCTTCATCATAACTTTCAGGTTCACCAGCATCAGTAAGTAAAATAGAATACAAAGAGGGAGAAAACCTTTGTGGAGGTCTAATTGGCCTTGTTGACCGTCTAACATTCACTGGTGTATGTGGTATTCGTTGTTGCGGTTGTTGCACATCATGAGGAATGGCTGGAACATCAGCTTTTGGAGTATCATCCAGCACTACATAATCATCTTCTTTCTTCTCATGTTGCTGCAACAGATCTTTGTACAACACTTTTTCATTGAATATGACATCCCGGCTTCTTATAATTTTATGATTTTCAAAATCCCAAAGCCTATAACCAAATTCATTAATGCCATATCCAACAAAGACACATTTCTTTGATTTAGCTTCTAGCTTGGTTCTATTTTCAGAGTCTATGTGAGCAAAAGCTTCACAACCGAAGGTCTTGAGAAAAGAATAACTCACCTTCTTGCCAGTCCATTCTTCCTCTGGAATACCACAGCCCAAAGGAGTAGAGGGACCTCTATTAATCAAATATACTGCAGTATTGACAGCCTCCGCCCACATGTGTAAGGGCAACCCAACATGCAACCTCATGCTCCTTGCGCGCTCCATTATAGTCCTGTTCATGCGTTCAGCCACTCCATTTTCCTGTGGAGTCCTTGGAACAGTTTTTTGTCTACGAATACCATTAGTGGAGCAATAATCTTCAAATTCATGACTGCAATACTCACCACCATTATCAGATCTGAGACATTTTAATTTCTTACCAGTCTCATTTTCAACCAAGCATTTCCATTTCTTAAAAGTTTGAAATACATCAGATTTCTGTTTAAGGAAATAAACCCATATTTTTCTAGTTGCGTCATCAATAAATGTAACAGAATAATGAGAGCCACCAAGGGAAGATACCTGAGCCGGTCCCCATACATCTGTATGCACAAGTTCTAATTTCTCCTTTTTGTTTTCCTTCCCTGTCTTTACAAAACTCACTCTCTTTTGTTTTCCATACACACAACTTTCACAGAAATCCATATTCACACATTTTAGACCTGGTAAAACTTTCCTTGAATGAAGTACTTTCATACCTTTCTCACTCATGTGCCCAAGTCTATTGTGCCACAGCGCTGTATCAGAATCAACAGCAGCTATTTGTTCTCCCTGCTCATCTGCAGTAATTGTTCCTGAATATTCATTTTTCTCTGAAACAATCAAAGTAGAAGGAACAATATGACCTGTACAAAGATATAAGGTGCCTACTTTCACACCTTTTGCTACTACAAGGGAACCTTTTGAAACCTTCCAATTTTTATCATTAAAAGTAACTACACAACCCTCATCACCGAGTTGCCCTATTGAAATTAAATTTCTACTTAGTTTTGGAACATGTCTTACCTCATGTAGTAGCCAATGATTCCCATTCTGCAACTTAATCTTAATTTTTCCCTTTCCAACAATCTGACAGGGTTCATTATCCCCCAAATAAACAAGCCCAAAATCCCCTTGGACATAATCAATGAAATAACCTCTATGAGGTGTAGCATGAAAAGAAGCACCAGAATCTAAAACCCATGAATCATCAACACTCTCTAAAGACAGAAGCAAAGCATCCTCTTCGGATTTGTTACTTACCACATTTGCCTCTTTGTCTCCATCTGATTTATCTCCTTCATTTTTCTTTCGAGTCCAGCAATCTTTCTTTTTGTGCCCTGGTTTCCCACAGTACCAGCAATCATTTGGTCCTCTCGATTGAGACCTCCTCCCCTTTGACTTTCCTCTTGATTTCCCACGATTTCCAGAGTTACTTCCTCTTTCAGTCGTTCTGCCCCTGCTTTGTGCATTTAAAGCACTTCCTGATGTAGATCCACCTGAGGATTTTCTACGAGTTTCCTCACTTAAAATAACACTGATCACATCATCATATTTTAGGGTACTAGATCCAGGAACAGAATTACTCACCGCCATTACCAAGCCATTCCAGCTTTCAGGCAAAGAACACAAAATCAAGAGAGCCCTAATTTCTTCATCAAAATTGATACCCACAGAAGATAATTGACTAGTAATAGTATTAAACTCATTTAAATGATCTGCAACAGATCCACCTTCTGCCATTTTCATATTAAATAAACGCTTCATGAGAAATACCTTATTTGAAGCGGAGGGCTTTTCATACAGTGTCGCTAGGGTTTTCATCAAATCTTCTGTCGTCTTTGCTTTTGTAATATTAAATGCCACCGATGGTGCCAAGCATAACCGAATGCTTCCAAGTGCCTTTCTGTCCAAAAGATCCCATTCAGCCTCTGACATAGTTCCCTGATTCTTGGCTTTTCCTTCCAACGGCTTCCACAAATCCTTCTGATATAAATAGTCTTCCATTTGCATCTTCCATAACTGGAAGTTCTGCCCATTAAACCTATCAACCCTCAGCTTACCATCATCTGCCATTGCTCCCACTCAACCGTGAGACTCCCACTTAACCGTGAGACTTTCCTACAGAGGATAACTGAGAAACAACTAGGCTCTGATACCACTTGTTAGGATAAACCACGGACAGAAATAAAAACTACATGCAAATATAACCAATAACAGAAAATAATAGAACACACAGAAATGAACACAAGGCACCAAGATTTAACGTGGTTCACCCAATCCCTGGGCTACGTCCACCAAACAGCAAGTCCGATCTTATTACAATCCAGTGATTACAACCTGATTACAATCCATAATCCCTTACAGCTCAATACCACTGCAAGAACCAATTTCGTATCACCACACATCAAAAATACCCAACCCTAAGCCCTTTTTATACAAGTATTAAACCGCTTTAGGGTTATAACATGTCGGTCATATGTCGGCCATAATATGTCGGCCATAATATGTCGGCTACTATTTATGAAGTATGTACAGTACTTTCCTGATCAGTCACCACAATCTAACAATCTCCCACTTGGGGACTGATCAGGCTCCACACTAAACAACATTTTCTAAATTTAAAGTTTTCAAAGCTCTTGTTGAAAATCAAAGGGGCCATAAGATCAAATGTTTAAAAATGGATAATGGAGGTGAGTTTTGTTCGCTAGAGTTCAAAAATTATTGTGCAGATAATGGTATTCATAGGGTGAAAGTTGTGCCCTACACCCCTCAAGAAAATGGGGCAGCGGAAAGACTCAATAGGACAATAATGGAGAAAGCTCGGTGTATGCTTTCTAATGCAAGATTGGGAAAAGAATTCTGGGTTGAGGCATGTAATACGGCCGTATATCTCATTAATCAAAGTCCTTCTTCAAGGTTGAACTTCAGAATTCCAGAAGAGGAATGGCAAGGTAGAAGACTCTCTTATTCTCATCTTAAAGTTTTTGGTTGTCAGGCTTTTGCACATGTGCCCAAAGAAAAAAGAAGCAAGTTGGATCCTAAATCCGAGCCTTGCATATTCGTTGGCTATGGAGAGGATCAGTTTGGCTTCAGGCTTTGGAGCTTAACTGATAAGAAGATTATTAGAAGTAGAGACGTTGTCTTCAATGAGAAAACCTTTCCAACATTAAATTGTCAGGAAATGTTTGAAAAAGAATTTGTGCCAATCGCTGCACAAAGGAATGTTGGATTGAATCCACAAATAGTTTCTAACACTATTTCATATAATCCCACCTCTATACTATTTCCAAATTTTTCATCTTCTTCCACTCCTGGGAACACAGGACATGATGATAGTTCTACACAAGAGTTTTTTGATATCTCTTCTCATGACAAGAATTTGTCTCTCCATCACGATCAAGCTTGTGAAAGTTTTTCAAACCAAAGTACAAGGGATCCTCTTACTACAATGGGCTATCAGTCAAAGGACTATAATGCTCATCCACCAATGTAGGGTGGGCAAATAGAACTGTAGGACATCAATCTGGAGGATGAGAGTAATTCACAGGCTGTGCCAATTGATATCCATGGCAATCTCGTCTATATACAGAGTACTCACAGTAAACGTATGTCACTATATCCATTTGAGCACGGTGGAAACTCAAGCCAAAATATTGGCAATACATGTGGGCAATTTCAGAGTGTAGGTCTAACTAATTCGTAGCTTGCACATAATCCGCAAGGGGCAAATGAAAACCAGGTTCAAACGCACGTAACAGAGGTGAATGTACAGGGTGCAGAACTCCATCCGCAATGTGTTAGAGCTATTTCACAGGGTCTACAAATTGATTTGTAGGATGTTAATGTGCAAGGTAATCATGGTGGGAGCACAGACCAGCATCTTGGTAATTCACGCGAACAGCTTCATGCAGAGGAGACAGTTTCATGACAATTTCATGGCAGTCAAAGACCCTTTCACCATGTAGGTAATATGGCAGGTAGAGGTAACATGTCTCCAAATCAACATAGTTTACATACCAGTTTTGAGGCACCCAATACAAATATATCACAGGGAGAAGGCACACTTCATAATAATCTGTTCTCAAGCAGCAGAGAGGGCATTCAACATTTAAACCAGCAAACTAGTGTAACCGGTTTTCCATTTGAATTGGTTCAACTAGAGAATAGAGAACCCCAAATGAGAAGATCCACTAGAGAACAGAGAATGCCGGCTAAATTCTCTGATTATAAATTATTGTACGCTGAAGAAGTAGAGCCTTCAATTCTAGTTTCAAAATTTTCAGAACCGTCTACATTCAAAGTAGCTCTCAATGATGTCAATAGTGATAAATGGCAAACAACAATGCATGAAGAAATGGATTCTTTACTCAACAATCGAACCTGGGATTTGGTCTCTCTTCCGCCTAATCGAAGACCACTTAGGAACAAGTGGATATATTGTGTGAAAGATGAAGCGGAAGGCAATAAATGCTTCAAAGCCAAATTGGTGGTAAAGGGATTTGATAAAAAACAAGGGATAGATTTCAATGAAATCTTCTCACCAGTTGTCAAAATGACAACTATCCGAACTGTTCTAGGATTAGCAGCTGCATGGGATCTTGAATTAGAACAACTTGATGTGAAAACCGCTTTCCTACATGGTGATGTAGAAGAAGAACTGTACATGGAGCAGCCACAAGGGTTCGTAAAGAAGGGACATGAACACCTTTATTGCAAATTAAATCAGAGCTTGTATGGCCTGAAACAAGCCCCAAGACAGTGGTATATAAAATTTGATCGCTTTATGGCTGAGCATAATTTCACAAGATGAGAATCAGACCCATGTGTCTACTTCAAGAAACTTCCAAGTGGAGAGTTTGTCATCCTTCTTCTTTATGTCGATGACATGTTAGTAGCTGGCACAAACAAAAGAATCGTTAATGAGTTGAAGCAAAAATTGGCAAGCCAATTTGCAATGAAAGACTTACGGGTGGCCAAAAAGATTCTTGGTATGACAATCACAAGGGATAGGAAAAGAGGGAAATCACTTTGTCTCAAAAACAATACATTGACACAATTTTTGACAGATTTGGCATGGCTGAATCAAAAGTAACTCCTATTCCTGTTGCTGGTCACTTTCGATTAAGTTCTAAATTATGTCCTCAAACACAAGAAGAAAAAGAATTTATGGAGAAAATTCCATACAAATCAGCCATTGGTAGTATTATGTATGCTATGGTTTCTACTCGCCCCGACATTTCTCATGCGGTGGGAGTTGTGAGCAGGTTCATGAGCAATCCCGAAAAAGCTCATTGGGAAGCCATCAAATGGATACTAAGGTATCTAAAAGGCACTTTAGATTATGTTTTATGTTTTGGCGGAAACAAAATTCAGCTACAAGGTTACACCGATTCTGATCTTGCTGGAGACTTGGATAAATGAAGGTCTACCACTGGTTACACCTTCACATTTGTTGGAGCTGCGATCAGCTGGGCATCACGGTTGCAACATTCCATTGCTCTTTCTTTAGCTGAAGCTAAATACTTAGCTCTTTCTGAGGGTGCAAGGGAAATGATTTGGCTTCAGTGGTTACTTGGTGACTTGAAAGTTCGTCAAAATAAATATAATCTATTTTGTGACAGCCGTAGTGCGATCTTCATGGCACATAATCAGTCATCCCAACGTCGCTCCAAGCATGTTGATGCACATTCTCAATTTGTTCGTCATGCAGTCAAAGAGGGCAAGCCGAATGTTGTCAAGATTGACACCAAAATCAATCCGGTTGATATATTCACGAAGGTTGTTGCCAAAGAGAAGTTCAAATGTGCTAGAACTTCTCTTGGGCTTGTGAAGAAAAGATAGATCATTTTTTGAGCAGGGTATTGGGTGATCAGTTGTAGCATTGGTTGTCCTTCAGGTGGGAGTTTGTTGATATTGTGAAGGCCAACAGTCATCTATGTTCCCTCCAATAATTGAGTCTCTTGGTTTCCAAAGACTCTTCATTTGTAATATTATTGGAGCCCATTTATATGCTGCTCCTGCTCATTTTGTAAACAACTTTTTCTTATTAATTCAATACTCTGCAGTCTGGACGTAGCCACTATTGTGGTGAACCAGGATAAATCCAGTGTTGTGTATTTTTTCTTATTGCGACATTTAATTTCTTTGTTTAAATCCTTTCATTTCTTTCACACAGAGTTTCTCCTTATAGATGGAAGCTAGGGTGACAATGGATGCGAATGTTAGCAAATGCAATTCAAAATGTAATCGTGTCTATGTGGTACAAAAATGTGATCATTTTGTCTTATCTATGTGTGTGGTGAATAATGAAAATATCTAAACATATGATTCCCAGTAGACCTCCTAACAAATCTTGCATTGATGCTTCTCTTGCATATTAATCTATATAATAATGTATTGTTGGGACTCCAAAACTCTATCTATGTGAAATGCTTTTGGAATAACTGTAACTGCTTAAATCTAATTAATAAAGAGTTTGACCTCATCACATATAAAAACTCTCAGATGGTTGTGTATTCGAGTATGATTGTAACTAGAACTTGTCACAATTAATCACAATAACTAAACTACTTCCTTTAACATAAACCCACCTCCTATCACTGATATAGAAATGCATGTGAATTGGTCTTCAAGAGAAATAGATAACTTGTCGAAGTTAACTTAGTCTCCAAAACTAGGCATAGGTTCTTGTATCTCATCAGTTGATATCAATAGAGTGATAGGTAGGTGCATACAAGATGATCGATTTTGCATTGATGTATGAAACACTTAATTCCATTGGGATATTAGGTTGCGCATTTTCTAAGTTCATTAAACATTTGTAAATCATTAATGTCACAAGAACTATACAATGATATATATAAACTCTAAACTGAACATAGTGGTTGTAGAATTATTTATGCACTATATTTTTCCTTAAAAGGAGTTACACTATATAATGTCCAAACCATTTTTGGAGCACTTGGGGACAAAGTCATCTTCTTAGCATTCAATTATAAACTGTAACTTTATGTCATAATCAAAATTGGTGTCTCTAGTGGAACATCACAAATACTTTCTTGAGGATTGTTATTGAATTCGTGTGTATGAGACGACTTAGAATGCACATTGTTAGTGGAAACATGCTCTTTATGTTTGCTAAAATTTCTTTCTTGATTAAGAAAAGTAAATGAGATTGCTTCTTGTTTATTTTCAATTGCAAATCTAGTAGATGCAATTACTTCCTTAAACCTTCTTGTTGCCTCAGTGAAGTTAGAAAGTAACTAGATGTATATTTTTAGTCCATATTGTTTAAATACATTTGATTATGTGACCATTTATCCTTCATCCTACTTATTATATGTGTTGGATACATGATTTTTTGATGATATGTTTAATGTGTAATTGATAAATGTCTTATGCTGATTGAGTGATGGTGCTAGATTACATGTTTTGATAATGTCACATTATAAACTTCTTATGGTGTTATCTCATATGTTTCACATGCATATATGATGGGTATGATGTGAATTTGGAAATAATGGAGATAATATTTCTCTGATAATAATAATCTAGATACTAACCTAATTGTGTGGTTTTGAAATTGATTGAGTGGTTATGAGTGATTTTAGAAATGACTTCTTTTAACCACACAATTCCATTACTTCTCTCAGTTTTACTTGTTTAGACTTCCTTGACATTGAGTTGGACCTGTATCTTTCATATCAGGAATGATTCTGAGGAAGCTTAATAGCTTCATGGTAGGGTGGTAAAACACTCCTACAATATTTTTCTCCTTGTTTTCTTAGATAGGTTCTGGAACTATTGCCAAAATGGTCGACATGATTGGTACATCTGGTATCTTGGTAACAGAAATATGGTTTCATTTAGCTTTGAGTGTATATGTATATGTATCATTGTTGTTAAAGTTAATGATAGTTAATTAAATAGTACTGAGTTTTCAATATTCAAATGATTTTGACCCTTGTTGAAATTTTCATATTTTATGGAGATTGTTGATGTGGCATTGGTTTTGCAAGGGATGTCTTTACAAGTCCCAAATATGTGTACTTGGCAAATCAAATTTGGGCACATTGATTCCTCAACATAATGTCTGTACTTGCATAGGCTCCACAAATAACATCTTCAAAAAAAACTTGGCCACATAATTCTAATGAGGCACAAGATAAGCTTGATATGGAAGCATAGACTAGGAAATTTAAGAGCTGACAAAATGTCTCAAAGAGATGTTTGTCTCCAAAAAGGGAATGAGTATTTTGGATGTGTTCAATATGGAGCCTATGTTAAAGGACCCTACTTGATCACCCTAAGCAACATTTCTCTATTTTTGGTAGACATGATTATGGTGAGAGCTTGTGGCAAGAAAACTCACACTTCTTCAACCAAAGTGCATTGTTCGATGAGATGTTCAGTGTCGACATCATTTGGCAAAGCTATTAAGTTGGCTTTTTTATATATACATTTTTATACAAATCCTAATGTGATGCAATGATCAAGCTATCCAATCAATTTTTGAAGTTGAAACTTTTCAAAGAGGTTATCCTCCTCATCAATAATATGTGGGATTTTTAAACAAGCATTCTCAGTTTTGGTGCTATGATAAAGAGGTACACGATTAATTTGTAGGAAAGCTATAAAAAGTTGTAAACCAAATTTTTATAGATAAATGAGAAAAGTTATCTCCTACAATGTGAACTCTATTATCTTTTCTCTTCCCATGTGGATTTCATAACATGAAATATTTATGACACAATGTTTATACCCATGAGACTATCTATGTTGGAAGAGATGTGCACCAACTATGAAATATCAAACAAAGACCTACAAGTGTAGTAAACTAAAGATTGGTCTGTAAAATGTTACAAAGACATATCAATATCATGGTATATATGGTTTTACAAGAAGAGATTTTGTGAATCAATGATTCATCTATCTTAAACACAACTTCCAAGTCATACAATGTAATTAGTGACTTTAGTCACTTTTGGTTAAAGGTTATGGATTGACCATTCTTGGTTTAGTTTTGTAGAGGTTAATTAATCTCTCCCAAATCATGTGATTGGGAGGTAGTTATTAACCACAAAAGGGTAGTTTGTTAACCTCAAGTCTATATAAGCGACTATTTTTCTTTGTATAGGGGACTTTTTGGACTTTGGAATAGGGAACACTTATGTTAGAATTTTGATGATAAAACAATTTTTGGGAAGTGTGCACAAATTTTGTCTTTGTACTAAAAAAATCCTCTTATGTTCTTGGTGCAAGAAAATAAAGGAAAATAAATTTTGAGTTTTTCTTTTTTCTAAAATTTGAATTGTTGAAGCATGAAAGTGTTGATTCTCTTTGCAGTGAGTGTTTTCATGGTATTGTGCAAATGTTAATGAATCTTGAATCAACATTGTGGTAATGATCATCTTCAAGTGGAGCTCTTGATTGTCTTTATTAGCAGTTTATGTTAATTTAAGAAAGCTTTGATGTCATTTGGTGCATTCATAATCAGTATCTTTCTCTCTATCCTTCAAGTTCAAATACATCTTTATTGAAAAATCAAAATTTATATAATATGAGGGAGCTGCCCCTCTCAAACTCAAAGGAAGATTTCAATATGATAGTGATTAGTAGCAATCTCTCCAATTGTTGGCACAATTATCACTGTTCACAGGGCGAATAGGGCTAGTTTTAGAGATAATTTCATCGTGACAAATCTATCTACCAACATGCCCTAGCTTAATTTGTTGTTGCTATAAATTTATATAAGTATAGGCACTCAAATAGAGACGAAAAAGTCAATTCATTTCATTTTTTATTTTTTTTAAAGTTGAGATTCATTTGAATTAGATGTGTGGAACATTAGGACTGCAAGTACATGTGCACTAAATCACTCATATGATTGTGCTCTACTATTTTGTATATCTAGTTATGTTCTTAGTGATGATGATTTAATGATTTTATTATCTGAATAGTTTTATTGGATCTTAAAGAAAATCTGGCTGTCTAAGATTTTTGTCGATAGGTTTATGAAAATTATAATTCATTGCATG
This sequence comes from Cupressus sempervirens, assembly GCA_028749045.1. Classification (NCBI taxonomy): domain Eukaryota; kingdom Viridiplantae; phylum Streptophyta; class Pinopsida; order Cupressales; family Cupressaceae; genus Cupressus; species Cupressus sempervirens. Next base: position 182,861,841 of record CM053786.1, on the reverse strand, counting down.
GCCATGAATTTGATATATATTGATGAATAAAATTGTGATGGACTCAAGAAGTTTATCTAGTTTCAATAATTATGCACTAATTAATAAAGGGAGGTTTTCTTAAATCTTTTCATACACGAGGAGATTGAATTTCAAATGGTTATTTATCATTTGTTGAGAACTGAAAATGTATTTTGTGACGTGGGTTAAAATGTAAACAATATATTATGGGTTGAAATATAAACGATATTATTGTGGAGGCGACCATGGTCCCTGCGAGTAGCTGTGAGGAGGAGCAACAATCTGACTTTGGATCCTATGCTCAGAAACATAGACACTGTAGATGGCCGATAAGCAGTTGGCTTGCAAACCACCATTTCCTTTTTCTCAGACTCCTTCCCTTCCATTAATCTCTTACTTAGTTTTGTGTGTTATGGTCAAGGAGTACCCTCATAGACGGACCTTGGACTGGTTGGTCTACATGAAAACTGCAGATGGAAGTGGGGCATTCAAAGTTTAGTTAAGCAAGTTTGAAGGTTGAAGCTAATTTTTGTTGGAAAACAGTAAGGGTTTTTGTAAGTTTTCTTGCACAGCTTTTTTTGAAGAAACAAATATTTTGTATGAGGGATTTGAGATTTCTGTGGGTTTTGCTATTCATCATATTTGTCATCGCTAAAACCTTGCAATCCCATCGTTAGAAGAAATATGCTAGAACAGAGAGATTTTTCCAGTTCACCAAATTTGTTAAGCTGAAAAGCAACTTGCCATACTACAATGTCAAAAAACAGAATATTAAGAAGACCATTTCAACAAATAAAAATTAGTAATTCAACAAAAATAAATGTAATTCAACCTGAACAAAGCGCTTGTCTTCTGATTTGAATGCGGAAAAATAGGATTACGTCCTCTTGTGAATGGTTTTCATTGACCTTGAGCTCAATATTTTTAGTGTAGATGGGGTCAGGGCTATGTATTAGGGAAACATTTCATAATAGAGCCAATAACACAACAAAATATGACAGCTAATATGCAAATCGAAGTGCCAAAAATAGTAGAGGAATGCAAAAGAAATTTAGATCATGGGCAATGAAGGGATTGAGGAATGGAAGCTTCTAGATTAGTAAATGAAATCTGTTCAAATTTTTTATTTGGAAAATTAAATTATCCTTGTCTTTATTAGTCTCGGTCAATATTACTCTTAGTTAATAGAAAGTTTGATAAAGAGTATTCATTGAAAGTTATAAATGTATGGTGTTCAATTTTATCGTGATGGAAACCAGTTGGGGTTAAAGAATGTGTTCTATTAGGGTTTGTACAACTTTCGTCTGAATCCTTGTTTGTTCACCACTTTTCATATGACATTTACTGTAAGATTTGAGTTCGGTTATAATGAGCTCAACCTTCTTTGACCCAACATTATATGTTGATGTTGGAGCCTCAATTGTTGGCGTGAATGATTCTGGTGAACAAATCCACATGTAAGGTCATTCTCAAGGTATTTCATGAGTTAACTTCTCCCTTCATAATGTTTTGAATGTCAAAGAATTTGATAGTGCATGTACTTGGCTAGAACAACAAACCATGATTGGGTATTTTGTGGGTCATACTATGTTTGAAACCATGCTACGGGAATGGGTTTCCAAGGTTTGGACACCTTAGGGGTGTTTTCCTTGAAGGTGTTCAAAGCCTTACTCAAGGATTCTTTCTCTTTCACTTTGGCAACCCTAGCGAAGCTGAGCATGTGTTTGTTAGAGGTCTCTATTCTATCAAATCCTCTCTTCTAATTTTTTAGCATTGGTCTCGTAATATTGTTGTCTTTGATGACTACAATTTAAGATCCCCGTATGGGTGGAGTTCCATGGGTTTCCTATTCCATTTTGGTACTTCCTACAAGCCATTGCACAAACTGTCAACAAGGTCATTTGCTTGAGCCAAACAAATTTTTTAATGCTTGACCCTAGCATTGGGTTTGCATTGAGGTCAACTTTTTTAGGGATCTCAAAGAATCAATGTAAATCTAGATAGGTGATACCACCTTCACTCAGAAGGTTCTTTACCTAAACCTCCTGAATACGTGTTATAGGTCTCAATTCACGAAACACATGATTAAGGATTGTCCTTTGCTAAAACACAATTGTTTACCAATCGAGGGAGATAGACTAGCTCCATCTACCAAAAAAGATGAATGGACCACTATTGTAAAAAAGAGAAAAAGGCTTCATTGCAACTAAGGTACATTCCTTGCCTCAAGATAATGGCCATTCTAGTTCAAGTCTAGCACCACCAGAATCTTCAGTTCCTTTTCTTATGCCTCTACATATTTCAAATGCTGGTGCTCATGGGATGCCAGATGTTCATACCCTCGAGTCTCACTCTGCATGGGTTCAACCACCACAAATGGCTTTGATAATTATCTCCCAATCCCTTCATTGTTCTTGTAGCCTAGAAGGCTGCAATAAGGTATCTGATAACAGGGAGAAGATACAATGGGTCATCTCTCTTGGAGACCCCTTTTTGATGCCTCCACATTTCAGCACAATAACTTATCCTCTATTGGGGATGCAAAAGACATGCAAGCTATGTTACAATGACTTATCTCTCATAAAATGTGTGATGGCTAATAGAACTCCCTAGAATATTTTTTTTTCATGATACTAGTCACTGACTTGGTAATCAAGTGATGTTTTGTGTCTCTAGGAAGTTAAAGTTGTTGGGTTCCTTCTCAACTCAGCCTGTAATGTTATTTGGCCAAACAGTGCCTTGTTTTCCTCCTAGCATGAGGCTAGAGGAGGTGGTGCAATCACTATTCTCTCTCCTCATTTTCTCTCTTCAGTTATTTCACATGGATCTAACCCCATGCAGAGAATTATTAGGATTTTTCTATCTATTCAGAATCATTCTTTTGTTATTGTTAATATCTATTCCCGCAATGATGTTGTAGAGAGTTTTCACCTATGGCATTGATTGGTAGATCATTTGCCACCTATCACTTGGGTTTTTTGTGGGAACTTGAATATGCTTTAGTTGTCTACTAATAAGGTATTTTTCCTTTTCAAAGGGAGCATGTGAAAGATAAGCCTAGTTTTAGATGTGGAACAAGCTAGGCATTTTTGATCCTAATGCTAACCGTCACCAATTTGGTGGGGTTTGGTATACTTGGTCTATCTTTTGAGATGGGTTTGACAGAGTCTTAAAGAGACTGGATAGGCCACGCTTTTGACTTGGTCCTTTTTTTCCTTCTCACACAACCATGCTTTCCCCGTCACCCCTTTTCCAGATGTGACTTTTTAAGATAATTACCTCATCCTCTTTTCCATCACCTAGAACACAACTCAACCCCGTCCTTCAAAAACCTAGTTCTTTCTCAATACTTCCTTTTTGTCCTATTCTCTCATTGTTTCCCACATTCTTCATGTCTAGAACCTTGAGCCTAGGCCCCACACCTTTGTTGGGTGGATTCAATGGTGGAAAGGTTCCATCCTCTATAGTGCACGATTTCTTTACATTTATAGGAGACAATTGGCCATGTACCATAGAAGATCTTATAAAGCCACCACCAAAGATCTTTGTATGGCCTTAGAAGCTCTTGCCATGAAGCTGTTTGACATGGATCAATAGGTTCAACTTAAAATTCTTTATCACTAGAATTAAGTTGTAGATAGTTATGATGCTAGGGGAGCTCAGATCAAAGCTTGTCTCCACTAGCTAGAGGTTGGCGATCAAGCTTCTAAAGAATTTTTGAATGTCGCGCTAACTCACTAGTCTACAGTGTGGATCAAGCATACTAGGGAAGAACAGTAGGCTTTTTTTGACCTACTTAGCATCCTTCAAGCTTTTGTGCATCATTATGAGAATTTTTTCACTATGTAGGGAACCTATACTGTGCGTGACCATGCCTTACAAGCCTACATTGTCATCACTTCCAATAGGCTTGCTCCATAGCAGTATGCCTTTTTTGAGAAAATTCTTACACTTTCTAATCTCAAGGAAGTTGTCTTCTCTTAGCTAATGATAAAGAACCTAGGTGTGATGGCTTCCTTAGTGAATTTTACAAAGCCCTCTGGGGGGACATTGACCCTGATCTGTATTAGGTCTATCAAGAATCATATATTACTCATTCCTTAGGCAACATAATTAATGAACATAATATCAAATTCATACCTAAATTTGGCAATCCTAAGGACATGTGAAATTGGAGGCCAATCACATTTTTGAATGTTTCCTACAAGATAATTGTCAAGGTTCTCTCCATTAAAATCTAACATTTTCTACCATAGATTGTTCGTCTTGAACACACTAGTTTCATCAAATCTATATATATTCTGGATAGTATCATTTTTATTTGGGAAGGTATGGAATGGGCTTATCAGTGACCTTTTGCAGTTAAGAACTGCTTCCCAAATAGGTGATTTGGGTGAGGTTAATTAACCTCTACAAAAATTAACTTAAATATTATTTAGACTTAGACTTTAGACTTCTTTGAAAAGAAGGTTGAATAATCAATGTTTACCAATCATCTTTTAATCTATGAATCATTTGTCCTAATTACATACTTCATTAATGAACAAATAACCATCTTTCCATGAAATGACGAGGAACATGTGGCATATACATGCCCATCAAATGATAACTTTATGTTCACCATGTCTCCAATTTGTGTCTATATCTGCCAAGTGCATTGGCTTGAAATTCTAAGTGTATATATACATACATACATATATATATATATATATGTATGTATGTATGTATATGCATATATATATATGTATGTATGTATGTATGTATGTATGTATGTATGTATATGCTATATATATATATATATATATATATATATATGTATGTATGTATGTATGTATGTATGTATGTATGTATGCATATGCATATGGCTATGTATATGTATATGTATATATATATGTATATGTATATGTATATATATATATATATATACATATACATATATATCTATATATATATACATATATATGGATATGTATATGATATGTATATATATATGTTATACACATATACATCTATGTATATCTACATATACATATATGTATATATACTTATATATATATACAAATATACATATATATACATATACATATATATCTACACACATATATAACATATACATACATATATATACATACATACATACATACATACATACATACATATATGTATATGTATATGTATATGTATATCTATATCTATATCTATATCTATATCTATATATATGACTGTAGGCTATATTGATGTTTTCTTATTCAAATATTTTGCACTACTTTCCTCTTGAGTCCTGCATGACATATCTCTCATCATTGCTCTGCACTTGTCAAATAAGTCACATACTAACTGGTTTGTGCCTCCATGCTTCTATTTCTTTATTTGACTAGTATCTAACATACTACAGCTTCTTATTCCCAAAATTAGTGACTTGAGATCACCTTGAGCCACGTTTCTCATACATTTCTTTCCTAGAAGTTGGAGATAAGTCACGAGCTTTCTGTCAAACAGATAACATGCTTTGTATATGCTTGCAACAATTCACACACCTTGTCATAGCTTACATTAATACATGTGGTTAATGGCACAGTTCCATGACATGTTTAGTCCCTTTAAACTCATATGGAGCGGTCAAATCGTTGGTGAAACTAGATACCGACTTCCTTGTACCTCTTCGTTGAACTCAAATCAGGGAACACTTGTCTAGGATGTTCAAATACCTCTTTTAAGGTTCAACATCTTTGCAACATCTATATTGGAACTTCTAGCTGTATCAAATTGCATACATGCTCTGTCTTCACTAAACAATGGTGTTCTCTTATCAATCCTTTTCATGTGGGGTGTCTAAGCATTACAAATGCCCTTCCTTCAATCTGTCCAAGTCAATCTGAAATGTGAAGGTGCATTGGACCACTACGTTTGATTGAAATATTTCAAATCAACCATAGCATGTTTTCTCCTTAATTGCGAGTGCTAGAACAAAGGTATCGATCTACTCTGCAGGCGGGTCTAAAGATTTGAATGGATGGCCAACTTGTCTATGATGATTTGGGCATTTTGTCAAACAGTTCCCGCACTTTCTCTTTCATGTCAAAGAAATGTGCCATCCTTAGCAAAGTCAAACTAACCTGAACATAATGGTCATGAGCTGCTATGAGGTTTGTCAAACAAAAATGTGTAGGTTGGGCCGATTATAATGTTATTGTCCACACAATACATTTCATCAAACACTTTTGATGACTTCTATCTTAACCTTATGTCAAGCATTTTCTTAACTTGTAAACTATATCCATTCTTCTGTTCATTACACATTGATAGGTATCCATGCCTTGTTCCACAAGTTGATGGTAATTGATAAAAAAAAAAAATTGTGGTTGGCATTAAAGCTGCCATCTTATGCATATCCGGCAATACTTGCAATCCATTAGAAGACATGATTTGACCTGTAGATTTGATTAGATTTGAGATTCTCATTTTCTTTAAGGCACTTTGTAAGATGATCTACAAGCTATTACACAAGATAAATCTTTCATTGATGATCTCACAATCTAGAATATCTGAGTATTTGATCCAAACATCTAAGTATGTCTTTCACTTTCCCATAGTTAACTGAGACACGCGTCCTTTCCTTATCTCAGCACTTGCCTTTGAGATTATGCAGTTCTTAATTCTCATTTTTATCACTTAGAGAAGGAGATTAGTAACCATATTCAAAATAAGTTTTTTGGGTCTCTAACCTTAATCTTTTTGGACAAGAGGTTAAGGTTAATGGTTCGAAATCTGTGTTTTGGAAATTTATCTTAACCTCTTTTTGATGGAGAGGTTAATATTTCAAAGTGAAATACGTGTTTTGGACCTCGAACCTTAACTTTTTAAAAGTTGAATGGTTAAGGTTAATTGTTTGGAATACGTGTTTTGGCCCTTGAACCTTAACCTTTTAAAGATTAATGGTTAATGATTTGATTGAAAATACGTATTTTGGTGTCTTTCATTAACCATTGATAATTTGAGACTTAGGACTTAGAATTCAAAAATTTGAAGTGCTAGACAGAGCTGGGAACAAGCCAAAAATATTTGAAAGGCAAAAATGCTTAAAAAGCTTGAGGAGAAGAAATCATTTAAACTATTTAAAAGGGGTGTTTCCAAGGAATAACCATAGTTTGACATGACTAGGATTTTTTTTTTTGAATATTTAGAGCATTTTTTAATATCTGAGCAACAAGATGTATTGTTCAAAATAATAAGGGTGTAACTATTAAGTTGACATTACATTGAAAAAGTGGATTGTAGATTTGTAAAGAAAGATCATAGATCTCAAAAACTAGCTGCTCCACATGGTAGCAATCGAAAGAGAGAAGAGATTCCTTAGTCAATAGTTGAGCTTTCTATTCATTCATAAGTAGTTATATTGTTTCTCGCTTCATGAAAAATGAAATGTGAAGGTCTTATAATAAAAAAAAATCTCAATACCTCACGGTAGAATATTCCCACTTAAGAAAATATATTCTACCATTGAAAAATTTAGTAGTCAAAATTTTGTTGGATAATATTGACACCGTAATCTCTCCGCATTACATGAGATACTGGAGTTTTCAATGTATTTCTGCATGAGTTGGAATGAAGTATTGTAAAAAAAAATTAAAAAATAGAGAGTTTCCATTATTATTTTGGAATTTCTAATCTGTATATAGAATTGAATGGTAGTTTCAACAGTCGTTCAATTTGTCCAAGACCTCTATATAAATAAGCAAATTGTGATGATTATTAGTACTTGCCGGTAGGCTAAGTACTATTGTGACATATTTTGAATTTTAGGCTTTAACTAGTGATTAATTTTTTTGGTTTGTACGACTCAAAATTAATTGATTTTAACTTTTGTTATCAAACTAATATGTTGCATACCATAGATGCAAGATTTTTAACTTTACTATTTTTAGAAAATATTTTGCTAAAATTTGATTAGATGAATTCATTTAGGTCTTATATTGGCCAAGTGAATTGATTTTTGTTTAGGTGAATGTGATTCAATATTTTTTTTTAATGTAAGTGGGTTGGTTTATATTTTTATATTCTAATATTACATTTTTTTTATAATATCATTTTTGTCATTTAATTAGAAATACTAAAACAAATATTCTTTATATTATATAATCATTTAAAAAATATTATTATTATAAAGATATTATAATTTATTTATAATATAATAGTATCACATGATATATATGCAATAAACATATATAAATAATTATATTAATAAATAATATATAAATTTAAAATATAATTAATATCATTATTGAAAAATATAAATATATAATATTTTTATTAATTAAAATATTTTATAAACTATAATAAATTTATTAAATTAAAACTATATTTATATAAAAACTAAACGCAAGTACTAAGTCACTTGTGGCACTTGTTTTATATCTATTTTTCCAAATCATGTGATCAAAGAAGATTTTGTAATTTATCATTTGAATGAATATAAATTTTTATGTAACATTGAAAACTTTTGTGTATTTTTCAAAATTCTTCATTTGATATCAGAGCTTTGCTTAGAAACTTATTTGAATTAAATTGTTACTAAAATGATCAAAGGGTCGCCAACATCTAGATAAGAAAGGTAGATTGTTGTTTGCAACTCTTACTAAAAAGTCTAAACTCAAAGCTCAAAGATCTTTTAAAAGGTTGAGTGAAATAAGAATCAAGTGTTGCCTACACCCATAGGATAGAGATCGCTATTTTTTTGAATTTTTAAGTTGAGTTTCCACAAAAGGAGAGTGTGCAAATTTAGTGACCTTCTTAATTTGTAAGAATATAGAGCCCATACATATTATAAATGGAAATGGATATTTTCATTTTGCTTTTAACGCTAAAATTGTTTTCAATCGATTAGGAGCACATTTTACTTCAGCTGATACCTTCAAATTGTGATTTTTCAACTTCATTTCCTTATTTTTTATAAGGCCAAAATATAAAACTTATAGTTTACTATGCATAATTACCAATCAAGCAGAATATGAAGTTTTCAACATTTGATCTTTATGATATGTATATTTTGTGATCAAACACAATTTTTTTATTATAAAAAAGTCACCATGTTTTTGTGAATCTAAAAATGAATCATGTTTGACTTTTTTTCCATCTTTGGTGCATTTTGTCTGGAGATTAGTCAACGCCAATATGAAGTACTACCAAGTCCTCATATAATCCCCCTTGGACTTTATCTAAGTTACTACTTAATACTTATTTGAGACAATAGATTTTCCTTCATGTTTGAAACCCAATGTATCACTTATGAAATGATTATATTTTGAGAGTCTATGGGAAATTGGAACATAATTGCTTTCTAAAGTTTGAATATTTCTTTTCTTCCAGCTTTGTTACTATGACTTGAATAAATTGATTTAATTATACTTAGTCTTCCTTCCTTCTTCCTTTCTTGAACCACCTGATGGAAATGGAATAGTTGTTTTTCTTTGGGAAATCCACTTTATTACCATTTTTTTGTTTATTTACAAAATATTTTCAATTTACATTTCATTTTAATTATGTTAATTAATTAAGTGATCTAAACAATCACAAATAAATTAAATTATTAAATATATAAAATAAAATAAATAAAATAATGTCTATCTATTATGAATCTCAAGATATTTCTTGGAGGCCTTTAAAAAGTGATAGTTGAGCATTGTACATCATCATGAAATGTATTTGACCTTTCTTATGTTTTTGAAATCTGAAGGTTGAAGGTAGTTCATATGAAGTTTAGAGGTGCAAGATGCTCCCTTGCACCTCTAAACTTCATATGAACTACCTTCTACAAATTTAGTGGGAGTAACTCCTAACAATAGTTTTTATCCTAATTCCAAATCTACAATCAATTTATGTATCATGATGTCTCTTACATTTGAATCATTAAAGCTTAGGCAAGTTAACTAATCAACACAATTAAATTCATTGATAACATTTCAAATCTAAAGATTGATGTACATTGCATGAAATAAACTTTCTTGTGTACTTCCTTGGTATAATTTGAGTTTGTATTGGCATCCCTTCATCTTAAACTTTGGATTTTTCTAATGTAACTTTCAAATTATATTGAGTTATGCTTAGAAGCCCCTCTTTCTCTTGTATTTGAATGTTTGTGAAGTGGAAATCATATTTGATACACACATCTTATTGGGTGCTTTTGTTTCACACCTAAACCATAATAAATATCATTTTTTTTTTGCATCTATTTTATACAATATTTTTGTTATGCTTTTGATTTGGAAATGAAAAATAGTATTAGCGCGAAGTCTAAGTTCATATTTTATAACATGATATTAGATTATTTATGTTGTCTAACGCGATCTATATAGTTTAAATGTTGAGACATTTATTTCATGATTTGAAGGAGATTATTGGAGAATACAAAGTCATTTCCAAGAAAGTAGAAATATATTTCAAGGTTTCAAGAGTTTGTTCTCCAAGAATATGGATTTAAAGAAGAAATTGCCACTTTGGAGTCAATGACATGTTTGAAGAATATTACTACTTGGATGGTAACTTGTAGTAATTTTGTTCTAACAAAAAAGAATCTTGAAGATCATTATAGTATCCAGATTGTCAATGAAGTTTATTAAAGCCCATTCACTTGACCATGTAGATGAATCTTTGCAAGGTTCTTGAATAGGAGAAGAATATAAGGCATGAAGATATAACATATATAATACTTGGATGATAAGATAAGATAATTTATTAATGTCCAACAAGAGACCACAAATAGGCCTAAAGGACTGAAAATACAAGTAGGAGCTAGAAGCTAGCAGGACCACCAAAGAGTGTTCATGAAAGAGCAAGCACAAAAACAAAAGCAAAAGAAGAAGAGAGCAAGGAACATCAAGACAAGGAGTATGAAAAACAATGAACAAGCGAGGGTGACCAAGGGAATTACAATGTTGAAGAGTTCTACATGAGGAGAGTTGCTAGCAAAGAGGTACACCATACAAACAGGATGGTGCACAAAAGCTCACACATTGAGCTAGAGATAAGGGCAAGAAGAAGGTCATGATATTGGTGAAAAGAAGATACTACTGTATTAGGAGAAGTCAAAGGTTTTGTCTCCTAAAATTATGTCATAAGGTTTCAAGGTAATCTTTATATAAAATAAAATAAAATTATAATTGTTGTTTGAAGAGGTTTTCGAGGAGATTCAATGGACTTGTATACTAATATTGCACTGTATTTTTATTAAAAGAAGTACTTAGCTATTCTAAGTTATGGAAAGTTAAGCCTCTATCAAGATTGAGATAGAGAAATATTAATAGAAGATTTTTTGTAAAGTTTGCAAAACAAATTAATAAAGAGTTGATGAGTAAGGTGTTGGATATATCTAATTTTTTGAAAATTTAAGAAAAATTATCAATGCATTAAAAAAATATTATTGTTGAATGTCATAGAATTATGTATGTTAGTATGTGTTAGGTTGACATAGCCTAGTGGGATCCCTTAGCACCTATATTGTGACCCTATGGAACATGCTAAGAAAAGTGGAAGTATTCGGCACATAAGAAAAAAATAGATTGGTAGCCAAAACTACTAGAGCTCATGGGCAGGCCATCCCAAAAACAATATGGGATTTCATAGGTTTCATCCCTAAAAATTATAGATTCAAGATGTTAAAGAGTATCAAGAAAGGAAGTGGAGAAACTACTTAAGAACAATTTTTGTGATTAAGGAGGAGTGTTGCAAATTTTAATCCAAACTAACTAGTTTTATAATCATTTTAAAATCTTCTATGCATTAGAACAAATCTTGGCATAAGGAAGATTTTATCATGGATTCAAATAGAGTCTTTATTAACCCTTCCAACCGCTCACTATGAAATTAGCCTGTTGCGTAAACTTTTGGTTTAGTAGGACCTCTCTCTCTCTCTCTCTCTCTCTCTCACACACACACACACACACACACACACACACACACACACACACACACACACACACACACACACACACACACACACACACACACACACACATACACACACACACAATAAATCAATCTTTTTTTAGTCTAGCTTTGTAGAGTGGCTACAAGTAAGAATATTAATATGTATGGAGTTTTGAGCCTCTAAGTTGATATGAAGAATCATGTATGGAACTCATGGAGCTACAACTCAATCAATACATGTAATGTTTTATTTTATTTAATATAAATCTCTATTTGTTCCCTATTATTATTTCTCTCCTATTTCTTCATGGAATAGGTAGAAGTAGATTATTTCATTATGAGCATCAAAGGTAATAATAAGGAATACATATGGATGTAGATTAAAAAAGAGAAGATGGAAGGGAGCTTAAATAACATTTCTTGTTGCATATATATTATTAATGCATGTCTATGACCAAATCCAAATTAGTTTGGAAAGATGTACAAATTTGAGGTTGAAGTCATCTTATTTTCTATAGTAAATCAAATTTATTCAAGTAGTTTGATTGTGTTTCAAACAATTATTGTGGAAGTTTACATTTTTATACATTAGTAAGCTTTGATAATATTAGTTCCTTAGACAAACTAATTTTGACCCTAAATAGGATGGTCCCATTTTGAATAAACTATATTTGACCTTGACATCCTGTGCCAACATGTAGACGGATAGGCCCTTTGCCTTGGGTAGTATTTTGCTTGTTGCTAGTTCTAGAATGAAATAAGTTCAAAGATTCTTTCACTTTTGTATGATGATTTCCTCACTTGAGATAGAACAAGCCACTCCTTAAGGGAAGTATGTCTACCATGTTGACATGTTCCTCAACTTGACATGTTCTTCAACTTGAACTCTAAACTCCAAAAGTTAAGAGACAATGTTGTTATTTATAAATGAGGCAGGAACATATTAATAATAGTGTATGAAAAGAGTTGAGAGTCAATGTAACGAGTCAGTTAGATAATTAAAATAGTCCTATATATTTGGTGGCCAATAGGTGCTGAAGTATCACTTCTATTTGGCATTTTTTTATTTGAATTCTCCTAACCCTCATTGATATGATATAACAAATTTTGATGTAATATAGTACATTTTACTTACTCCATACGACCCCATGCAAGAGTTATCCACATATCTTCCATTATTATGGTGCAAAGGCTTTATCCACATGTCTTCCATTATTATCGTTTACATCTTCGACCAAAGCAACAAACCTGCATGTCGCCAACTTCAGCATTCCACGTTCCGTGGGGTATAAGACACGACTTCTAGGGTTTTGTCAGCATGCTAATACCATGTAAATATTGAGAGTTACGGGATGTGGTATGGATATTATATGAATAAAATAAAAGATGGATTTCTACGTCAAAGCAAAGATGAGACGGGTGAATTATTTGACAAAATATCTCAATCAAACATGGCCTTAATTAGACAATCAATCTAAACATTATTATAGGAGGATCACATTAGGAGAACTTAAAAAGTTTGTTTGCTTAAAAGTTTTTCCCGTCCCACTAGAGGTTCTGCTTTGATTGACGAAACCAGGGTCGATGAGACCACTTAGTTTTGAGAGATATGAACATGGTTTACAACTGTCTCCGTTGATTACCATGGGGAGGGAGATAAAACCCACTAATATAACACTAACTGTTTTTTTCTTTAAGCTAAGTTTGGATGCCAGAGTTTCCATGAGACTGAAATCAAAGAAACCAGTCTCACAGGGCAATCCTCACTGCACTTTGAGACCACACTATCCAAATCCCTCCAATGTACAGTACTTACCAACAAGAGAAATCAGTCATCTAGCCAACCCAAATGTGAATGAGCTTCCATAATTTCAACTCTAAGTTCAGGGATAGAAAATGTCTTAGCTCGAAGCCACTGATGCCCCAACTTCTTATCGCAGATAACATGTTTCAGTGAGACAAGTCCACAAACACTTCTGGGCAACATCCTCAAACGAGAACACTCTCTCATGTTAATCTGTTTCAGTTTCTTCAGTTGACCTATTTCTTCTGGAAGCTCTTTCAAGCGCTCACACAGTGAAATGTCTAGAAATTCAAGCTGCTCAAGTTTCCCAATTGATGCTGGAAGCTCTTTCAGGCCTCGTAATGCTGAAAAGCCTAGCGTTCTTAAGGATCTCAGATTTCCGAGATCATATGGCAACTTTTCAACAAGATGGGAGTTTGTAACAGACCATATCTGAGCAGAGGACATTTGAAAGACAGCAGGGGGCAATTCCTCCAAGTTGCTACAGTGCTCCGGATGAAATCCTTGTATGTTGGCACCATTCAATGTGGAAATATTTGCAAACCCTTCGCTTAAGCTCAATGATAGTCTATCCAAGTTTTGCATTACTTTGCTCTGTTTCACATTGGTGGGTGCAAACAGATTCTGCAACTGAATGCTCCCGAGCAGAGGGAGTGAAGATGAAACACCAAGACCTCTTATTGTGGCCTTTTTAGAGCTCAAATTACATACGATTGAAAATTTCAGTCTTTTCATGGTATTTTGGCAAGCGTCATTGCCAAGCATGAAAGCTTGTTTACAGATGGTCTCATTCAGAGTGCTACATACATCTGGAGGTTTTAATTCCTTATATACATCTTTCAATTCTGCGATAAGCTTTCTCGCATTCAGCAGTAAGTCACCTGGGATAGAAACCACGAAGCCAGAGATCTCCTTCTCTAGGTTCAGTATCTGTGAAGCATATCTACATTTACAAAATACGTTGGAAGGGCTTATTTTCCCACAGTATTTCACCAACTCCACGCCCCTAAAAAGCGTGCTTAAAAACTGATGAAAGGCTTGATTTTGTTGATCCTTGGGCTGTTTGAGGCAAGATGAACAAATTTGTTCAACAGCTGCGATTAGGGATTTCAACAACGAATCGACTCTTTACAGTCGGGTTGAAACTCTCCATCCTCTTTTCGCAAAACGAAAACTATCGACCAAAGATTTAATAAACCTTCCAGAAACCGGATGGTTCTTGAACCTGTAGTCTAGGAGTATTTCATTGCTATAGCTTTGATCTATGTGGTTGAAGAATATTGAGAGAGAGCTCATGGTGGGTTTATAGGCAAAATGATTGAGAGCTTCGTATGACGCAAGAATAGCATTTCTGGGAACCACTATCAAACTTTTCACCAATTTATCTCTTATTTCTTTTCATATTATTCATTTTATATAAAATGGACAACCTATCCATTTGAAATCAATAATCCAAAATTATCTTTATAACATCATCACTATCTTTCCTCTAATCCTTGCTCTATGTTTATATATGCCTCTATTTTAAAATCCATACGTCTCTCTCTAATTCACACCTTCTTCCTATCTACCTCACTATCCATTCATTTATATTTTTCTTATTATGTACGCATACACTCTTTTCTTCATTCTTATCTATATCAATATCAACCTTTTTAGATCTAAATCTCTTATCTATCTTCGTATTATTCACTCTCCTTGGCCTCTCCCCTTATCCTGTCCTATATCTCACTACCCCTCTATTTGTTATATATTATATAAAATGGCCAACCTATCCTTTTGAAATGCACACAATATATCCTCTTATCATAAAACCAAACAAAATAAATACCTAGAAATCTAGTAATTGATTTAGGTTAGCCTAATTGACAAATGCATTGAATATGAACACTTTGTAAAAATATTTCATCTTATTCTATAACCATATTTAAGGTTGGTTGGTTTGAATTTAAAATTTATTAGGTTTATATTATGTTGGACTATGATTTGTACATATATAATTTAATAATGATTACTATGACCTTAGGTCGTAGTTCATCCAATTAAAAAATATTAATATATAATATATTTTAAAATTAAAATAATTATATAAAAGTTAAGATCAAATATCTATCCAACATTGTTGGAAATTAATACCTTTAAATTTTAATACTTACATGAGATATTTTTTTTTCCTAGAAAACTCCTCAATTTGATGAAATAGAGCTTGCTAAGGAACATTATAAAGAAACTTTTAAATTCGGTCCTTCCAAATAGAACTACTAATGAGGTTTTGAATTAAATGCACAATGACTTTCTAGTTAATAATAATATTTTATTCTTATATAACATATATTATGTTATATATAATATTATTACATTTTAAATAATGTTATAATATTAATATGTTATTTTATATTATAGATATATTGATTATATTTTCTTTTGTCTTTATTGTGTTTCATATAATATTTTGATTTAAATTCTAATAAAGATTGAAATGTAAAGAATTAAAGAGAACAAAACCCTAAACCTTGATTTCACAACTATAAACAATCTCACACAACGTGAAATCAAATGAAACTAAAGTTATGCATGTAATAATCATAATGTTATACAATTCATCAATGAAAAATTGACATTGCAGAAAAGAAAAACACTAAGAAACTAGAAAGAGGCCAACATAAAATAGATTTTCTTGAGGAGTGTAAGATTAGGTTATGCTTTTGAGTAGGCTGTTTGATGCCATGACATAAAATAGTTTCAGCCATGGATGGTTCATTTTATTAAAAATATTAACCACAATAAATATTTTGATTGTGCAATAGTCATTAGCAATTGCTTATATGAACAATTTACCACAACACATGCCACATTTAAGATAACTTCTGAGATATTTCTTTGTTATTTTCTACTTTTTATTTAAAAAAATTTCACATATAAATTTTATCTAGTTGAAAAATAGTTTCATTATCCTTTAGATATATATAACTAATAGGTAAGACAATTATCTTCTTAGTATTGAGATTAAACCATTTTTAATTCTATTATTTTTTTAAGAAGAAAAGTATAGATGTATTGCAATCAAGAAATCTAAGGATTGTCACTTGAAAAATTCTTAAAAACTACTTTCTAGAAATATGGAAAACTATTGTATATGTACAATTTTAGCTTAACCAATAAATACTCTAGCTAAAATGATAGAACAAAATATGCAGTAGGAAGAAAAAATTCATAAGAAAATATACAATGAAAGAATTACAATAATATAGGCTTCCTCAAAGCATAAAGCAAAGGAAAAATGAGAATAAAACTGAAAAAAAAATAGAAGTATTCCTTAGTCAGCTTACACACTAAGAAAAGAAGCTTTGTCCAATAAAAGCATACATAAAAATAAAAAGTATACTAAGTTTTATTTTCTAGCATGCCCTCTTAAGTCTAACTAAGGAGACAAAAACCTAAAAAGAGGAATGAGGAAAGAGGGAAAAACCAAGTAGGAACAAAGCCCCACTCAAAATATGCACTAGAAAAGCATCTTTTGATACACAAGAAAAGTGTGGATGACTGTCGAATGATAATTGTCATAGTGTTGAATGAAAAACCTCCTTTGAAATCATAATTAAAATTAGGATCAATATGCATGAGTGCCCCCAATGACACTACTCAAATAATGAGATGATGGAAAAGTAGGCTAAACATTTGTCAATTAAAGATATAAAAGACAATAATATACATAGAAGTATCCAAAAAATGAAATAGATGGCAAAAGAAGGAAAAAAATCTATTAGTTAAGGATTCATATGACACATAAATCTATACAAGTGACCCGAATGACACTACTCAATCATGCAAAAATAAATTGCTAGATGAAAATATAGGTGCCAGTTCTCTACAAAATTGATTAACTGTGGAACCAAGGAAGCATCAACACTAATGGTAGAAAAACCTCCAAAATCTTAAAATGAAAGGCATGACAGGTCCATTGAAATTGTGTGTCAATAAGAAGAAGATGAAGGCAAGACCCATGCAAAAAGAGCATGATCTTGGCTTGCATATGATGGATCAACATAATTCAGTTCAATCTCTATTTCCATTACTATTCCATGCAAGTCTTTACTTCTGAGATGAAGTAGAATGTTTAGCTTCCATTTAATATAGCAATATAGCTTAAAGAAAGAAAAGGCAAAAAACTCCATTCTTCAAAAGCTCTGAGTTTCTTCAATACCTGCAACAAAAAAATTTGTTCTTCTCTCTAGAAACCACAAGCTCTGATACCATGTAAAATTTTAGCTTAACCAAGAAATAATCTAGCTAGAATGATAGAACAAAATATGCAACTATAGAAAGAAAAAATTCAAAACAAAAGATGAAAAATAGAACTTCTCATTATTTATAATGAAGGGATTACAATAATATAGGCTTCCTCAAAGAATAAAGTAGAGGAAAAATGAGAATAAAATTGAAAAAATCATAAGCATTCCTTAGTTAGCTTACACATTAAGAAAAGAAGCTTTATCCAGTAGAAGCATGCATAAAAACAAAAAGCATGCTAAGTTTTACTTTCTAACAGTATCAAATGTTTGAATTATATTAAATAAATTTCTCTAAATGTTTATTATATTTTAATAGAAACCATGTCATAAAGAAATGATATTTGGTTTGATTTTTCTTCTAGTGTATTTCAAAAAATTGTATATATACCTTTAAATATGTAATTAAAATCAAAATTTATTATATTTTTCTTCATACCCACAAAGCATCTTTGAACAAATTTACAAATTTTAGCTAAATTGGATTTGTAAAATATTTATTATTAATCTATTTTCTAAAAAAATACAATGAAAAAATAAAAAATCGAAATGAAATTACAAACTTTAAATAGCTTTTAAAAATTATGCATAGTTTAGAATATAATTTACGTTTAGTTTAAACTATAATTAAAATAATAATTCATAAATAAGTACATTTTAACTTAAACCAAATAAACTTTTCTTTCATTTTCTAAATTGTGTTGGGTTTCATTTCTAAATGGTAGACATAGCTCTTCCATGGGATCTTTTTAATTTTGTAAATGACTAACAATTGTATTCCAAGGGTCACTAATTTTATCATTTAATATCATATTGAATTGATTGGGCATATCTACATATATTTACAAGAAGGATATAATGTATGACACTACATAAGTTATCACTATTAAATTTGTAGGTGCTCATATTGCAGCTACTCATATTGTAGGTTGATGGATGAAAATTAGAAACTTGTATGCAAGAGGGTTTTGTGTAAATCCAAATAATAATTTAAATGCCTAAAATAAGGCAAGTGTCTAGAAAGGTATGCATTGCATGAATGCTTAAAGGGACAAGGATTTGTAAAGTGAATTCCCATAATCCTATTTTTCTTCAAAATCTTATCGTCATGCATGCACTACCAATGATAATCCTATGTTCAATTTTCTTTATTTTTCTTGAAACATCTTCATTTTCTTAGCATTTGACAATGTTAGACTATCAAAACATTCTGATGAGCATCCTCCTAAGAATAAGCCTATCAACTTAAAAATTATTTTATCTTGTGATTAAATTAGCTATTAATTTGAGAGTTATCAAGACTTTAATTTTTATAATATATAGTTATTTTTTTATCAATTATTAAAGTAAAGTCTTGAGAACTCCCACTTTCCTTAGATATATTATTGAACATATAAAAGTTAGTATCAATGACATGGAAACAAGGTACAACCAAACAATAATTTGTTGGTAATTTTCATGTCTAATAATTTATTTCTTATTCATTTTAAAAATTATTCTTAAAGAAGGGTTTACCATATAGTGTGGTGGTCATGTGGTAGTTGTATTATTATGCCAACCAAGGTTCAAGCCATTATTTTTTATATTGAAAAGAAGTCAACGTTTGGGTGACCGGCCTAGAATACACTGACTTAGTGACAAAGTCACTATCAACAGAATCAAAACTCTTAGACCTATAGTCAATAGATTATATATACCCATAATTAATATAAAAAATATAGCGGTGGACTAAAAACCTACTATACTTGATTGTATAGGTCACACCATTCTCTTTTGTAGCTATAAAAATACTTGTATCAAGGCTCCATTGGCTTTATTGGTTCATCATTAATCAAGTTTCTTACATTTGCAACAATATTCCTAGGATTATAATTTTGCACAAAGGTACTCCAACCCGTTCTAATTCCTTCACTTCCATTCAAGACTACTATTTGTATGATTGGAACATACCATTTTAGTTCAATAGATTGGTCATCTTCCCCCAAATAATCCATGAGAATATTATGTTCTTTTTGGAACAAGAAGCATGTTATATGTGACAAGCATGTATTCAAATATTAAGGACTTGCAACATCCTTACCACCCAAAATTCTAGTTTCAAATTGACCAACTAGAAGTAAAATATTGATGGTTTTACTTCCAACAAAGTCTTGTGCCATTCTAATAATTTTGGTCAAAAGGATATGTTCGCCATGATGGTAAGTAGAATACTCCAAACATATCTAGACAATTAAGTAAACTTTTCTTGTTTGACAAAATTAATTTTGAAGAACCAAAACAAAATTTTTGTTTTCCCTTGCTTCAAGCCATCAACCATTAATGTAATAGATCTTTGTAGATCATCCCTCAAAAACAAGATGAGCCCCTTATTCATAGAATCCTTATAAGAGATAAGGTTTTCACACTAGTCCAAATACATCCCAGCCTTAAATTAGCTCAACCAATTTTTTTTTACCTCTATCTTCTTCTTGCTAAAGGCTAGTTCAATCGCATCTCCATCTTCCTCACTAACCCATACAATTTATTTATTCTCTAGATTAGTGAAATACCCTTTTCCCTCTTCAATGGATGTAGTAGTACCTAGACCCTTACAGTGCTTTATGGTCTAACCTAATATTGATCCACTTATTATTGCCTCTCTCCAAGATTCATACTCAGGAAGGGTGTAAAAGGAAAATATACATTTCCATTCCTAAGTGTTTCCATAATAATAGGAGTGATAAATTCCACAAGGAATGAATTTATTTGGGCTGAGATGACCAGTTATGATGTATGAAGTTGATAAGAAATCCCTTGATATAATAACCATCATGATCTTGATCTATCATTATCATGAGATGACCATATATTAAAGATAAACAATATTTTCATATACTTATTGTGTTGTAGACCAAGAATTTATTTTATATTTTTACTCTCCTAAATTTACATAATTTTTAAATGTGATACTTTCTTAGATTAAGAAGCTTGCCTCTAAAATGAATCACACCATAGTGATCTTAACCGACAACATTAATTCCTTCCAATGCAAGAGCCTTGGTTGATTCATTGTCTCTTAAAATTGAATCCCACTTTTTAGATATTGGACTTCTAGATGTGTCTATCTTCCAAGTCACTTAACTACAACTAGGTCATTCTTATTTTATATATAACTTTACACTGAAGATATCTACACTCTCCAACACACAAAGAAAATATTAATTTAGAGAGAGATGGACATGATGGTATTGCACGACACAAGGAAATGTTATCTATTTCATAAAAATTGAATACGTGAAGATTATTTAGAAGTGACCAAACTATTAAATTTTATAAAGAGAGTATATCAAGGCACAACCTTGTTAACATGGATGTGCCCCTAGCTTCCTTGTAATTCCTAAAGTGCTAAGGATTCTCCAAGGCATTTGTAGATAATGAAATCTCAAGATTTAGAGATTAGAAACATAAACCAACATGTTGTACCATCTTTGAAATAGTTGCATCATTAATTATCTTGAAATGACCCAATGTTTTATGTGTGTGTGTGTGTGTGTGTGTATATATATATATATATATATATATATTTGCACATGATGTTAGATCCATGGAGGACTTGGAAAATAATTAAGAAGTTTTTACAACATAACAAAGGGTTTTTGTTCCCAACATTGAAAAGAGCTTGATTGTGAGATTGTGACGAAGAGGCCAAACAAAGGAAATATGCTCAATGAATAATTGTTGAATCAATCTACTAGCTGCTTCCTAGAGGTGGAGCCCTAAATCTGTCAACTTCTCTAAAAAGTAGGCTTCTTATTATATGGTAAACATGAGCATAATTGAAACAAATGAGAAATGTTAGCAGAGACTAGACACTTTGAGTCTAGGAACTGCAAAAATGTTCTCTTTTCTAGAAAGAGCACCTCCAAAGGCTTCACTCATGTTAAGCCAGGATGGATCACCTTCAACCCTTCGGTGGAAGTAGTGCATCATCTTAGCTAAAGTGATCTCTACAGTACCCTAGCCATTAGAGCCCCTGGGCATCTTAGTTTTCCTGCTCCAAAAGGAAGAATATCAAAATCTTGACATTTTATATAAATATATTTTCCTATAAATATTTATGGCTTAAATGTCTAGGGATCCTCCCATATAACTAGATCTCTTGAAATTTCCCATGCATTCACCATAATCCTTGTCTTTGCAAGCAAACAAATCCTTGAACTCCCATAGTGTAAGCTTTTATAGACTCACATGGCACCAACAATGGGACTAGGGGATGTAGTCTTAAGGATTCTTTACCCACCCACTATAGATATTCTAAGCTAGGAAGATTAGATTCTCATACTCCATGGTGTTTTCCTACTACAAACTTAATTTATTCTTGCACTTTTGTTGCAATATGGAGATTTCTCAGCATTTCACCCATTGTCAATTCCAATGCAATAGATATGGTCTCTATTCCAACAATAAAAAAAAATCCTTCCTATAAAACTCTTAATACATTAGATAAGTTTAGAAGACATGAGTTTAAAAATGAAGGTTTTATCCTGCATTTGAGGCCAACCAAATCTAATAGATTGTAAATTAAAAATATTAGAACCATGAGATTTCTATAATATATTAGAGAGTTTTGATATTGTTATTGGGATTTAACTGTGTGATTTTTGAGTCAAACTCACCCATATTTCTTGAGTAGTGATTCAACATGAATCTATCTCTCATGATAATAAATGGAACACTTGGCACTCATTGAATCTAGGTGATTCTCATAGTGGTGAAGCATTGAAACTTCCTGGGAGGTCATCCATCTCAATACTACTCCAGCTTGAGCACCCTTAAGTATAAAGTTTGCTCCATGGGTAAACCCAAAGCTTGCAACCCCATTGCAAAAATGTCACCAAGTGTTGTGCCTTATGAACCATTCATTAGAAAGCTCCTTAAGATCATAAATTGATAAGTAGGAGATAATTTCCACAGCAAGTGAAATTGTGATATTGCTATCAAGATTTAACTGTGTGATTTTTGAGTCAAACTCATTGATCCATGTTTCATGATTAGTGATTCAACATGAATCCATATCTCATGAGAATAAATGGAACACTTAGAACTCATTGGATATAGGTGATGCTCGCAAGAGTGAAGCATTGGGACTTCCTATGAGGTCACCCATCCTAGTACTACTATAGCCTGATCATGCTTGATTACGAAGTTTCCTCCGTAGTTAAACCCAAAGCTTGCAACCCCATTTGCAAAACCTTCATCAAGTGTTGTGCCTTATGAACCATTCATTAGAAAGCCCCTTAAGGTCATGAATTGATAAGTAGGAGATAATTTCCACAACAAGTCAAATTCTGATATTACTATTAGGATTTAACTATGTGATTTTTGAGTCAAAATCATTGACCCATGTTTCACGAGTAGTGATTCAACATGAATCCATCTCTTATGAGACTAAAAGACCATGTTTGATTCAAGGTGAAGATCTATCATGTTATTGAGCAAGAAGGTTTTCGATATACATGTCTCTTCCAACTATTTTGAGGGCTATTTCCTTTCAGGATCCGTAGTGAATGGCTTAAACATCACACACTAAGGCTTGATTCCTAGAGTAAAAGTGTTAAATAGTCAAAGTTTGACTTAATTTTCCAAGCTTAATTTCTTCCTTAGTGTGTGTTGTTTAAGGCTGGCTGATTGATACAGCCAAACTTATAGCCCCTCCAAGGGATAGAGCTTTATTTATGGAGATGAAAATAAAATACCTTTGTGTGATTTATTATCATGAAATTGAGTATCCACTCTGATGATTCCTAAGTTTCAAGACCTATCTTATGATTTTGACCTTTAATTTTCATTGATGCAAAAGCTCCTTCATATTCCAAATAGAGTTTTCCAAGCCGACATAAAATTGAGATTTCACAGCAATAGTAGTATGAAACTAGAGGGTATTAGCCTCTTCAATTTCAACACTTTCACACAAATTATCTAGATGAATTTTTGCAACTCTACTCATGGTATTTTGGGCAGCATTGTTGGCAAGCATGAAAGCTTGTTTATAGGTGATCTCATTCAGAGTGGTCTTGATTTTAAATTGATTGTGAGTCCATTGAGAAATGGTAAAGAAAGGAAAGGATATGGAAAGAGAGACAAGGATAAGGAATGGGCAAAGGAAGTTGTTGATAATGTTTCAGATTCAGATGTTTTGAGTCAAATCCTATTGATGGCACAATGATTGTATTCTCGAGTCTTCTTTGACTCGTCATATTGCCTAAGTTAAGCCAATGTTTGCACGTGTTGAATGATATTTGGTAGTGTCAAAAAAAATATCGCACTTGAGCTACTTTTCAAAACTATAAGACATCTTCGAAGAAGAGATACAATGGTCATAGTTCGTGTAGGTGGTTGCAGGCCTAGAACTTGATAGCCGTATTGGCCATGTTTGCACTTTTTAACCATACATAATAGGTTGAAAAATCGTATGACCATATGAATTGATAGGCTAAAATTTTAGAGAACTATCAATATTACAAATAAATTTATTAGTAAACTGCCAATACTTGTTATAGCCAACTTATTATTTTATCTAATAATATGCAAAAATGTGATTTTATAAAATGCATAATATATATGCATGATAAATATGTATTATATTATTTTATAAATGTTTCTATTTTTTTTTTGTTTATGTTTTGATGATTGTATATTTATGTTAATTCACATGGCTCTGACCCCATGTAGAGAATTGTTTGGATTTTTCTATCTTTTCAGAATCATTCTTTTGTTATTGTTAATATCTATTCCCTAAATGGTGTTGTAGAGAGTTTTCACCTATGACATTGATTAGTAGATCATTTTCCACCTACCACTTGGGATTTTTTGTGGGAACTTCAATATGGTTTAGTTGTATACTAATAAGGAAGGGATTTTTCCTTTTCAAAGGGGAGCATGTGAAAGAGAAGCCTAGTTTTACATGCAAAACAAGCTGGTCATTTTTTATCGCAATGTTAACCATCGCTCATTTTGTGAGGTTTGGCATACTTGGTCTAACTTTTGAGATGAGTCTGACAGAGTTTTAAAGAGACTGGACAATGCCAAACTTTTGACTCAGCCCTTTTTTTCCTTTTCACACAACCATGCTTTCCCATCACCCCTTTGCTAGATGTGACATTTTTAGATCATTACCCAATCCTCTTTTCCATCACCTGGCACACAAGTCAACCCCATCCTTTCAGAACCTAGTTCTTTCTGAATACTTCCTTTTTGTCCCATCCATCTACTGTTTCCCACATTCTTCATGTCTAAAATCTTGAGCCTAGGCCTCAAACCTTTGTTCGGTGGATTCAATGGTGGAAAGATGTCATCCTCTATATTGCATGATTTCTTCACATTTATGGGATACAATTGGCCATGTACCACATAAGATCTTATAAAGCTACCACTAATGATCTTTGTACAACCTTAGAAGCTCTATCCATAAATCTATTTGACATGGATTTATAGGTGCATCTTGTAATTCTTTGTCACTAGAAATAAGTTGTAGACTACTATGCTGCTAGGGGAGCTCAGATCAGAGCTTGTCTCCACTGGCTAGAGGTTGGTGATCAAGCTTCAAAAGAA
Source organism: Cupressus sempervirens (assembly GCA_028749045.1). Taxonomy (NCBI): domain Eukaryota; kingdom Viridiplantae; phylum Streptophyta; class Pinopsida; order Cupressales; family Cupressaceae; genus Cupressus; species Cupressus sempervirens. The sequence continues at coordinate 182,836,236 of CM053786.1, read as the reverse complement.
ATTTTCAATGTTGTGTGAGCTCACTACTCTACAGTGTGGATCAAGCATATTAGGGAAGACTAGTAGGTCCTTTCTGACCTACCTAGAATCCTTTAGGCTTTTGTACATAATTATGAGAATGTTTTGGCTATGTAGGGAACCTTTGCTACATGTGACCATGCCTTACAAGCCTACATTTTCGTCACTCCTAATAGGCTTTCTGTAGAGAAATATGCCTCTTGTGATCAAATTCTTACACTTTTTGATCTCACGAAAGTTTTCTTCTCCATGGCTGATGATAAAGCCCCCGGGTGTGATGGCTTCCCTAGTGAATTTTACAAAGCCCTATGGGAGGACAATTGCCCTAATCTATATCAGGTCTGTCAAGAAGCATATATTACTCATTCCTTAGGCAAAATAATTAATAAAAGTAATATAAAATTCATATCTAGATCTGGAAATCCTGAGGACATATGAAATTGGAGGCCCATCACACTGTTGAATATTTCCTACAAGATAATTATCAAGGCTCTCTCCCTTAAAATCTAACATTTTCTACCACAGATTGTTCATCCTGAACACATTGGTTTCATCAAATCCATATATATTATGGATAGTATCATTTCTATTTGGAAAGGTATGGAATGGTCTTATTAGTCCAAACAACATTGCTTGTTTCTTAAGATTGACTTTGCTAAAGCCCATGACTAGATTGAATGACCTTTCATTTTGGCCATGCTTCAAGCCCTAGGGTTTGGCCCTTTTTTCTACAATAAGTTTAGATTCCTTTTGGAGATACCTCTTCTTGTGTTACTAGAAATGGTTGACAATTTGAAGCCTTTTGTCTGTATAGATCTATTTGGAAAGGTTATCCTTTAGTGCCTTCTCTTTATATTTTGGTCATTGAAGGGTTTGGTTTTCTACTTGCTGACACCATCTCTTTGGGCCTTGTGCATTGCATAGTTCTCCCTAATTCCACTATGTAGCTTATGAATAGCCATTTTGGAGATGAGTCCTTTCTCACCCTTCTAGAAGATAAGGGTATTGTAAACATACAATTTGAACAAATTTTGTTTTGTCATTGATGTCATATCTATTGATGAGACATATTGCTACCTAATCTAAATGTCATATCTATTTGATTGATGAAGAGGATTTTAGAATTTGATCATAACAATAGAACCTTAAGGAAAGGTTGAATTTATGAAAAGGGACTTACAATGGACATTTGATTAGATAGACTTTGATAGAGAAAACTAATTGTTTATGTCAAGAAAGCTAAGATAAGCTTTGCAAAAGAGTAAAATGCTAAGGAATGCCAAGTAATGCTAGAGTCAACCAAGTTATAGTTAGTGCCAAGAAAATCTAGTGTTGACCAAGTACTAGCATCGACCAAGTAACAGTAAGAAAATAAATTCAAGAAAATCATGAGATCAAGTCGACATATTTTATTTCTTGGGAGATGTAAATTGTGTTGAAGATAAGATTAATGAGTTGAATCATTAAATTCAAGGTGAAGGTTAGGTAAATAAATAACAGATGGATTCTAGAGAAGTCTTTAGAGGATGATCAAGAAGATGGACATATATAATGAATCAAGTTGAGCTTGATCATAAACCCTAAGATCTATGGCGGAGATGAAAAGTGGTAAAGAAAGAATTACCTATTTAAAGAGGCATAAAGTTGAACAAATTATGACGGAACTAGGACATCAATGAAGTGCAAGTTTATAAGGAACATACATACAGAGGTGGATCAGAGATACATAAGTGTGTGAGTGAATGTGAAGCTGAAGGAGAAAGCTTTTAGATATGATTTTGTTATTGATAAGTGAATTAGAGTAGAAGGTTTAAGTGCTTTTGAGAAGAGTGAGCTAATTGGTTGAAGGATGTGAAACAAAATCAAGATCAAAGATGTCAATGAAAGGCTTATCAATAAACTAGCATAAGGACCAAACAAAGATCCAAATCTGTGAAAGTGAGTTGTAATTGCAGATCAAAACCTACTATTTTCTTTCTTATCATTGTAAACAATTTTTATTGAAACTTTTTAAATAGAGTTTGACCTAACAATCATTTTAACACTTAACAATTTATGTAAATCCTTTAGTTCAAGGTGACATTATAATGGAATGATCAAAGTCCTCAAACAAGACCACTTTTAATAGGGCGATGAAATCCTTTAACAAGGTTACATTTGATAGTGTGTTTTGTAACCTTTAATAGGGTTGGATCCTAATAGGGCTCACTTTGAAAGAGTGAAAAAGAGTGATATGTTGTTGGTAGTTTTTTCAAAATTGGGGATCCACATTAAATTCTAGAGTCAAAACTATGAGGAATTGTTTATGTGTTTTACATTTGATAATGTCTACATCATGAAATGTAAGTTATGTTTATGACATTTTTATAGTAGAGACTAAGCACCAACAATAAAAGCAGAACAATGAATGCTTATTATTTAATTGTTCAAGTTCGGGTAACTAATTCACTCTCCCCTCTCAGTTATTCTAAACATTTCTAACAATTGGTATCAGAGATGAGTACTTACAAAGAAAATTTTGAAGATACTTAAAGATAAAGATCATGACTCATAAGAGAGATGTACCCAAGCTGAACAAGAAAAGCTTTCCTACATGACATAACTTGAGGAAGCTGCACATATATAGTATCAATGATGTTGTTGTCAAATTTTCAGAGAAATGAACATATAAAGATTAAAACTACTCCTTTAACTATTGAACAAATGAAACATAAGCTAGAAGACAACCAAGTAATGTTGGAGATTTCCTCAACCCTAAGATATGTGAAGTTTGATGACCTAAAAGATTGTAACACTGCAACGAAAATGTGGGATGGATTGAAGACCATATATGGAGGTAATGGGAATGTCCTAATGGCCAAATCAAAAAGTCTAAGAGGTAAATGTGATGACATGAGAATGATGGAAGGTGAGAACATTGTACAATACTACATAAGAGTTAAAGAGGTTGTTAATGCTATTCGAGGTGCAAATGTAGAAATCATAGATGAAATAGTGATAAGTAAGGTATTGAGGACTCTACACCCTATGTATGTCATTAGAGTCTCTGTAATCCAAGAACCGAGATGCACACTAGGTAACAACTTGACCTTAAAAGGTGTAATTGGTAGAGTTACTACTTTTGAGATGTCAAATTTTGATAACTACACACCTACTAGTATTGAATCTTCTTTCAAGTCACAACTAGTTCTTAGCAAGAAGAAATATAAAAATTTGAAGAGTGATAATGAGTGTATTTTTTTATACTCTCAAAGTTGAGAGGATAGTATTAGATCTTTTCTTCCACTTTCTACTCCACTATGGATGCTTTGGGCAACAGACATACCATGCCTTTTTTTTGAGACATTCGATGATCGATTGACATGGGAATAGGAAAAGATCGAATAGATGGATGCTTCTGGCTCTTCCAATCAAGCATTAGTTTCTCAGTCTTTACAAGGTAAACCAAAATTGAAATCCAAATAGAAGAAAGATACATAGAAAATTGATTCCAAACCTCTAGCTAACCCTTCCAAGGGTAAATCTTCTTTGAAGTCTACTGAGTCTTCCTCCAAGACTAAGAAGAAATTAGTTGAGACCTATATTTTTTGTGGAAATGATGGACATCTTGTTTCTAGGTGTTGGAAACATTTGGAGGCTTTAGAATAAGCCATGTAGGAGCATCACATTTCTTCTCCTAAGTCTTCACCCCCCCTATAGGGAAAGGTCATGCTCTTACTACATGAGCACTAACTTCTAGGTTTACTTGGTTTCTTGATTTTGGTGCCTCTCACCATGTGAGTCACACTCAGTAGTTGGTCACTTCATTTTCTCCTTGTGCTAGTTCACAGATTACTATTGGGAACTCATCACATCTTTTGGTCTTGGGTTCTAGTTCTATTTAATTAATGGGGGGTTCTCTTTAGGATGTTCTTTTTGTCCCTTACATCTCAACGAACCTATTGTTAATTTATTAGATTTTCCACTTTGGCTCTAGTAAGACAATTGAGTTCTCACCACATGATGTGGTTATTTTGGGCTTACACGATTCTAGTTTGATAGTGGCTACTAGGAGTGTCAACTTTGCATCTTGCCTATACAAATTTGATGGATTTGAGTCTTCTAATTGCATAGGTTCTTTTCTTGTAGCACATGCCAATTCAGTGAGTAGACTTTGGCATGAGCATTTAGGCCATGTCCATTACAAATAACTTTAGTAAATGAGCACATAGGCAATTGTTCTTGGGCTTCCCCAGATTTCTTGCACTAATGGTGTTTGTCAGGGTTGTGCTCTTGGCAAACAACATAGGGATCCTTTTCCTCATGGATGAGCTACTCATGCTTTAGCACCATTGGAGTTGATTCATAGTGACCTCATATCATTTCCCACTCCTTTTTCTAGTGCTAGATATGTGCTTACTTTCATTGATGACTTCTCTAGGTGCAAATGGGTGTACTTTTTGAAGTACAAGTATGATGTCTTTGATTCATTTCAAGTCTTCAAGAAATTTATGGAGAAGCAATCTAGTCTTTCTATTCAGTGGTTACACATACATAATGTGGTGGAGTATGTGGACCAAGCTTTCAAGGATTTTTTCTCTGAACATGGTCTTCAACATTAGTTTTTAGTTCCCTACACCCCTTAGCAGAATGGTGTGACAAAGAGAAAGAACTAAACAATTTGTGAGATGGCTAATTGTATGATATAGTCCAAGTCCATGGATTTGTCTTTTTGGGTAGAGGTAGTCAATTGTGCCAACTATATTCAGAATTGGATGCCTCACAAGGTAATTCGACATATGAATCCTAAGGAGGTTTGGTCTTATGTCAAGCCTGATGTATCTTCATTCCAAGTTTTTGGTAGTGAAGCATGGGCATTTGTACCCAATCCTTAGAGGAGAGAAATAGAGTGGAAGAGCTGACACCTCAATTTTTTTGGCTATTGCAAGGATGTTAAGGCATATAGGTTGTTTGATCCTAATTCCAAAGAGGTTCTATTTCAACAAGATGTGTAGTTTGATGAGAGCCTTCTTGCAATAGATACCCTATCTTCAGAGTTTACTTTACTTACCACTACTCCTTCATTATTTCCAGTCTCTATTCTAGATGATGAGGATGATGATCTTGGTGATCCACCTTTACCTCCACCACAAGATTCTCCAAAGATCCCTAAATGGGCTCCTATTATAGTTAAGGCTATAGGATCTCTAGTTGGTGACCCTTCCACTTCCTATCACACTCGGTCTCATATTTTGGGTTCTAGTATTCTAACTCATGCTATTTGTAGTGATCCTCAGACATTTGCAATGATGAGAGGACATAATGAGTGGGATGGTGCCATGGAGGAGGAGTATTGTTCTTTGATTAAGAATCATACTTGGGATCTTTGTTCTCTCCTAAGGGAAGAAAGTTAGTACACTACAAATGGTTATATCAGACCAAGTTTTTTATTAATGGTTCTATTGATAAGTACAAGGAAAATCTTGTTGCGAAGGGTTTTTCATAGGTTCAGGGTATTTATTACATTGAGAGGCCAAGATGAACTCTATTCGCCTTGTCTTATCCATTGTAACTTCTTACTAATGGCCCATTTTTTTGATGGATGTGAAGAGTGCATTCTTGCATGGTGGTCTTACTAAGGAGATTTACATGGAACAACCTTAGGGATTTGTGTAAGATTCCTCCTTGGCTTTTAGACTTCGATGCTCATTATATGGTCTCAAATACGCCCCTTGGGCTTGGTATGAGAAGATGGACTCCTTTCTACTTTCTTTAGGATTCACCTATTGCCATTTTGATTCTATAGTATACATTCATGTCATGAGGATGAGGTTTTGATCCTTGTGCTATATATTGATGATCTTCTCCTCATAGGTAGCTCATCCTCTATGATTCAGGATGTTCAATGCACATTGATGGAATAGTTTGAGATGATTGATCTTGGTTTGTTACACTACTTTCTTTGTCTATAGATTGTTTAGTCCTCTTCTAGGATCTTTGTTTACTAGTAGAAGTATGCTCTTGACATGTTTCAATAGTTTGACATGCTTGATTGCAAGCCTACTCCCACACCTTTTCAGTCAAGTGTTACCTTGTCTACCTCTTGCACTTTTCCTTCAATGGATCCTACATTGTATCGGTAGTTGGTTGGAAGTTTTTTGTACATGAAACATACTCATTGTGATCTATCCTTTGCAATTGGTTTTGTCTCTCTATTTTCACATGAGCCTCATGAGAGTCATTGGCAAGGTGTGAAGCATATTTTGAGATACATTCAAGGCACACTTATGTATGACATTCATTACACATGTGAGACTCCTCACATTATTGACTTCATTAACTCAGATTGGGCTGGTGATGTTGATGATTGAAAGTCTACTTGTAGCTTTGTCTTTTTTCTTGGCTCTAGTCCTATCACCTGGTCATGCAAGAAGTAGAATGCTCACACACTTTCATCTACAAAGGCTGAGTATAGATAAATAGTGCATTCTAGTCAAGAAATTTTATGTCTTCAACAGTTGATGATTGAGTTTGGTTTTCCTCCTAATCGTCCCACTATTTTTTGGTGTGATAATTAGAGTGCTATTCATATTTCTTACAACCCAGTGGAGCATTAATGTACTAAACACATTGAGCTTCATATGCATTTCATCTGTTAGCATATTTAGGATGGTGTTATCTCTTTGGAGTATATTCACACTAATGTGCAAGTTTTTGATATCTTCACCAAACCTTTTGCATCACCACGCTATCTTCAGTTGCATTCTATGCCTGAGGTTACAAAATTTGTCCTTGGGGGGTCTTGTTGAGGCCTTCTTTCATTTTTTTTTAGCATGTTTGTTCTATTCTTCTTTGAGTAGGGTTTTTCCCATTGGTTTTTCTCTATTTCTTCAGTTTATAGAGATTTCCTTATTTTGGGTACTTGATCAAGCCTTGTTGCCAAGACCCATTTTCCTACTTTCATAGCTATGACTAGGTTAGCTTACCTCCTGAGCTTCACTTTAGGGGGGTTATTATCTAGCAATTATTTTTTTACACTTATTAATTATATCACTTTGATTTAATGAATTAAGTTGTATGTTACTCTAGTTTACTTAATTTGTCTTGTAGGTGCATATAAATAATATTTTATATTAATTATAATGTGCAACCTAGTTTTTCCAATTTTAGGGTTTTGTTCTCCTTTAAGGTAAAATGCTTGTAATTATTTCTTATCTTGGAATACATTTTTTCTCTCACTCCACTAAGATTTCCAAGATTTGTTTTTTCCTCTTTGGTTTCCTTCTAGCAACAAGTTATTTTGTATGTAGGTGTTTTCGGCAAACTATGAAGTTGGTTTTTTCAACTTCTACAATTATATTACAAGAGAAGTGATAGATTTGAACTAAAGGTTTTTGCTAGCTTAGGTTGAGCAAGAAAAATTGATGATAGAAAAAGAACTAGTGGAGGAGCATTCTTTCTAGGAAAGAGATTGGTGTCATGGACAAGAAAGAAGCATAATTGTATTTTCCAATCAAAAGCTAAAGCCAAGTATGTGGCAGCTACAGTAAACTATTCAAAAATAATTTGGACCAAGCAATTGCTGAAAGGTATGAAAGAATAAACTATAAATCTAGTGGTTATCTATCGTGATAACACAAGTGCTATCAATATTTCAAAGAAACTAGTGATGCACACTAAGACAAAGCACATTGTTATCAAGTATCACTACTTGAGAGAAATAGTTCAAGACAAAGAAGTGAATCTAGAATATCTTATAGGTAAACTAGGCGTGATTCCTCTAACCAAAGATACTTATGAAGACAAGGTGCATTGTATCACATGTGCTAATCAAAATATCCTACATAGTGGCACAATACAACTCTACTTTCAGACATACCTAAGGTAAATAATTTAGTACAATATATTGTACATGGTATAATTGCATATTCATGAAACTTTAATGTAGAATGCAGATAGACTAACAACGAACTAGACTGAACCCAAGATATCATCATCAAAATGAAATCTCTATGAGCTTCTCTTGTTTCCCTAACTACAACTACTAAGACATCTCTTAGACCAACATCTCAATGATAGTTCTAGAATGGGAGTATGCCTAAAATGTAGATCTACAAGAATGCATGCAAGATCTACGACTAAAAAATGCAGATTATACGTAGAAAACTACTCTTAGAATGCTATCAAAATGGACATGCAATGAGCTAATAAGTAATAAATGATGCTAAATAATCATAAAAACAATGCTAAAATGCTACGAACTTGCTAGAATGACAATGATAAAATGATGAATCAAAATGTGCGTATAGTGTAGATGCCAAAAACTTCGGGTCCTTTGGATCTTGGATTTGCCTCCTATTTATAGGATTTTGGAAGGGGTCTGGATAAGAGTTGGGATTTTCACCTTTGACTAATGGGATTTCAAGTGAAATTGAAAATATATCATAAGAGACTAGGAGGAAGAGTCCAACAAACTTGGTTTTGAGGATAATTGAGGATATTTCTAATTCTTTTAAATGAAAAAGGGAGATTTTCATTTTTGTGAGGATAAATGACTTTATTGTTTTAATAAATGTCTTATTTATTCTCAATACTTTGCCTTTTTCTTCTTTTTTGAATAGTTTTTCTCCTCTTTTAAAGTTGATTTAGGTCTTGTTGATTTGATAGATAATTAAAGACCTAATGTAATTTTTGATTTGAAAGTCTATTGTGTTTATTCTAATTTTCTCCTTGATTTGCATTTATTGATCAAAATTGTGTAACTCGGGTCTTTGCCAATTTTTGGGTGTCTACAAATGCCCCTCTTTGAGCTAATATGCAAAGCATATTAGCTCAAAACTATCTTGATTTTTTTTATTTTAGGTCAAATTTTGATGATTGAATGATGTCTTGACATTTTTCAATTTTCATGGTATCTGATTGCCTTGGTTTTAGTTAATTTGATGTTTGAAATTTTGGCTGGGGTGGAACGTTTTTGATTTTTCAAAAAAAATTAATTCCCCAGTTTGAATGCCTCAGTTTGATATGGATATACTACCCTCTCCAAAATGAAATTGGAAAAAAAATTGGCTGTGCAAAAATTAAGTAGGTTCCAATTTTATTTCTAAAATGTTGGAAATTGATGGATAAAGGTGGTCAAGGTGATTTTAGTGCAATATCCAATTTGTAAAAGGGAACAAAAAGATGCCAATGTTGGTAAAATAGGGTGAAAAGGTGATATAAATGCCCCTAAGGAGGGTTAAATAGGTCAAAAGGCCTTTCACCCTTGTCATTTTCACTCTCCCTTTTGACATTTGGCATTTTGGAGTTCTGAGCTAGTGAGGATGGTTGTCCCTTTACGGGAGCATAGATTCGAGAGGGGTCATCAGTATGAGCATACAACTAACTACGGTGCCCTAGTAAGTCATCGAGATCCTTCATTTGATGACTTTTGCATTTGTACTCAGTTTTTTGGTGAATTTCGTGTGAATTTTGGTAGGAAATTGTCTTTTTAGATGTTTTAGCACATTAATCATTACTTTTACCACTTTTGAAATATTTTAGCGCATTTGAATGATCCTTTAGCACATTTGTGGGACAAAACAACACATTAAAAACCTAGTTTTAATGGAAATTAGCACATATAGGTAAGATGTAGCACATTTAGTGGTTTTAGTAACACCTATGAATTATTTAGCACATATGAATAGTCCTATGGTGCATATGTGTAATATTGCAATGCTTCTGTTTAGAATAGTGTGTTTGCCCTATCAAATAATGCATGTGGTCATTTTAATAGCACTTAGCAATCTTGTAGCACATTCAATCTATGAAATAGTGCATATGTCTAGTATAGTGCATATGATTGATTAGGTAGCACATATGTCCTAGAAATTAGTGCAAATGATCATTGAAGAGTGAAAACTAAGTGTAGGGTAATGCAAATGCTAGATTCTAGGTTTGTTAGCTAGGGATCATTAGAATGGGTAAACAATAGGAATTAGGTATTCATGCAATGATGTTGTAGGATCAGTCTTATGATAGATAGGTAAAGAGTGATGCCCTAGCTCATGATGTAGAGTAGGGAAAATAAGCAAGTCTGACTCAGGATAGAGAAAGACAAGTAATAGGTTCAAGATAAAACCAGTAGCTAGGTAGCTAGAGATAAATATGAGACTAATGTCTGATGATCACTTTGTGATGAAAACTAATGTTTTTGTTTGTTTGATAAAAAATAGGTACATGGGTGAAAGCTCATGGTACGAGGATTGTATCCATGGCCTTTAAAGGTAGTAGGCTAATTGTTGAGCACAGAACGCCAGGTGATAGATAGATGTTGGTTCACTTATTTACTATAGATGTCCCAATTTTGAGTGAATAAGGAGCTATTGACAGTTGTGGCCGAGTGATGGCACTCAGACCACAACACCTTTCACTTGTCGATGGGGGAGATGACAGTGACTCTCAAGGATGTATATTAGATATTTTGGATCTCGATAGTAGGGGATTTGGTGTACTATAATCAAACTGCTGATGGTAATACATTTTGAGACTTGTTTGGGGGTGATAGCATTGGTGATGACAACATATCATAGTTTTAGATGCTATAGTATGAGGCATTACTGATAATTTTGGCTAGTTTGATAGGACGATTTTTGTTTCCAGACTAACGAATTTGAGGATGTCTAGTTGGATGGGCCCAATTGATATAGGATATGATTGATCAGCCACATTAGGTTTTTTGGTTGCATGGGGCAGCTACATTTTAGCCCATTTATATCATGACTTACATTAGGTTGTATATTCTAGAGCCTCATCACTATCAACAGGGGTGATTTTGCTATAGTTATGGACATGGGAGCATTTTCCCATTATTAGTCTAGTGTTTGTGCGAAAGTGGCCACAGGGTATGCCATACATGTATACATATTTTGGTGTTATCATGCAACCCCATTTGGGTAAGATAGAGTATTGGTAGCAGATTTTGGATGACATTGATGAGGTTGTGTGGAGACCTTACAGGTTCACAAAGCTATGGGTTGATTATGATGATGAGATGGTATATTTCTTTGGTCTAAGGTATTTTTTGGGCTGGGTACCTGTAGTGATAGAGGAGTTTTGTTTTAGGTGGGTGGTGAGATAGTTTGGTTGATGGTAGGGCATGCCACAATGGTCAGCATATTATGCTCGAGTGCAGTCAAAGAGAGCAATGTGGGGGTAACTTTGGAGTATGAAGCTTATCTAAAGGCCTTTTTGTAGATGATAGACACACCATAGCCATGGGCATTGTGGGACTGGGTGGTAGATGCAAGGATGGAGGGGGATTATGCATGGTGGTTTTGGGAGTATCCCTGCCCTAGATACATAGATCTAACTGAGCCAATTTTGGGGATCGATGAGCCATCAAGTGAGGGAGAGGATAAGGATGATGAGGGTGGTCTGGAGAGAGGTAGAGGTAGATGGTAATCTAGATTTAGGGTGATAGGTTTTGTCAAAGCATGGGGGAGGCAAGGCCAAGCAGCTATGGTACTACAATAGATGGGAGTGACACAAGGTCTAGTGCAGGGACCAGTGGGTGTAGGGAGGGTTGGAGGGATTTGAGGCCAGTGTGGTATGAGGGTGAGAGGAGGGATGGTTGGTGGTGTGGGAGTTGGGTAGTGGGATAGAGGTGCTGAGTAGGGTAGGGCAGAGTAGGTGGGGGCCAGGTTGCTTGAGGATGTTCAGTTTGTTTAGCAATAGATACCTTGGGTGTAGGCACCTGTTAGGGATCGACATGATGTCCAACCATAGGGGCTGCATTAGATGCTACTAGAGGCACAACCATAGTTACAATAGCCAATGCTATGAGATGCATAATCACCACTAGAGGGGCTAGGGGGATCAACTGATTTGGAGGAGATGATGAGTGCCATGGATGCTTAGATAGGTGAGGTGCTGAGTACATTACAAGCATTTATAGTTGTAGTGACACTGATGCCACCACCACCACCACTGAGCATAGATGGGGTGTTGACTAGTTAGATAGTCAATGTTGCATCAAAAATAGATGTGACAATGTAGGTGCCTTGAGAGGATATAAGTGCCCCCAGTGACTTGGGACTGTCAAATCAAGCACCTACGCATGGATGAGTGTACATTATGTTTTGTGACTATATTCCTCATTATGTATGATTATTCTTTTGATGTTCATTTGATACTCATGTGGATGTACTTGGTTGATCCTTGGATGTTCATGTTATTTGATCTTGTTGGATGTTCTTGTTGATGTAGTTTATTTGATATTCATGTGGATGTTGGCCTATGGATGTATTGTCCTATTGTTGTTTTTGCTTTGTGAGATATCTAAGCTTATAGATGTTTAGATGTGTGCACTTGTTATATCATGAACTTATGTATGCATGTGATGATTTAATTTGATTGATATGATAGTAGTAGATGTTGATGTATATATATGTGAATGACTAATGTAGCATGACATATGGATAGTGACTAAAATAAATGACATGGAAATAATGATGTAATGAAAAGGTGATGTGATGATATGAGTGTAATGACATGAAATGAAATATGGTAAAATGAAATTGGATTTAATGAAATGAGATGTAATGGAATGTAATAAAATGGAATATAATGAAATGACATTGGGTGTAATGTGATGTAATAAAGTGATTGTAATGTAATGTAATGAAATGAATTGTGAAAAATGAAGTGTAATGGGATGAATGTTGTGGTAATGTAATGAAAATTTGATAAAATGTGGAAAGAAATGATACGTGAGGTAATGAAATGAAATGAAAGGTTTGATGAAAGAAATGATATGTGATGAAATGATAGGTAATGAAATGATTAGAGCTAAAGGAATGAAATGAAAAGAGATTAGTAAGTGAAGTTAGAAATGTGATAAAATTGCAAGGAAATGAAACTAATATGATGTAATGAGAGGAAATAGGATATGAGGTATGATAAAATAGGATTGTATGTAATGGAATACAAATTAATGTAATGCAGTGTAATGATATGTAATGAAATGAAATTTTTTGTGATGTAATGCAATGTAATGTAATGATATGTAATGAAAAGAAATTTGTTGTGATGTGATGTAATGTAATGTAATGATATGTAATGAAATGAATGTGTAAATGAAAATAAAAATGTAAATGAATGAATGTGTGGTAAAGTGTCATGGAATGGAACATGACAAAATGAGAATAAAAATAAAAATGTGAAGATGGGATGAAATGATATGATATGATAAATGAAAATGTGATAAATTGTAACATGACAAGTGAAATGTGAATTAAGGTGAAAAATGGAAGGAAATGAAATTGTTTGAGATTCAAAAGCTATGAGATGGGATGCCAACTTTTGAGATTCAAAAGCCACAGAATGAAATAGATGAAAATGTATAAATTAAAGGGAACGGGATGAAGAAAGACGAGATGCAAGTTATGAATGGAGTGATATAGGGAAAATAAAATTTAAGGGAATGAAACAAATGTTGGGATGTTATGAAATGTGATGAAAATGAGATTGTGATAAAGGAAAATGGAAAGGAAATGAGATTGTTTGAGATTCGAAAGCCATGTGATGTAGTGGATGATGCGGTGAAATGAAATAAGATTTGGTGTAATAAAAGGTGATGTAGTGAGGAAGGATGGAAGAAAAAAAAAAGGATGAAATGAAAATGTGATGAAATGAGATTGTTTGAGATTCGAAAACTATGCAATGCAGTAGATGATGTGGTGAAATTTGATAGCGACTAGAATTGTCTGAGATTCAAATCTACATAATGCTATAAGTGGAATGAAAATGTGAAATCATGAAGTGTGATGTTGGTGGCGATATTATGAAGAGATAAAGTCCATGATAGTAGGGCGCTAAAAACTCATCTTGATGTTGATGTTGATGGTGTTGTTTGTTATTGGATAACTAGTTGTGAATTTTTTGATGGATGTTGTGAAGGTCATCTAGTCTAATACTAATTTATGTGCCAACCATTTGTTTTCAAGGAGCCCAAGATGAAAATGAAAACTAGATGAATGCAATTGACTGTCACTTTTTAAAGAGATGCAAACTAATTGTCATCATAGAGTGTGTCATAAAAGGTGACTAAGTACAACCACCACTAGCTTAGCTATAGTGATATGAATACTATGTTATGCTGAGAAGACCAACAAAGATGAACAATGTACATGAAAATATGAAAACTAATAGGAAATAGAAGGTATAGCTATAGAAGACTAAAAATAAGCACACAAATAGTCACATGTCAGATAAAAGACCTCACTTAAGATAGCACACAAAATTGGTTGAGGTACACATGGCTTTCCAAATGAGAGGAGACACTTACAAGTGGACATCGATAATGCATCAAATAGAAAGATCACTAGAGTTAAACAGTGACAAACCAATAAAATATCATGAATTCATCCTAATACCTTTAGTAAAGCACATTATCAAGGTACTAGAAGTACATGATAGTGTAGAAAACCATTATTTGTGGACTAGGTGTGCTTCCAGTTGTGTGTAATAGTGTCAAGTTTGTTTAGTTCTACCAGGGAGCAACTATTATATTAGGTAGATAAGAAAGCATGGGATGTGTTGGCAGTGATTTAGTAGTAGATTCTATTAGGCAATGTGCATCAGTGGGAATTAAGGTGGTTGAATGTCAAAGCCAAGGATCAATTGTACTGAGTACCAGTGTAGTGGGATGCAAAGAGTAGATACGTGGAAGACTAGTAAAGAACATGTGCCAATTGAGTGATGACTATAAGTAAGTGGATAACATGGGAATGAAACAAGGCGAGGTGAAGAGTAGAACATGGCTATTAGATATATTGAGAATTTGTAGGAAGGGGGCAAGTGAAAGTATGTTAGGCTCACTAGATCAATTGTAGCAAGAGGGTGATGCTAGCTAGGGAAGGTGGATGAGGCAAGGGCGAATAGTGAAGCATGTTTAGCAAACCTCTGAGGACTTGGTGGATCAATTGGAACTACAGATGTTAATTCTAGAGCCAGGTGAAGTAAGACATGTGGGACAAGGGTCAGCGCAACTTGAAGAGGTGGGAATCAAGGCAGAAGAAACACCCTTGTCACCATTAATGATGTTGTCAAGGAAAATAGCACAATAAGCATTGTAGGTGGTATTGGATGACAAACCAATGATGCAAGTGGAGAATAGTCCCCCCTAGGATAATGAAGAGTATGTTAGGAGAAAAGGAGGAAGTAGGGGAGATAAAATCTTACAAAAATTCCATGGGAGAAGCTCTGAAGAATGTAGGATGTGTTAGTAGCGGTGAGGTGATGAGTGGGATGCATCGATTGATTAGCCTTGAGACACTAGGACAAGGGTCAATAGAAGGGGGAATGAGTGATGTAAATGTGGAGGAGCCATTGCTAGAGGTGGGAGGTGGAGATCAATCATCATGGGATGTGGAGGGATTACAAAGAATGTTAGCTACAGAGAGAGTCTAAGTGGAGAATGCAAAATAGGAGGTCACATTTTTGTTGGGATTGATGGAGAAGGCATGGGAAGATGGAGTGCAAATGGAGGCAAGATGACTATAAGCAATGGTGGACGCAGAGTGGGCATGGGTACAATCACTAGAAATGGAGTTGCATGTGGAGCACTCATAAGTAGAGGGAAATGATGTGGGAATTTAGGTGGAGTGGTCATGGGCTCAGCAATTGCAGGAATCTCTGAAGATGGTGCAAGTGGGTTTAGAGAGCGCTCAGAATGAACTGGTGTTATTGCAATTTCAATATGATTCATTTAAAGGAGGTGATTGCAAAAGTAAATTCCTTGTTGTTGAAGTTGCAGGAGTGATTACAATTGAGTGAGGGGAAGGTGAGACAATTGTAGTAGCATTTGGGCAAGGCAAAAGAGGACATGGAGCACTGGTGAATGGTGACTAATCAAATGTAATAGGAGTGAGATGTTTCCCAACAAGAAATCACTCCACCAGGAGTAAATAAGATGGTGGAGAATGTGTTTATGAAAATGCACAGATGTCAAAGGTACACTGGGAAGTTACTTATTATATGGAACGCTATATCAAGCATTCCCAAATGAGGATCGACTCATGGATAGGGAATTTACATAGCTATGAAATGCACAATTACGTGGTGGGAGGTTTCTAATTGCCATGAATTCCCTGTGCATATGTAGAGGATTGACATTGGGGGCTTCTTCTTCTAGAGACAAGTTAGAAGAAACACCATTGGTTGGACACCCTGTTTTGCCACCTCCCCTAGGGAGGCCAAAACAAATAACCTACTAGACACTATTTAAATGTGATTTTGTCATTGCCATCATAGTAGAGTAAAATTTTGTGCTTGTTGTTGTGATAATCAAAGGGATAATTGATGTTAATTCTAATGCATTGTCATGTTTGTTTTGGTATTTTGTGGAATATATTTGGATTTTTTTAGCATTTTGAGGAATATATAAATGTTTTTGAGATTTTTGATAGATATTTGAATGTTTTGGTATTTTGGGACAAGTGTTGGAAAGGTTTTAAGCTTTGTAGAAGTGGGAACAATACGATCCATGGGGTAAGGATAACCTTTACTAGTAGGCAAGAATGTCTGTGTGGGCTTGTGATGAAAGAGGAATATAGATCTATGTAATATGTGGGGAGCTATGATGTGTAAGGAATAATTTTGTGTATATTAATAGCTTTTACAGATGATTATAAGGCCAATGTTGGGATATACCTCTAGGTGTGTTCTGAGACAGACATTTTTGAGGCCTATAAAAAGGCATTTCAGGGCCCAAAAAGGACACTTGAGTCTCAAGAAGGAAAAATAGGGCCTTGAATAAGGCTCTTTAACCCAAAAAGGACACCTGGACCTTAAAAAAGGTGAAATGGGGCCTTGAAAAAGGTGCTTTGGCCAGAAAAGGTGTTTTGGGGGCCCAAAAGGACAATTGGGCTTAAAAAAAGGTGAAACAGGGCCTTGAAAAAGGTGCTTGGGCCTAAAAAGGTGCTAGAGTGGTCATAAAAGGTGTTTGGGCCTAAAAAGGCACTTGAGATGCCTAGAAAAGGCGCTTTGGGCCTAAAAAAGTGCTTGAGGGGCCCGTAAAAGGTGTTTTGGGCCTAAGAAGGTGCTTTGGGGGTGGCTCAAGCTCTCATGCTTATGCTTACTTATTCTATGCCCCCAGCTAGGTGAGGATGAAAGAGTCTAATGGATAGTTGGGCTTTCAAGATAGCATTGATATATTTTTTGAAGGGAGCTAGACCAATCATGGCCATTGCACATAAATAAGATTAATGATTCATTGGGAATTGTTGTTCTTGATAAGAGGGGAGAAAGAGGGGACTCTGTCGATGCCTGCTATGCAATTCATGTTGTGCTAAACTTTCCAAAGCCCTATGAGATGGTTTTGGACATAACTATGCTACTTCTTTATATTGATGAGGCACTTCAAATGTTATATAGCCTATTTGAGTTGGACTGAGTCAGGAATTGACAGGAATTTTGGGATGTTGTTAATTTTTTGAGCTTTTGTGGCTATGTTTGGCAGTTATTATCCCCTTTTGAACATTGTGGGCAATTTTTTAACAATTTTGGAACTTTTTTTTGATGATTTTTGGCAATTTAAAAATTTTTTTTGATAATTTTTTATCCAATTTTTTATTTTATTTTTGTAATTTTAGGCAATTTTTGAACTTTGTTGGTAATTTTAGATGATTTTTGAATTTCTTTTTATTATTTTAGATGATTTTTGAATTTTTCTGATAATTTTACATGATTTTTGAATTTTGTTGATAGTTTTAGCCAATTTTTGAATATTTTTGATAATTTTAGACAATTTTGAATTTTTTTTGTAATTTTAGATGATATTTGAATTTTTTTGATAATTTTAGATGATTTTTGAATTTTTTTTTAAAATTTAGGTATTTTTGAATTTTAGGGAATGGGGTGAGGATGTGAGTGAGATTTGTCGGAATACGGAGGGTAACCAGGATCGTGTGAGGTACCTAAGGAAGCAAGGAGACCAAAAGTGGGCAAACATGTGAAAAAGTAGGCATGGATAACTATATTTGAAACTTTAGAGGCAACAAAAGGAGGTTTGGACATCCAATGGGTCAAATGAGGGCTAAAATAAACATCGACGATTGTTGGGGTCAAGGTGGATAGCTAAGATGTGCATTTATTTTCCTGTAATTCATGTCTATGGTATCTCAATACATAATCTAACTCCCTATTTTTCTCAGTTTGTTGTGCTCCCCTTTGTTGTTGTCATACTGGCTGTCTCTACTACTGTGAACTACATCTGATGCTAAAGAACTACATAACTACGACCCACAAGTGTTTCTTAATTGGGTATGCGTGAAATTAACTTGGTTGTGCTAGATGAGCCTCAAACAAGAAATTTTTTTCCTAGAGGTAGTTGCTTGAGGGTTGTCTCGACTATTTTGCAACATTTAAGGACTTGTAATGTTTAGGGAAGTCCACAGATGATGTCTCTGACCCCTTTTCAAACCAATGTTGGCATTCTCACTTTTTTTTTGGTGTTTTTATGTTTTTTTGATATTTTGGTATTTTTAATGTGTTTCTCCAAGCTCTAGACATAAAACTATGTGAGATGGATGCTATTGATGGGTTGTGCTAGGTTTGTGCCATCACAATCTGAAAGTCTATAAGTACCAATTGCAAAGGACTCTGTGATAATGTAAGGATGAATCCAATTAGCCTCCCATTTTCCCTTCTTTTTCCTAGTTGCCTGGTTCTTAGGGTCCTCTTAGAGCATTAGGTCACCAATCTAAAAAATACAGGGTTTGACATTTTTGTTGTAATATCTCGATAGCCTATTCTAATATTCTTTGGGGTGTTCATGTGCTACATTTTGATGTTCTTCTAATAACTCTAGCTGCTCTAGACAGGCTACTTTGTTATCCTCATTTGATAGGACGTCTCGAAGAGTAACTCTTAAGGATGGGATCTCAACCTCTAAAGGAAGAATAGCTTTACAACCATAAACCAAGGAGAAGGATGTCACTCTTGTAGGTATCATAACATTCATCCTGGAGGCCCAGAGGGCAAGGTTCAGCTATAAATACCAATCTCTACCAATATCATTGATGGTTCTTTTGAGGATGTTGATAATGGTTTTGTTGGTGGCCTCTACTTTTCCATTGCCTTGGGGATAATAAATTGATGAGGTGTGGTGTATAATGTGAATTTTTTCACACAATTCATCAATTATTTGATTTTTTAAGTATAGGGCATTGTCCATGAGAATGGCACAGGGTATGCCAAATTGACAAATGATATGGTTTAAATTGAAGGATGAGATTTGTTTTCTGGTAGAGTCAGAAAGAGGCACCGCTTTGACCCACTTGGTGAAGTATTTTGTGGTAGTAATAATACATTTATGTCCAACAAAGGAAGGTGGATGGATGGATTCAATTAAATCAAAGCCCCACCAATAGAAAGGCCATGGCATGGTGAAAGGGTTGAGATCTTGGGCTGGTGCATGAACAAGGTTACCATGTATTTGACATTTTTTACAAGTTTTTACATAGTTGATAGAATCCTTTTCCATGGTTGGCCAAAAATAGCCCATGCTAAGAATCTTCTTCACTAGTGTGAACCCGCTAGAGTGTGACCCACAAATCCTTGCATGGACTTCCTGTAGAGTGACTCTAGACTCATCCTTTTCAAGGCATCTAAATAGAGTACCATCAAGACCCTTCCTATATAGTGTATCAGTCACCAAGGTGTAATGTGAGGTTTGTCAAATGAAAATTTTCTTTTGGTTATGTGAAAGGTGAGATGGAATGGCATTATTATGGAGGTAAGTGATGATGGGGTTATACCAAAGGGAATTAGGAGTGTCTAAATGCCAAATGGTAAGGGAATCAAGTTGAGTAAACACAAGTTGAACCACCTCTTCTACTAAGAACTCATACTACTTGTGCTGCTTGGAGAGTTGGAGTAAGGACGCCAAGGTGGCCATAGCATTTGCTGCTCTATTCTTCTCTCTAGGATTTTTCTAAAAAGTAATATGAACAAAACATGCCTTGAGTGTGCCAGCCATATGTTTGTAAAGCAATAACTTTTCATCTTTGTTCTGATAAGTGTCAGCAACTTGATTAATGATCAACTAGGAGTCTCCATAAACCTCTAGTGCTATTAGTTTCCATTCTAAAGCTATTTTGAGACCCAAGAAAAAAGCTTCATACTATGCCATGTTGTTGGTTCAAGGGAAAATAGTTTGTAAGATTTAGGGATGGTAACACTGAGTGGCCTGATGAACAAAATACTAGCACCTGATGCATGGTGTGTGTAGGAACCATCAAAATAGAATTTCCACGTTACTAGCTCTGTCTAAAGAATGTGCATATGTGGTAAATCTACTAGGATAGGATTTGAATTCTCTATAGGTGCATCTACCAATCGATCAGCAATGGCCTGTCCTTTTATCGCCTTCCTATCGACATACTCAATGTCAAACTCACTTAAGATCATCACCCATTTGGCCAATTGACTCATTAATACTGTTTTGCTAAGAAGATATTTGAGGGGATCAATTTTGGACATGATCTTGACCTTGTGCATTAGAAGATAATGATATAGCTTTAGGGAGGCAAAAACTATGACTAGACAAGCTTTTTCAATAAAATAGTAATTGAGCTCATAGTTGACTAGGGTACAAATGATGTAATAGATGGCCCATTCTTTTCTTTGGTCATTTTATTTTGCCAGAAGGGCTCTGATTGATTTATCTATTAAAGAAATGTACAATAACAAAGGTTTGTGTGATACAAGAGGTACCAAAATGGGTGGATTCATCAAGTATGTTTTGAGAAAATCAAAAACTTTTTGACTCTGATCATCCCACTTAAGATTTATATCTTTGTGTAGTAAGTGTGTGAAAGGTACACACTTTTCCACCAACTGAGAAATGAATCAACAAATTTATTGAAGCTTTCCTTGAAGAGAGCATAATTGACTTAGGTTCTTTGGAAGTTGCATACTAATTATGGCCTAAACTTTTTTCAGGGTCAACATCTATCCCTTTGGCTGAGATAATGTATCCTAGAAGCTTACTTGATTTGACACCAAAATCGTATTTCTTGGGATTAAGCCTAACTTTGAATGCTTCTAGGTGGGTGAGTATCTTGGCCAGTATGGGGAGATGTTCTTCTCGACTATGGGAATTGGCGAGGATTTCATCCACATAGTCTTCCATAAAGATGTGCATCATATCATGAAAGATAGTGGTCATGGCTTGTTGATAGGTAGACCTAGTGTTGTTTAGCCCAAAGGGGATCACATTCCAACAAAATGTGCCCCACACACAAGTAAAAGCTATTTTCTCTTGATCTTCTAGTGCTGTCCTAATCTGATTATACCTTGAAAACCTATCCATGAGAGAAAACATTGAATGAACTGCTATTAGATCTACAATGTTGTTGATGTTGGGAAGGGGAAAATCATCTTTGGGACATGCTTTGTTTAAATCCTGAAAAATCAATATAGATGTGTATGCTACCATTCTTCTTTGATATGGGAACAATGTTGGATATCCATGATGCATACACCAAGGGCTAGATGAAATTGGTGCTGATCTTATTTTCTAACTCTAATTTGACTAGTAAAGCTATATGGGGATTCATCTTCCTAAGCTTTTGTTTTACTAGCTTGACCTCTAGAGAAATGTTGAGATGATGGAGGATTAAATTCAGGTCTAAGATGGGCATGTCTGCATAACAGCATGCAAAGTTTATCTGTCTTTCTTCAAAGAAGTGAATGAATTCCTTTCTTTCCTTCATATTTAAGGATTGTTCCAAATAAATGACCCTTGGTTCTTGCTCTGTGCCAATGTTGATTGGTTTTGTTGGTTTAGTCAAGATAGAAGATCTTTTCTCAGAGTGTTTGGGTAAGGTATCGATCACCCCATCCGTGGGTGTGACAGTTGGGTTTTCACCTTGGGATGCATCACTTCTATTTGTTTCTATTTTTTTCTCAAGATTAGCCACAACTTGGTAGTAATAGTTGAGGTTGTGGAATGCTTGACCTATTCTAGTGTGACTGAGGTAATTGATACTAGACCCAACTATATGCCTATCTTCTATTCTTTGTTGATGAGATGGTTCGACTACATTAAGGTAGATGAAGACTTCATGGTCAATATCAAAATGAGGGATGTAGTGAGGCTCAGCTATATCCCAATTAATGAGTTTGGGATGGAATAGGGAGAGTGATTCATAATATGAAAAAGGTTGAACAAGGTTTAAGGATATGACTTCATTGGATGGCTTGTATGTTGTGTCTATTAGATCTATGACATGAGCTTCTTCTAGAGTATTAGGAAAAGTAGAGCTTGTGAGAGGCTCATAGTAGTCATCTTCAACTTCTATTGGAAAGAATTTAGGGAATAGGGTTTGAAATCAAAACCCTTCAACATGTTCATCATCTTCTAAGTTGCTCTGTTGTACCCTGATTCTCAATGAAGTGGGTCCTAGACTAGAAGTTGTTCCTTGTGTAGCCAAACTGTCAAATGTGGGTATGTGAACAAAATCAAATTCTTTATCATTAAGGGACTCCTTAAATAATGATTGAAATTCCCATTTAGTGGAATCATCACCATCTTCATTATTGGAGGTATTTATGGGT
Source organism: Cupressus sempervirens (assembly GCA_028749045.1). Taxonomy (NCBI): domain Eukaryota; kingdom Viridiplantae; phylum Streptophyta; class Pinopsida; order Cupressales; family Cupressaceae; genus Cupressus; species Cupressus sempervirens. Next base: position 182,813,634 of record CM053786.1, on the reverse strand, counting down.
GGTTATTCCGTGGGATGTGAAACTAAAAGGGATTGATTTACATTTATTATGTTAGTTATTTTCTGGCTATTACCATCACTTTGGTAAGGTAGTGACACCAAGGTGGAAGAGGAGGAGTCACTATGCTTAGGATGAGCACCATAAGAGGTTTGTGTCTTTTCTTGTTCACCATACCCTACTCCTATTTTGGACCTATTGGATCTGAATTTTTCCACTAGAGGTTCGACGATGCCTATCCCTTTTCCTAAGGGACCATCTCCTGTGTATCCCACCTTTTTCATTAGGTCAAAACCTTTTCCATGTAGGTGGGGTGAGATGTCAATGTTTTTTTGACTAATTTCTTCCACTGAATTTGGAGGTGTGCCACTTTCTTTGATAAAATGTCTATGATAAGGCTTTGTGGATGATAGCTTTCCATGAGATCTCAAAGAAAGTGGGGGATCAAATAGGGATATTGAGTACTTTCCCACCCCTTTATGATTAAATTTACATTTTCTATCAAATTATTTCATCAATCTATTGATTTCTTCATAGTGTGATTGTTTAGGGTCTTTGGATGATGATGGTGAAGAAATGGAAGGACCTAAACAACCAACTTTCTCTTTACCCTTAGTTGACGTTGATGAGTAGTTTCCATTTTAGTTGGTAGAGCATGAAGTGTCTATAGATGTGGATTGGCTCATGTCATCTTTCAGTGTGCCAATTTCTTCCCTGTTATGATGGATAAGGGAATTGCAATATTGGAGAAAGTGTTGGTCTCTGGGTATGGTCACCTCTTGACCCATGTAAGGAAATTTAAGACACTAATGATAAGTGAAAGGAATGGCCTACATATCATGAATCCATGATCTTCCCAATAGGATGTTATAAGTTAATTGTAGGTCTAAGACCTAACAAATTGTTTCTTTCACAACTAGTCCTACTTTGATTGATAGAATAACCATGCCTTTGGAGGAACTTTCCTCATCATTGTAAACTTTGATGGTGATTTTCTTTCTTGGATCAACAACATCCTCTGTATACCCTAGGGCTTTTACTAAATTGAGTGTGCAAATATTGAGACCTACCCCATCATTGACCAATGCTCTCTTAACTATGTTTCTATGGATAAAGACTTCAATATGCAAAGGAGAGTTTTGAGGCTGGATGAAAGACATGTCATCTTGGGCTAAAAAAGATACCTAATGACAGGAAACTAGATTTTTGACCATGTTCTGAAATCTACTCACATCTAGGTCATTTGGTACTAAGGCTTTGGATGGTATTTCTTTATACTCCGAGGAGATTTACAATAGTTCACAAATGGAGATGTGGGTCAAAGTCTTAAGTGAAATTGCAGCTACATGATCAAGATTTGTCATAGGTCATGGTAAGATGAATTTAGAGGCTTGGCCTCAAGTTACAAATTTTGAGGGTTGTTTTTTGATTTTATCTTTAACTATTATGACATTTATATTGTCATCAAAGCTTGAAATCATGTTGATGGTATTGTCGTAATGATGTGCATAATTAACATTTGTGTGAGGGGGTGCATTCGGATTAGATTTGGAGGATTCACCTTTTTCATGAGTCATGAAGGGCTTCTTGAAGGTTGTATGGTCTTCATTATTGCTAAGGTTGTTTAGTTTGATGGTCCCATCATTGATTAATTTTTGGATTGCCCCCTTAAGGGAAAAACAATTATTTGTCAAGTGCCCCCTATTTTGATTGTAGGCACAAATGTGCTTTTCATTCCACCATTTTGGTTTGACTTGGTGTTCATAGGGTTTGGCCTCAGGAAGTACAATGAGTTCATCTGCTAGGAGGGTCTACAAAGCACTTTCGTAAGACACCCTAATAGGACTATACTCCTTGGGTATGTCACAAGATTGATATTTGCAGGGAGGAGAAGCTTGATTGTACATGAATTTTTGGTTGGATGTTGAGTGGATTTCTACATTATGTTGATAGAATGGACGAGCATTGTCTTACCAAGGTACGTTTGGGTTGGTGTTGTTGACAATAGGATATGATTAGTTTAGATGGGATTGGGTTTGAGATTTAATATGGTTGGCTTCGACCATCCCATCATTAATAGTGTTCTTGTTGTTATTTCTCCACCATGACTTTTAATTATTGGTGGCCCAATCAAAGGAATTATGAGTCTGCATGGAGTTGTTTGAAAAGCCCTTACCATCTTTTGATAGTTTAATAATGTCATTATTTAGTAAGGTCTCTTTTACCTTAGTAGTATTTTCTAAGGTAGTTTTGAAACCTTTAGGCCCTTGGAGTTGGAGCCAGTAATTCATCGATCTAGAGAGACTATTAATGAAGATGTTAGTCTTGTCTCCACCATTATAGGAAGGTTTTGAATGACTTGCCAGGAAGTTGTTTCGTGTTCCATAAGTCGATCATTCTGACTTCCCTCTTGATATTATAGGAATATTGGGAGATGACCATGGAAGTGAGTCGATCAAAGGTTTTGATATGGAAGGGTAGCTTGGAGAACCACTCTAGGAATAGTCACATTAGGTACATCATGTCATGGAAAAATTCCTTACTCAAGGTATAGAATTGTCTAATGTGGTCTTGTGGATCTAATGTACCTAGATATTTATCATATTTTGGTATTTGTATATTCTATGGGAAAGGCATGAAGGTAATGTTCTTATCAAAGGGGAGAGGAAACACCTTTTCAAGGCTGAATTCTGCGGGTTGTGTTTTTCCTCTCTTCATTATTTCAATTTCCATTTGTAGGTCTTATAGTTTTTGTGTATCAATATCTAGGGGTGACTCTTCTTTGTCTCATTTTAAATTGATCACATCAAAATCAAACAAAAATTTTGCACTGTGTTGTGCTAATGCTAGTATGTAATGTTCCTTATATTTCTCAGGTATCTCATCCATGATGTTGAAAAACTTAGGATTTTGTTGAAAATCTTTGATTTTAGTTTCAATATTCCTATCATCCCATATGTTAAATGAACCCATTATGGCCATAGATTCTGAGTTTCAATTGAACAAGGCTAACTTGTAAACAACTACATTCTATGGGAAATCTGTTGCTATAGTAGATTCGAGGAGATTTAGAGGTTTTATGCATTTGATGGTTCTACTAGCTATTCTAGCACTCACTCATATAGGTGATTGTTTTGATTTTGTAGCTACATTGGTTTTATGTAGTGGCATGAAATGTGAGTTGGATTCCTTTAGTTCTTAGGCATTTTCAAAATGTGAAGGTTTTCTTTGACACAATTTGTCTATAGTAACAAGCTAGGTTGGACAAGGTGTTTTGCAATGTTGATAGGATGAGTTTCACTTTCGTGAAGCCAGGTAAGGGATGGATGTGTGTCTTCAAACATTTTTGGCTTGACGTGTGAAATGAAACAATGATAACTATTGGGTTGATAATGATGTTTGTAGCTCTGCTTGTTTCAAAAAGATGTTTTTGACTACATATGGAATTACTCAGACTTTGTAAAATATCAAAAAGGAAAAGAGTATCCAATTTTGTCATTTGTTCATAATTATCATGCATGTAGATGGCCCCAATTTGATGTCCTTGTTTAGATGTGTCATGTGATCGATTAGATGCATTGTTTGATTGATCATATGCACTTTTTAAATGCTTAGATGCACTATTTTAATTGTCATATGCATTGTTTCATGATTCATATGCATTATTTGGCTGGGAAAATGCATTATTTAAAGGCTTAGATGCACTATTTTATAGGAATATGCATTATAAAAGAGATCAAAAGTGTTATAGGAATGTTTAGAAGCACTCTTTTACGTAGTATATGCGCTACTTTCAGGGTTGTTCACCAATGGTCCCATTTTGGACTTGGTTTCTTGATATTAGTTTGAAGTTCATCTTTCTAGAAGGATAGTGATCCACACTGGTGTTTGTTATTAATTTTTTAGAAACATCCAAGAAAAATAATAGTAGAAACCAAAGTAAAACATAAAGATGCACACACCTAGAAAAATGAAAGGAAAGAGCTTCCTAACAAGGTTATGTAAAGCTAGTGACTAGTGGGTTTTACTGTTTAACCAACTATGTTTGGATTTACCTCTCTTATGATAGAGAGCTTTCCACCGATGATAAGGAGGTTTGGCACAATCCCTTACAGGACTACTAGAGGAAGGCTACATTCTGAACATAGGTGGCTTGCATTTGATTGGGAAGGCATGATTGGGAGACAATTCCTCTAACTAGCTCTGCTAGGGCAACTCAAGAGGTAGCCTTTCTATGGAAAGATAATCCTACCTAGTGGAAAGTAGGAAATAGAAATCACAAACATGTTTGGGAGCTTGATCACTCGAGCAGAGTGAGAGCATATCCCTACTATTTTGACTTCCCAAACACAACAGGCACAAAGTTTTAATTACCAGCCATTATACTACTTAAGATAGAAGGGCTCCTAGTTAGGATATGTGTGGATTCTTTCCTTATTCAATTATTACCAATCTTTAAAGAAGGTTGGACATTTTGATCAACTCGAAGGAGTTGAGAGCATAGGCCTACTTTTATTTTAGATCAGTGAGATTGAATGTTTTGATTAACCTATGTTTGGAACTTAGAAATGTTGCACTTTAAATCAATAGGAGTCGAGGTCCACCTACCTGATTTAAAGCTAGCAAAGGCTAGGCATATCTATGAGGGTCTTCATTCCTATTGCGCATTGTCTGCAATCTGAGAGCTTTTGGTTAACTCAGAAGGGACCTATAAGAAAACGATATTTAGATCTAGAAGTTAGATTCAGGAAATTGTAATTTTTACCAAATGCATTACAAAAATACTCATATACATTATAGAAAGCCTTGTAAGCACTATTTAATCTAGCAAATGTGCTATAGTAAAATCAAATGTGCTGTAAAACACTTTATATGCATTTTAGAAATGATTAAATGCATTAGAGAATCATTCAAAAGCACTTTAGAAAGAAGTAAATGTGTTACACAACTATTTAAATGCACTTTAGGAAGATTAAATGCATTAAAATAGAGTTGATAAGTCTTAGAATATATCTTGGAAACATTAAAATAGATCTTAGAAGAATGAAAAGATTCAAATCTGATCCTCGCATGTTCGAAGAAGGCTTTAGGACTTTGTTCTCACTGGTATGAGGCCTCCTGAACACTATAGAACCTGTAATCGATCAAATCTATACGAGAAAATAGCAAGAAACATAGATCTATACTAAAAATGAAAGATTAGATTGAAAGATTTGAAAATAGAGAGGCTTTGAGTTCAAGCCCCATGGTGGGTGCCAATTTGTGCACAGTGTAATCATGTATTCATGAAACATTAATGTAGAATGCAAATAGATTGACAACGAACTAGACTAAACCCAAGATATCATCATCACAATGTAATCTCTATGAGTGTCTCATGTTTCCCTAACTACAACTACTAAGACAACTCTCAAACTAGCATCTCACTAACAGTTCTAGAATGGGAGTATGGTTAAAATGCAGATCTACAATCATGCATGCAAGATCTATGAATAAAAAATGGAGATTATATGTAGAACACAACTCTTAGAATGTTAGAAAAATGGACATGCAATGAGCTAATAAGCAATAAATGATGCTAAATAATCATAAAAATAATGCTAAAATGCTATGAACTCGCTAGAATGATAATGCTAAAATGATGAATCAAAATGTGCCTATAGTGTAGATGCCTAAAACTTTGGGTCCTTTGGCTCTTGGATTTCCCTCCTATTTATAGGATTTTGGAAGGGGTTGGGGTAAGAGTTAGGATGTTCACCTTTGACTAATGGTTGAAAGTGAAACTAAAAATATCTCATAGGAGACTAGGAGGAAGAGTCCAACAGACTTGGTTTTGAGGATAATTGATGATATTTCTAATTCTTTTAAATGAAAAAGGAAGATTTTCATTTTTGTGAGGATAAATGACTTTATTATTTTAATAAATATCTTATTTATTCTCACCACTTTGTCTTTTTCTTCCTTCTTTTTTGAATTTTATTTTTTGAGTTTGAATTGTTTTTCTCCTCTTTTAAAGTTGATTTAGGTCTTGTCAATTTGATAGATAATTAAAGACCTAATGTGATTTTTGATTTGAAAGTTTGTTGTATTTCTTCTAATTTTATTCTCAATTTGCATTGATTGATTAGAATTTCATAATTCAGATCTTTGCCAATTTTTGGGTGTCTACACATATATAGATCAGTCGTAGATAGATGGAAGGTATCAACTAGACATGCAAAATCTGTTAGATACAATAGTCTACCAAGATAACAAAGAGTGAGGGGGTTGGGGGGTGGGGGTGCGAATAATTTTTCCAATAATTAAAAATTTTATCAACCTTAAACAATCTTATCCTTTCAACTAGAGTAAAGAGAAACCTTAACAAGATGCACATAGATAATTGCACCAGATATGTTAACTAGGGAAACCTTTGATTAGAGGGAAAATCCTAGTGGGAATGATGCCCACAAGATGATGAACTAATATAAATATTCCTTGTTAGAGGATGGACCACGTTAGGAGTCTATTGTAACATTTAGTATATATGAGGCTTTGTTAGGAAACTTTGAATCTCTGTTAGAAGATTCCAACCCTATTAGGAGTTGTAGAAGATAGAAGGACCCACTATCCAAATAGGTTCTGGGGCAAGACCACTAAACTTACTATCCAACTAATCTCTCAACTATTCTTTGTAGATTAATTGTATGTACTATGATTTAGCTTCTTTCGTTTGTCCTGTCAACCAGACTAATCATTGTTAGACCTTGTAGACTAGGTCACTAACCTTAGATCCAAGTATCAAACTTTGGATCACATAATTAAACTTTGACAATGAAGTTTCCTTCTCTTCCATTCTTCTCTACTTAACTTCACATTCCACTCTTTATGCCTCTTACAATCATTCACTTTCCTCCATACATCCTTCTACATGATAAAGGAAAATGTCCTTCCTTTATATGAAGTCCATAAAAAAATTCTCTGATTTGGCTATTAGACCTTCTCAATTAATTATTATAGGACCACATTAAGAACACATTACACTTAGCAATAATATTAATATTTCACCTTGCAACTTGAATAACTTTTTGTACATGTAACATTATGATGAGCTATCTTAGCCATATCATCATCAACATGTCTTCTTCACATTTTTAACTTCAACTTCTTAGAATACAAAATCTACTAAGAGGTATAACAAGTTTACTAGAACATGCTTATGTAAACTCTATCTCAAAACAATCAACTGAAACTTGCATAAATTCTTGTAGACATAATATCTTATGCTTCTAAGGTTAGCTATGTATACTAGACACATAGTATAATATCCCTTTAACCTCACTACTAAAAGTACTCAATGATTTATTTGTACCAACTTGATCTTTACCACTATTCTTCTATTAGATACCAAAAAAAACTACTATGTTAACATCAATGAAAAGCACAATCATGAATGTAACATATCATCATGATAATGATCTAATCATGTTTTTACAATACTCCCCCATAGGAATATCATCAAAATTAATGCTTGCAACAATCTCCCCTTTTGGCATTGATGGCAACAAAGATGAAAAACATTTAGTTCCAAGAATACCAACTGCGAAAGACTGTTAACCTTTCTTTTCAAATCCTCTTCATTAATCATTTAATCATTGATATACCTCAATGTGCTTTACATCAAACTAACTTTTCATGTTGTACTTATCCTAATATACTTTTTCTAAACATGCTATACTTCTGTTTCATGCTATACTTCTCCCCTATTGACATCAATGTCAAAGGTTTCACCAACCATCAAAGTCTACAACAATTGTTTCTGACTAGATCAAGTGTCCAAAGACACTATTCATAAACAACATCCAACAAGAGTCCTAGATGACTCTATCCATTATAGATACTCCCCCATATAGGAAGCATCAACATTTAGTCCAGACAAACAATAGTGTTCGGTTACATTAGATTGATGCACTCTTGCATCTTCTACTTTGATATAGGAAGGGGCATACTCAAAAGTCTCTTTGGGAAGAGGCTTAGTGAAAATATCTGTAATTTTCTCTTTAGTGCTCAAATACTCCAATCTAATTTCCTTTTCTACAAATTTCTCTCTCAACATGTTTTCTTAATAGAAATGTGCTTGGTTTGAGAATGCAACATTGGATTTTTAGACATATTTACTATACTTGTGTTGTCACAATGTATGACAATAGGTTCATTGAACTCTATCCTTATATCCTTCAGCATTTGCTTCATCCAAACAACTTGATTACAATTTTTTGCTATTGCAACATATTTTTCTTCTATTTTACTTTGTGAGGTACAATCCTAGTTTTTTCTTAGCCAAGAAACCAATCTTCCTCCAAGAAAGAAAGCTTCACCACTGGGGTTCTTTCTACTATCAATAATTCTTTCCCAATCAATATTAATATAAGCATATAGAGTGAAATCATTAGATTTATCATACTACAATCTAAACTTAGGTTTTCTTTTAGGTATCTAATTATCCTTTTGACTTCTACATGACATGCTTCTCTAGGATGAGCTTAAAATCTTGCAACAATTCAAACTGCATTTTCTATATCTAGCCTTGTGTGAGTCAAATATTACAATCCTTCAATCATAGGTATGTACTTCTTCTACTCAACAATAGGTGTCTCATCCTTTGTAGCTAACTTGTGTCTAGTTATCGTAGGTGTTCCAATGGGTTTACATGTTTCCAAACCAAACCTTTTTAGTAATGTTTCAAATACTTAGTTTGAGAAATAAAGATTCCTTCTTTTTCCTACACAATTTGTAATCCTAGAAAATATTTCATTTCTCCTATCATACTCATTTCAAATTCCTTTTTCATTTCTTATGCAAACTTGTCAGTTTCATCACCATTTTCTCCAAATATGATATCATCAATAAATATTACCAAAATAGTTAATCCATCATCAATTTTGTTTCCAATAGGGATTATTGTTTGCCATACCTTTGCTATATCCAAGCTTTGTCAAATTCTTGTATAACCTTGCATACCAAGTTCTGGGTGCTTGCTTCAAGCCATATAATACTTTCTTCAATATGCATACTATGTCCTTGTCATATGTTAAAGGACAACCTTCAGGCTGTTCTATGTATACCTCTTCTTTTCTCCATTCAATAATTTTGACTTGACATTTATTTGATATACTTTGAATTTCTTGTATGCTGCATATAATAAGAATAATCTTCCTACTCCTATTCTTGTCATAGAAGCATAGGTTTCACCATAGTCTATTCTTTCTTGCTATGAGTAACCTTTACATACAAATCTTTCCTTGTTCCTTACAACTTTTCCTTGTTCATTCATGTTGTTCTTGAATGCCCATTTAGTTCCTATCACATTCTTATCTACTGGTTTGAAAACCAATTCTCACATGTCTCATTCTTTCCTATATGATCCAATTCTTCTTTCATAACTTGCTTCCAATAGTCATCTTTACATTGTTCATCTACATTCTTAGGTTCAACTTGAGATATCAAACATAGTTCATTGATTTTTCTTCTTGGCATTTTACTTTTATGTTTGCTTCCGATGATCTACTCAAGTGAATGATTCTTTTTCATATTCTTACTCAAAGTAGAAGTTGTTATCTCAACTCTTGGCTCTATTGAAGGTTTTGAGCTTTGTTCTTTCCTTAGCTCTCCTTCATTTTACAAATCATTGTTAGTTTCAAGGAATACTTCATCAGTCCTTGGTTTAGTAACAACACCATCATTTGAAATGTAATTAACTACTCTTTCTTGTATTTTAAATTTCTCATCAACTCTTACATTTGCACTTTTCATAATAGTCTTAGTTCTCATATTATAACATTTGTAAGCTTTTATTTTCAATTAATAACCAAGAAATATACCTTCATCGCTTCTAGCATCAAACTTGCCAATGTCATCATCTCTTTTGATATAACACTTACTGCCAAAATCTTTGAAATACTTAACTATAGGTGATTGACAAAACCATAGTTCATAAGGGGTCTTGTATGTGTCTTTCCTGATTTGCACTTTGTTCATAGTGGAGACTATTGTATTCATAGCTTCTTTCCAAAACATCTTGGATACATCATTCATAGCTAACATAGCTCTTGGTTCTTCTGTTACTGATCTATTTCTTCTTTTTGCTATACCATTCTATTCTAGGGTCCTCAGAGTTGATAACTATCTTTTGATTCCATTAGCTTCACAAAATTTTTAAAATCATTTGAAGTAAACTCTCTTCCTCTATTTGATCTTAAACATTTAGTCTTCATGCCAGATTCATTCTCAACTCTATTCTTGAATATCTTGAACTTATCAAATGCTTTAGATTTTTCTTTAAGAAATGCAACCCACATCATTCTAGAAATATCATCAACTAAAATCATCAAATACCTTTCACTATAGAATCCTTTAGTCTTCATAGGACTAATGAGATCTATATTTACAATCTCCAATTTCTCTATAGTAGTAAACTTCTTGCTCGAAAAATAAGTTTTGTTATGCTTTGTCAAAAGACACTCCTTGCAAATTGTGTTAAAATGCTTTATTATCTTACATAAATCCATAACTACAAACATACTACTAGTCTTCACAATGCTGTCAAAGTTTATATGAAAAAAATCTCTTATGACATAACCAACTGTCATCTAACTTTTCAACAAAAAAGTTATTTCAGTAGGATTCAACTAAAATACATTACCTCTTGATTTGGTTCTTGTCCCAATTACCTTTCCATCTTTGTCTTTGATCATGCATGTCTTTTTTGTGAATTGCAACTGATAACCTTTATCCATTAGTTGTCCAACACTCATAAGATTATGCTTTAATCTATCAACAAAATATACATCCTCAGTGTTAGTTTTACCATCAAGAGTTATAGATCCAATACCTTTAACATGGCATGCTGCATTATTTCCAACTCTGACAATGCCTCCATCCTAACTTTGGAAGTCAACAAACTTGTTCATATCACTACTCATATGATGTGAACAACCACTATCAATTATCAAATCAGATTTTTTTCAACTGATGATACCGAAGCTAATTATTTTGGACTTTCTTCTTTAATTGCTACAAATCCTATTTCATCATCACCAACACTTACTACTTGTTCATCAAATTCATCTTCTTCATTTTCATATAAACACTCTCTATCTCTTCTACGTTTGATATTTTCTTTATAAAATTTCTCTCATTTAGGACACTAAGATGCGTAATGAGAAAATTTGTTACAAGTCCAATATTTAAAGATTTTCTTACCATCCATTTCTCTTCCTACTAGAAGGGCTACTCCTTCTTCAATCTTTTTGTCCTCATCAAATCTTCTACTACTAGCAAAGTCTCCTTTAGCACTTATTCTCCTTGATACACTAGGTCGAATATTCAAGGCACTGGAAGCTCTTTCTATTCTTTTCAATTCACTAGACTGTTTAAATTCATTCTCAACTGCTTCAACTCTTCCAAGAAATGTCTCCTTTGTGAAGTCTTTGGTACAAGATATCAACAACTGTATCATTTGAACTGCTAACTTAAATGGTGATGTTAAGCTCTTCAATATCTTGCATATAACCTCATCATCTTCTTTAGTTCCTCCTTGGGCTTTGATACCTACATTAATTTTTGATATTCTACCTACATATGTTCTCATAGATTTGTCTTCCATCATTTTAGTATCTTGAAATGCACAAATCTAACTTTGTAGCCTCAATTTCTTAGAATTTTTATCACGTTCAAAACTATTTTTTAAATCTTTCTTAATCAAATGTGAAGTACCAAGTGATATTACATGGTTGTATTCAATTTAAGCAAGTGCAGACAATAGTGCTTCTCTAGCTCTCATGTTGCACATGAAAAGATCTCTTTCTTCCTCGGTAGTGTAGACACCTAAATTTTATTACACCACTTTGATAATCCTATTTAGTTATCTCTGAAGGCATCATTAATTAAATTCCTATTTAATTAATCCTTTTCCATCCCCTAGTTGATTAATCCTATTGAATCATCTATAGTCCTAATTGATAAATCAAATAACTTATCATTTATCAATTAAATCCTATTCATCTATCTAATTCCAAAATCCCCATTTATTAAATAAATCTATTTGATAAATAAATCCCTCAATCTAATAACCCCTAACCTATCCCTAACCCTTCATTTAGCCTAATCCACCCCATCCACCCATACTAACCAAGCTTAGCCACTAACTCACCCACCCTCATGAATGCCATCTACTTGCATATCTCTAACAAGCTTAATATAATCCTAAATCACCTCTAATCCCCCCCTAACCTTGTCACATTCCCTAAGAAAGCTTAAGACTTTCCTAAACCAAGCAAAGTCAACAATCTCAACTCCCTCCAAAATATCCCAACCACCCCACCACGAATGCTCTTACAGGGCCATAAAGACTCTTACAAACCCATTCATTGCTCTTACAAGCCATTTATGAGGATCTTTAAGGCCTTTAGCCAACTTTGTTGACTCATCCTTGCCCTTTCCTCCATCCACTCACCTTGTGACATGTGTCACTTCTTGATTGGCTATAAGGAAGCACAATCCATGTGCTCTCCTCTCATGCAATCTGAGCCCTCCATGAGCTTTTCCCCATCCTTGCATCTTAGCCCTCACTCCCTCAAGCCCTTAGCCTATAAATTGGATCCCCTCCCAAGCTATTTCATCACAATCCTTGAGCTAAAGTTATAATGCTAGTTTGAGAAATAAAAGCCTTAACCATACCCTTATAATGCCAAATTGAGAGCTCACAAAGCTACCAATTTTCCATTACCCATCCCCACCATTGAAGCAAATTTGAAGCTTGAGCATACATCCCAAATCCTATCAAATAGACTCATCCCTAAATCAAGTGACCATCCTCATTGGGAGAGCCATTCCATGGCTCATATTCTGATTTGAGGGTTTCACTTTGTCTATCTCATATGTTATGGTTCTTATGCTAGTTAATGCTTTTGTTTTTGAATAGATTAGTATTACTTGCTAACATATTTCTCATATATAGGTACAAGTTTTCAAATCACTTTTAATAGTGATTATCTTTGATGATTTTTTCAAAATCCAATATCATGGACCCATACACAATAAATGTGTCTTCATCTTTTCCTTTTAGCTATCATAATTTTTTTCTTTGAACTTTAGACTATCTTTCTTGAACATGTTCACCATGGATCTCCCAAATTTGTTAAACTTTATCTTGAAGTACCTGATGCTCTGATACCAATTGTTAGAAACAATAGTTCAATAAGATAATTGGGAGGGGGGGTGTGAATCAGTTATTCAATAATTAAAACATTTATCAACCTTAAACAATCTTATCCATTCAACAAAAGTAAATAGCAACTATAACGAGATGCACATAGAAAATTACACCATATATGTTAACTAGGGAAACCCTTGATTAGGGGGAAAACCTTGGTGGGAATGATGCCCACAAGATGATGTACTAATATAAATATTCCTTGTTAGAGGATGGACACTATTAGGAGTCTATTACAACATTTAGTACATATGAGTCCCATTTAGGAGACTTTGAATCCTTGTTAGAAGATTCCAACCATATTAGGAGTTGTAGAAGACATAAAGTCCCACTATCCAAATAGTTTGTGGGGAAAGACCATTGAATTCACTGTCCAAATGATCTCTCAAGTATTCCTTGTAGAATAATTGTATTTATTTTACTTTAAATTCTTTCCTCTCTCCTATCAACTAGACCAATCACTATTAGACCTTGTAGACTAGGTCACAAACCTCAGATCCAAGTATCAACCTTTGGACCACACAATAAAACCTCAACAATGAAGTTTTCTTCTCTTCCACTCTACTCTACTTAACTTCACATTTCACTCTTTGTGTTGCTTACAATCATTTTCTTTCCTCCATACACCATTCTAAATGATAAAGGAAAATATCCTTTCTTTATATAGAGTCCATAAAACAATCCTCTAAGTCGGTTGTTACATCTTCTCAATTAATTATTACAGGACCACATTAAGAAAATGTTACACTTAGCAATAACATTAATCTTTTGCCTTCCAACTTGAATAACTTTCCATACATATAATGTTATGATGAATGATCTTAGCCACATCATCACCAAAATGTCTTCTTCACATCTTTAGCTTTGGCTTCTCAGAATAAAAAACTCTACTAAGAGACATAACAAGTCTAGCAAAACACACTTCTGTAAACTCAATCTTAGAACAGTCTTCACTGAAACTTGCATAACTTCTTCTAGACTTAATTTATCTTATGCTTCTGAGGTTAGCTGTATATACAAGACACATAGTATAAGATCCCTTTAACCTCACTACTAAAAGTACTCAATGATCTATTCACACCAACTTGATCTTTACCACTATTCTTCTGTCAAATGCCACATAAAACTTTTATGTTGACATCAATGACAAACACATTCATGAATGCAACACATTATCATGATAATGATCTAATTATATTTCTATAATACTCCCCCATAGAAATATCATTAGCATTCATGCTTCCAACAAAATCTACATAATTCAACTGTATGATGAGTTTGAAGCTTACATAGCTATATGTCTTTGCCATTATTGTCAAAGAGGGAGAGATTACTAAAGATGGAAAGATTACTTCAAGAGGGAGAAACCTACTAAGGGAGATATTACTTAAAAGAGATCAATTACTACAGAGAGAGATGATGGAAATAAAGATTATTATCAAAGAGTGAGAAATTGAGAGAATTGAGAAAAGAGAATCAAAGTGAAATCTTTTGTATTGTATGGTATCTCAACATTTACTAGTATTGAGATATTTGAGATGTTTCCATCAATGCCAAAGAGTAAGATTGTTAGAAACTTACAATTGGAATAAATTTTGTTTTGTCATTGATGTCAATTATATTGATGAGACATATTGCTACCTAATCTAAATGTCATATCTATTTGATTGATGTAGAGGATTTGAGAAGTCAATCATAACAATAGCACCTAGACCAAAGGTTGAAGTTATATTAATATGAAAAGGGAGTTACAATGGACATTTGATTAGATAGACTTTGATAAAGCAAAGTAATTTTTTATATCAAGAAAGCTAAGCCAAGCTGAACAAAAGAGTAAAATTCTAAGGAATGCCAAGTAATGCTAATATCAACTAAGCTACAATTAGTATCAAACAAATCTATTGTTGACCAAGCATTATCATCGACTAAGAAAGATAGTTGATGCCGAGCTAGAAAGCATTACAGGGATTGAGTAACTCAGTGATGACTGAATATTAAAATTTAGAGATTGTTGAGTGATAATAAGGGAATAAACTCAAGGAAATTGTGACATCAAGTCGATACAGTTGATCTCTTGGGAGATGTAAACTATGTTGATGATAAGATTGATGAGTTAGATCATTAAATTCGAGGTGAAGATTAGGTAAAGACCTAATAGAAAAATTCTAGAGAAGTTTCTAGAGGAATATCAAGAAGATGGATACATATAGTGCATCAAGTTGAAATTGACCATAAACCCTAAGATCTATAGTGGAGGTGGGAAATAGTAAAGTAAAAATTGCCTATTCAAAGAGGTACAAAGCCAAAAAAATCATCAAGAAATCATGAGATCAAAGAAGTGCAAGTGCATAAGGAACATACATACAAAGGTGGATTAAAAATGCACAAATGTGTGAGTGAGTGTGAAGGTAAAGGAGAAATCTTGTAGATATGATGCTTTTATTGATAAGTGAATCAAAGTAGAAGGCTTAAGTGTTGTTGAGATGAGTTAAATGATTGCTTGAAGGGTGTCTAAGAAATTCAACATCAGAGATGTCAATGGAAAGCTTATCAGTAAACTAACATAAGGATGGAGCAAAGATTTGAACCTACAAATGTGAGTTGTAATCACAGATCAAAACCTATTATTTTATTTCTTATCATTGTAAATCTTTTTTATAGAAATACTTTTAATAGAGGTTGACCTAACATTCATTTTAAGACTTAATTGTCTATGTATATCCTTTGACAAGGTGACATTCTAATGTAATTATCAAAGTCCTCTAGAAAGCCCACTTCTAAAAAAGTGATTAAATCCTTTAACAAAGTCACATTTGATAATGTGTTTTGTAACCTTTAATATGGCTGGCTCCTAATAGGCCTCACGTCAAAATAGTGAAGACGAGTGACATGTTGCTAGTAGTGTTTGTTGGAAATTCTTTAGAATAACTAAGAGGGGGGGTGAATTAGTTATTCAAGGTCCAAATGTCCTATTAAAACTTTTCACTAAGTATAGTGAGCCCATTCAACCATTCATTCATCCAAGCTTTAACTTATTTAATCAACAAGTTACTATAAATAAACATGCAATCATAACACATAAGAAATCAACACATAACATAGTGATTTATGTGGAAACCCAATTTGAGAAAAACCACCAATAACATGCTACTCCATTCACACTCTTCTAAAGTGATGCCCTGTGAAAGGCCCACCCTATTAAAGGCTTACAACACACTGCTAAATGTGACCTTGTTAGAGGATTTAATGCCACCCTATTAAAGGATTTACAAATGGATATTAAACTAACCTAAGTCCATAGGATTTTCATATCTAATACAATTGATAGAGAGTATTAGAAAAATATTTGACCTGACTACAACATACAACTTAACTTGTAGATCTCAGATCACTTCTCAGCTCATACCATTGCCTGGCCTTCAATCTTTGCAACTCTGAAAGCTTGCCCTCTTTTCAATCTTAGTCTCCTTGAGTCTCCATGTTCAATGTAGTATTGCAATCATCTCTTCTGACCACTTGTAGAAGTAGATCCTCTATGCTCTTCCTTCTCCTAGATGTCTTCTCATTGACACCCTTCTAAGCAGTCTATAATTTGGAACTTCAACAACAACAACATCAACAACATTTGCTTCTTGGTCTATGACTCCTTAAATAGAAGTCTTGGAGTTCTTTTCCTGCTTGATTCTTCCATTCTTTAATTTCAATTCATATGGATTAGGTAGGATTCATTGCATCTAACCCATATTTTGTTTTCTCTGGAAACTTCTTGAATAATCCTCTTGAATTTGCTTTAAAATGGTTTACATAGAATTCTGTGCCACCAGCTCATCATCCTTATCTTCTAACTCATTCACACAATTCAAGGTAAGCACTTTGTTAACTCAGATTTGGCGAATCTTTGTCATTTGAAATAATGCAGCAGCTTGACACTATTTAAATAGTGGTGCTTGGAACATACTGTGTTATTGGGCATCAACTATGTTTTTCCTGATGCTCAGCACTTGAAGATCACTCAACATGCACTACAATTTTCTATTACTTGGCACTTGAACTTCACTCAGCACCTAAAGATTAGTTGGCACCCACTAGAATTTTTTGTTACTTGACTCCAACTGAGAATTTGCTCAGCTTCAACTAACTTTCTTGGCACCCACTAATGATCTTAGTTTAATCTTTGTAGTCAACTTTGTTACAACTTCTTCCTGCAATGTTTATAAGTGTGACCAACCTCTATATCTTTGATTATGTTATCAGTACATCATTTAACCATTGTCATAATTGATCCTTGCACTTCATTACAACATCATAACTCAACCTTTCCCTTAGGTACTCTTGTTACATCTTGTTGATCAAATCTTCTTCATCAATCAACTAAGTGGTAGTATTTGGATCTTATAAGAAAATTTCATTCCTACAAATAGCAAGTTTGACATCAATGAAAAAACCATTATTGAGAACAACAATCTTTCTTCTTTCCAACAATCTCCTTCTTTGATCTTCAACAATGAGCTCTTCAATCAGATTTCCAACAGTGTTTCTCCAAATCAAGTTTCCACATAAAATATTAGTGTCAAATTGTGATGAATTATTTATGTGTTTTACATTTGATAATGTTTACATCATGTAATGCAAGTTATGTTTATGACTATTTTTCAATAGAGACCAAGCAATAGCATGATAAGAAGAATAGTGAGTGTTTATTTTTTAATTTTTCAAGTGGTACATATTGACCTTGGCTATCTGATTCACCCCCTCTCTTAGTTATTCTAAAAATTTATAACTAAGGGCCATATTTCCAATGCCCTGCAATGCTTGGATACTTTCTCCCTTGCCTCTAGGTATGTTATTCAATTGCACAAGATCCTTTACTATAGACAATTTTTTTGCTAGGCCTTCAATAGATGAAATGATATGTGTGGAAATGAATGCAACATGGAGAAATTTTTCATTTTTTCGGCATTCCCTTTACTTTTCAAGATTCCTTGATGGAGCTGTGGAATACTGTCCTAGCTAGGATTGACAAGAAGTTGGAATATTGGATTGAACCAAACCTCTCTCCCTTGCAGGAAAATTTTAGATTTGTTCTAAAGTGTTGGATGGCATGCATGTATAGTACTCCTCGTGTTGGGCCCCTTCTAAAGCTTTAGACCTGGAGCTTGAATGTCACTAAAGGGATTTCGTCTGGGCCTCTAATGGTGTGAATCATGGCTTTCAAAGAGTTGCTTGGGATGTTTTTTTTCTACCCAAGGGCTCTAGTGGTCTTGGGTTTCTTTCCATTGGAAAGTAGGGGATTGACCTTTGTGCCAAGAGGGTCATTCGATCTCTCACTAGTGATGGGACCTAGAAAGTTTTGTTGCAACACTACATTTCTACAAGCTTTCTAGTTAACTGAACAACTAGGAATGAGATTAGCTTTCAAACCTTTGTTGTGACCACTAAATCCATACAAATTTAGGGCACCTTTTTTGCTAAAAGAACTTGAAAAGATTTGGAACCCATCAAACCTTGGCTTCATTGGGCAAGTCATGAGTTTTGAGATGGGCTTTCTATGAATCATCAAAACTTGTAGTGGTATCCTTTATTTGTAGTTCAAGGCATTCCTCTGGCTAAAATTCAAGGAGCTAGGGCACTGCACTTATTTAGAAGGGGAAGTAAGACACCAAAAGATCTCTTTCCATAGTTTCTATGAGCCTTCACTCATGGGAGGACCTATAGGTTCAGCATAAGCTTTCTTGTCCATATCAACACATTGTTGATCTTCTAGTTTTTGTGGTACCTCCCCATATGTTGCACAAGCTTGGTATTTAGTTATCTCACCCATACTATAAGGATTGGAAGTGGTATCCTACCACTCCTTTGACTAGTTATAAACCCAAGTTGGGCTATCGGTGGCTAGTTCCCCACCTCTTGATGATTGAAACTCTCAACCAACATTGGAATTTGTAGTCCTCTCACAAAAATTGGAGTCTTAGATTTTCTACATTTTGGCACGTTATCACAGAGCCTTGAAGATAACTGACTTTACTTGACCGTGTCTCTATTTCTAGGGATTGATGTTGGGCCCTCTACTCTAACATATAGGTGTTGTGGAGCCTAGATGTCTATTTTGTGGCTAGCTAGAAAGCTTCCTACATATTTTTTGATTCTACAGGAAAGCTCTAAATTACTAGCTTTAGATTTATAATTTTTTAAAACCTTTCTACCCAGAGGCCTTTTCCTAGCATATGGTTGTGCTGGGAGATGCACAACCAGACTCCGTTTTAAGTATTCTTGGATATGGAATACTTTAAGATTGGAGATTTCGTTTACTATATGGAAAGACTACAATGCTATTTTAATCTCTCACAATTTTCTTGATATACATGTTTATATGTACAGTAAGGCATGTATTTGTAATAATTTCATGATGTAGATTCACTCACCAACAAGAGCTTTTGGCTCATTGGGGTAATGCCCCTTGTATGGTCACCTGTGCACTGCCAGATACTAGAGTAGTTCATTGCAACCCTCTCATAATTGTCCTAGTGGAAGTGTTTGTGGTCATCACCACTCGGCCTCACCTCCACAGAGGATGGGTTCAGGTTGGTTCTTGGTGGCTCCTCCTACTACTACCAATGTGGGTTGGACCTCTATCCATAGAGACCCTAAATGAGCATTCCCTTGGGTGGACTTATCTATCTCTCTACCTAGGCTGGAGGGAGAAAAAGAAAAAGATGATGCTACTGCCACCCCTGCTAATGGTTTGGCTCCCCGTGAGGCATCTGCCGACCCCACAAATTTTTGGGTTTTGATGATAAATATGCTCCCTTAGTTGGAATTTATCTTGTAGCTTCAGGCTTTATTTCTTTTACTTTAATGTTTTTTTGATGAATAGTTGTTTTACCCTGCCTCGTGCCGAGTAAACTTGTGGGGTAATCTTGTATCCCTTGACCCTTCTTTTTTGGATATGTATCTTTAATATTTAATTAATAGAGAAGGTCTATTAATAAAAATTTATCAAAACTCTTAAATTAAATTAATAAGTTGCAAATATACTCAAATCTGTTTTTTTTTTTTTCTTTTTTTTTTAAAATTGCACCTAATAGATGTGATATTACTTGTCATGATAGGAGCTAAAAATTTGAAGACAAGATAATGAAGATTAATAGAACCCTTTCAAAGGATGGAGAATGTTTACTAGCAATCCTACATTAGTTCTATCTTAGTGTGCAATAGGTACTAGATGTGGAAATTCATTTACACATTTTTTGATTTATTTTTCATACATTTATGTAGTACATGGGATTAATTGTCAAGAATTTATTTGGCACATTTAGCAAATGATTTTGCTTGTGCAATGAAAGTCTCAATGAAGAATTGAATTTTTTTTTATAAAGATAGATATAAGGGAATACAAAAAGATCAAAGGGATAAGAAAAGAGATAACCAATGAGATACATGTAGAAAAGATATGAATAGGTAAACATTTGTGTTGGCTATGAGAGTCTAATAAACAAAAGGGGGTTAGAACATCATTATTTGACTTATATGAAATCTTTTTGAAAATTCTCTCTCTACACATGAACAAATTTATGAAATAAAACCTAAATTTTAACTATAACTCATTCATTTATCTAAAGAGATAAAAACAATTATATCAAATTTAATAACTTACTCTAACAACTTTGTCAATTTAACTATACATGTTTCTATAAGCTTTAATTTATTATTATTATTTTCACTACAAAGTTACTACATAAGAGTTAAGTAAAATCCATGATTATAATAATGTATAGTTTTTAGGAAACAAGATTGAAAATGACAAGGAAAATTAAAACTAATATAGTTTTTGATTAGGAAAATAGGTATTGAGAGGACCTGAAACCCCATACAGATGGATTTTGGCGGGTGTCCAAAACCCACAAGACATGACGCTTCCTAGGATAGGGACATATTCCCAAATCCAGAAGAAAAGAAAAATAGCCAAGAGAAGAAGAACATCCACAGAACAGACTGCAAACATAGGTAATAAAGGAGCCAAAGACCCCAAACTATTACCAGATCAGCATAGAGAAACAACCACTAACAACCTGCTCACCCCGGTAGCATTTAGGGCCAACAAACAAGCTAACCACTGAAACTACTGCACAAAGATAGGAAGATAAAGCTAGAGCAGCACGCAGGGCCAGGAGGAAAGAAACCCCCCTTTCACACTGATACAACTTGCTAGACAATGGATGAGAAAGTTAGAGATCATTGGCATACACATGACTCTCCAGTTATGGACAAGCCCAAAAGGGTTTTGAAAGGCTCCCCCAACCTTTAATGAAGAGGAAGGAGAGGGGAACACTCCCCTCACTACCTATTCACAGCTAGCCCGACAAAAAATAATACGATCAATGATCACAGGCTTTAAAGAAAATCTCCAGCAGTGGCCACCCAAACCTCCAAATCTCCAACCCACCTCTTCCAACCGACTTCTTGCCACCTCTATAGGCTAAGCCTCCACCTCTAAAAGAACTTCCACCTCAAAAGGAAGTATGAAAGAGGAATGAAGATTTAGGGAAAAAAATCCAAAGGTCAGGAAGAACCACCACAGAAGCTAGGGGATAGCCCTGCAAAGGCCTCCCCTCGAAGGGATTTGAGAATGAACATCTCCTTCCAATAGAAAAAACCATAGCAAAAGATAAATAACAAGAAATGGAGCAGTTGCATCATAACACTTTGGGCATAACCCATATAACTTCCCCGTAGAAGAAAACTCGCCTAGACACAACCAGCCACCAAAAGACAATATGAAAAGTGGAACCTTCCAAAGAAACTAAGATCCCTCCTACAATAGAAATCCTCCTCTATCAAACTTTTGTCCACCTCCATAGGAGCTTTCACCTCCAAAGAAAGCCAGAGTAAGGGAACAAAGTGGCAAGAAAAGCACCCCCACCATATTGCTTAAAGAATAGAGCCCACCTCTAAAGGGTTTGACCCCACCTAAATAGGGGCAAGGCTGGAAGAAATCCAGGAGGAACATGATTTTTAGGACTAACAAGGAGCTTGAGCCAATAGAAAAATCCAAAAGACCAGGATCCACTAGCACCCTTGCCCCAAAAGCCATAACCCCAACAGCCTCCTTCACCCCTACAGCGTCCGAGGCCAAAATCTCTACAAGAAAGGTAGAGGACCCTATGAAAAGGATCCCAAGCACAAGCAGAGAGAGAGCAACCATCGAAACCAAATGAGAGGCAGCCTATGAACTCTCCAACTCCCCAACAACCCAAATAATAGGGAAAGTAACCTCCCCCTAGCAAATATAATCTAGGAGAGCAGAACCCCCCGCATAAGGAGACATAGAGGATGAGAGAGGAGATCCCCAAACACAAAGCCAAAAGCCCCCATCCTAAAGACCACCCACAACCCCATCTGGGTCAATGCATAAAATGGTGATGCCACCATCACCAACGACAAAGCCAGGGAAAACTCCCACTCTGCATCCTCCCACGCTTCCATCTATGCAGTCAACAGTCAAATGGGGTGCCCACATGGAAGCCCCAGTCGTGAAGCAACACCAGGAAGGCCAAGAAAGGGCCTGCAGACCCAAGCTCCCGAAGCCAGACATAGAAACAACCTGGGAGACCAACCTTGCTGCATCTTCATCCGCCTCACCATCGTCTTCTTCCTCCTGATCAACATTCAAAATCTCGCTCCCGCTCCCTCTCCTCTTCCCGCTTGCCATGACAAATAGAGAATGCTCGACATTAAAACTAATATAGTTATCACACAAAACTATTAGTGTTAAATTACATATGATTTGTGTGTAAGTTATGTGAATCTATAATAGCTAACCCATATTTTAAAATCTAGGTGAAAAATAGCATTTAATTATTCATAAAACAATAATGGTGAAAAAAAAAATTCCTCATCATTTGCAAAATGGGCCATTGCATAATATTGAGAAGATATTTTCTAATTAAGCATAAAATCTTTTATTTATTTGGAAAAAATTGTCCAAACATAAGTGGAGAGTATATAAGGATAAATGTCAATATATGGTGGTATAGGAGCATAGGAAAAGCTACCATTTTTCTTTCCCTATTTACCAATTTCAATTTTGTGGCCAAGATTCCATTATGTGGTAAGAGTGGTTAGGTTGTTTGAAGTATGGTTAACTAGTGAACTTGAACAAATTTGAGAGTTTCTTGCAAGTTGGAAGTAATGAGGGGAGAGAGACAAAATCAAAATTCTAATTTGAGGTTGTGAAAAGAGGACATAAGAAGGATACATAGTTTTGTTGAGGAAATAGTAAGATCACTAGTAGTAGAGTGCAATGACCCTTTCACATTTAACTCCCCATCATATTTTACCATCTCACTTTTCTCTCCTATATTACTACCTTCCCTACAATAGTGTTCTTTACTATAATGGAGCCCTTCCAATGACCATAAACAATGACCTTGCTATAGTAATATATCAAAGTAGGTGTTTCACTACCATAACTACCACTTATGATAAAACTACTCATACCATGCACCTGCAAACTTCCCATCACCATTGTCAAGAGCTATGTATCCATCATTGACTTTTGTCCTCAATCTAATGTCACTTAACACTCATTTTGTAGTTTTCCCATATTATATAATAAAAAAAGAACGTTCAACATTCAAAGTCAAAAGTTATGAAAAAACTAAGACTAATATTGATTGAACAATATGTTGAACATAAATAATATCACAAAAAAATTAAAGAAGAGATTAATACTCTTCTATCTATGCCCTAAAACTATAGAATTATGTTGGAAGAGATATAAGTTTATTTTTTGGATAGAGGTAAAAACAAGTTTTACAGGGGCCTAAAACCAAAAGTTCTAAAATAGAAGGATAAAAAAAGTTAAAAAGTCCCTACGATCATTTGTGTTGGAAACAAAAATAAATATTAAACACAACCAACACCTTAAACCAAAAACCAACAAAACCACCTAAAAAAAAAAAACAAAAACAAGGACAACACGTAAGAAAGCTCTCTTAGATCTTTGATTGCTTGGATCTCGATGACCTCCTGGACTCCCTTAGTGGTCTTGGAACTAGCCACAATCTTACTTTTGTTGAGTCTTTCTATAGTCCTTTTTCCTAGGCCTTGGATGCCCTCCTTCTCTACTCTAGTGATATTGACTTTTGGCTAAATGCCTTCCTTCTCTAGGTTTAACAACTTCTAGACTAGTGAATGATTTTTTCGATCACTGCAATTTATAGTCCTTTTACCTCACCTAGCGGACCATTAATAATTTCCTCCTTTCTATTTTGCACTCCTTTTTGGAGGTCCCTTTGTAGCTCATTGAACACTATCTTATGGGAAATAATTTCATTATAAATCCACAAATCATAGGTATCAATGGATTCCATTTTATCTTTGATTTTCTCTGCACTAGCTAGGGAATGACCCAAAATATCCTATTTACCTTGATATTGTTTTTACCAATTAGGATGTCTTTAGATTTAGAGGCAAAACAACCCATAATATTCTCAATCACTTTTTCTACTTCTTTACTTGGGCTAACATCGCCTTATCCCTAAGTAATATGAGCTAAGTTCTCCAACTTCATCTCCTCATTGGTTTTATGTTTTCTCACTAATGAGGCATTACTTTCTTCCTTAGTCTCCATACCCTCCTTTCTTTGTTCCCAGAAATCCACTGAAACCCTCTCATCACTCAAATCCTCAAACATTGAATCGTCCTCCTTCCCTCCACTTCTAGTATCATTGCCACTTTCACTGATAATCTTTCTCTTTCTTAAAAATTTATTGTTCAAACTAATTTTTTAATTTTATTACTTTTTTTAGCATTTACATTGTACGAATATAAATTTTATCAAATATTGTTGAAAATTAGAATAAACATCATATCAAATATAGATTTTTTTAATAATATAATCAAAACTATAATCAATAACAATTATATTTATATATATATATATATATATATATATATATATATATATATATATATATATATATATATATATATATATATATATATATATATATATATATATATATATATATATATATACCTAACTAGGAGGTAACTTTGCATGAGGTAACTCTCAACAAGCCATCTTTACTTTTCAACATTCTACAATCTTGCTGCCCTTTTACATTTTGAATTTTGAATGATGGCGGACCCTAAGCCTCCAGATCTGCCACCATGCCCAGACATGCAACTCATGCTTGCAATGTGTAGAGACTTGTTCAACCGACTGAATGGTTGTGGGTCCATTGGTGTTGATGGGCTATCTTGTGTTGAAAATTCTACTTTGGAGGTTGGGCCATCATGTGATGACATTGCTACTTTGGGGGGTGGAATCTTTGCTTGCTGTCAGCTAGAGGGAGCCCAAAAGTTGGATGTTGGTTCTCTATCGGGGTGGAAGAGTGCACTTGTGGGTACCCCGATGATCAGTCTCAATATAGAGAATCCCAAGATAACTTGTGGTCAAGATGGCCTAGTGATTGCACTTCCTAATAGTATTATGGACAATGTGACTTCTGGCCTCAAACTTAGTGTTTTTGGTAGATTTGTTGCTTTCTATCCTACTATTGAAATGGTATGGAAATGGGTGGATCAGAAGTGGAAGGTCAAAGGTAGTGTAAGTGTTTTTGCTATGCCTAGTGGACTATTCTATTTCAAATTTACCATGGAAGAGGATTTCAATATTGTTCTCTTCGGGACTTGGTATTTTGGGAAGCACTGTCTAGGTCTAACTAGATGGCATTTGAGCTTTGATGCTAGCTTGGAGCTAAACAAACTTGCCCCTGTCTGGGTAAGATTACTAGGTCTCCCACTAGAATTTTGGGATGAAAAGATATTAAGGTGGGTGGGGAATTCTTTCAGTCATTTTGTCACTTCTGCTAAAGTGACAATGCAAAAATTGAGGCTGGTCTATGCTAGATTCTATGTGAATGTAGCATTGAATAGAACACTACCTATTGTTGTTACATTGAAGACTAAATGGGGTGAGAGAGTTTAGCCCATAGAGTATGAGAATGTAGGTTTGTACTACAAAAGATGTGGGCAATTTGGCCACTTTATAGTGGATTGCAAAGCTAAAATATAGAAAGATAAACAAAAGGAGGGCTCTCCAAGGATTCTTATTGAAACCTTGGGGGAACCTTCTGAAGTGTCTGAGAAGGAAGTAAAGACACCCTCTAAGGCTTTCTCCACTATGCTCCCCAGTTAGGAAAATGGTTTGCTTCCTCGGGGGAGGGTTGCTATGGAGGATAAGAAGAACTTGGATGAATACCCTTTCAAAAGAGATATGGAGGATCTTCTATGCTTGCCTAAGGTGAGGTCTTCGAAGGAGGCGTTATTGGAAGAAGGGGAAATTGAGGTATCCCACGCTCTCCTAGGTTCCTCAACAACTCAGAAAGGGGATGACCACCAGGATACTCCTTCCAAGGAAATGGGGGTATTCCACTTTCTCCTGGGCTCCTCAACAACACAGATTGGGGATTGCTAGCTGATAATGCCTTCCAAGGGATGTGAAAATAGGGAGATAGTTTGCACCCCTCTAAGGATGGTTAAAGCTTTTCAGGTCGAGATAGCTGCAAAACTACTGGCAAGTATTGATAAGTTGGATAAGGAGATGAACCCTTCTTCGCTTGAGGAGGAGGATAATGGAGAACGGGAAGTGCAGAAGAAGAAGATGAGGGTGGGGGGAGAAAACAAAATATAGGTGCCTCAGGGATAGCTGCAAAACCATCGAGTAGAGTAACTAGGACAAAGAAAACTACTAGGGATGTGGCCAATGGTAAGTAACTTACACTAGAGATAGTAACAAAAGGTAAAAAATGAAATTCCTTTCTTGGAATATGAGGGGATTAAATAATCCCCAGAAGCAATATGCTCTCAACCAAATTATTTCTCAGGAAAAAATTGACTGTGTGCTAATACAAGAAACAAAAATGTCCAGTGCAAGTTTTGTTAAAATAGCAAGTTATATCTGGCCAAGGGCTGGGTATTTACATATGGATGAAGATGGAGCCTCGAGGGGTATTGCTACCATGTGGAACCTAAACTCCATGAAGGGGTACGAGGTCTAGAAGGAAAAAAATTTCATTATCAACTATTTCCAATCTAATAGTCATTGTTGGAGGCTAATTAATATCTATGCCTCTAATAACAGAATTAGGAGGAAGGAAAAATATGATAAGATGACTAGGATTACTAAAACTATGAAGGAAGAGCAATGGATGTGTATGGGTGATTTCAATACTCCCCTTTACCATTCAAAAAATCTGGGTGGTAGCAGAGAATGCCTGAAGAGCTTGCAAGACCTTAATGAATTCATGAGGAAGTTGGACTTGATGGATGTGGAGTTGCAAGGAAACCCATATACTTGGACTAACAATAGGAAAGGAGAGGATCTTATCTAAGTTAAGCTGGATGGACTATTAGTGTCAGGGAATTGGAGCAAAATGGGTAATTCCTATTTTG
Source organism: Cupressus sempervirens (assembly GCA_028749045.1). Classification (NCBI taxonomy): domain Eukaryota; kingdom Viridiplantae; phylum Streptophyta; class Pinopsida; order Cupressales; family Cupressaceae; genus Cupressus; species Cupressus sempervirens. The sequence continues at coordinate 182,785,925 of CM053786.1, read as the reverse complement.
AGAACCTCATTAGAATAGTTTTAGATCACTCCCCCATTTTATTCCATTGGGAGGATGGTTTTAAAGGGAGACAAAAACCTTTCAGATATGAAATAATCTGGGAGTCTCACCTAGAATTCAGAGAAAGAATTCAGGATTGGTGGAACATAAGGATAGATGGTACTGTGATGTACATGCTTACTTAGAAACTTGATAATATTCGAAGGAATGTCAAAGCCTAGGCTAAAAGAATGTGACTTATTTAAAATTGAAGGTGAAGTGGACGAAAAGCTAAAAGAAATCCAAGATTTCATTACAGAAGGGAATAATTTGGAGGAGAATATTCAGGAAGAAGGGAGGTATAGAAAGAAGTGGAAAGAGATCCTTCAAAGGGAGGAAATCTTTTGGAAAAAAAGATCTAGAATCCAATGGCTAAAGGAAGGGGATAAAAATACTACTTTTTTTCATAGGTTAGCATCCAACCACAAAATAAGAAACACTATATCAAGACTGAATGATGTAGGGGGGAGGGTTTTGAAAGAGTAGGAGGAGATGGGTAAACATGTGGTAGAACACTTTAGTAAAGCGCTTGAGAAAGACAACTTTACTGGGAACCTGGTTATTAGGAGAAGTTTGATTAATTCTATCCCAAGGATTCTTGGAGAAGAGGAAAATAGTTCAATCCTTGGTAATATCACAAAAGAGGAAGTGAAAAGGGTTGTGTTTTCTATGAAATCCTTTAAGGCCTTGAGACTGGATGGATTCCCTCCAGCACTTTTCCAGCATTTCTGGGAGGTGGTTAAATCAGATGTGATTTGGGCTACTAGGGATTTTTTTTCAGAATAGGTAAACTACTAAGGAGAATAAATAAGAGCTTTATTGCCTTAGTTCCAAAAAATTCAAATCCTCTGAGCTTGTTTGAATTTAGACCTATAAGTTTATGTAATAATATTTATAAGATCTTTGCCAAGGTTTTAGTGAATAGATTAAAGCCTTTCTTGGAAAGAATCATTGGAAGTCCTCAGAAGAGATTTGTGCTAGGAAGATAGATATTGGATGCAGCTATAACCACCCATGAGGTTATCCATTCAATGAAAAAGAATAAGCAACTTGGGATGGCATTCAAGTTGGACATTTCCAAAGCTTATGATAAGGTTAGTTGGGACTTCCTTCATGATGTGCTAGAAAGAATAGGATTTAGTAATAGGATCATTAACCTAATCATGATGATGGTGGGCTCGGTACAGTATTCTATCCTGCTACATGATTCCCCCTGGGGTAACTTGAATGCATAGAAAGGCTTAAGACAGGGTGACCCACTTTCTCCTTATCATTTTATTATGATAGCTGAAGTTTTAGGAAGATCTTTCTTGAAATTAGTTAATACGAGCTATATTAAAGGTGTTAAACCAGCTACTAATGTTGTAACTGAGGTTATACAACAATTTTTGGATGATACCTTCCTATTTGGGGAATCTTCACTTATGGAGGCAGAAGCTTGGAAGATGATTTTACACAATTATGAACAAAGCTCAGGGCAGCGGGTGAATTACCATAAGAGTAAGATTTATTTCTTTAACACTGAAGCCTCACTTCAAAGAAGGATTAGAAAAATCTTGGATTGCCAATCCGCTTGCCTCCCAAAAACTTATCTAGGTCTTCCCCTTACTACTAAGGAAGTAACTAATGAATTTTGGAACACGATTGTTGAATTCAGAGGAAGCTTGCAGGTTGGAAAGGGAAGATATTAAGTAATGCTAGAAAATTACAACTGCTCACTACTGCTCTTCAGGGAATCCCTATCTGCTTCTTATCCATTTTCAAAATCAACCAAAACATGGTAGAGAAAATTGAGAGAATTCAAAGGATTTTCCTATGGTCAGGAATAGAGGAGAAAAATAAATTGAGTCTAGTCAACTGGGAGGAGGTGTGTAAACCAAAATTTAAGGGGGGGTTAGGGGTTAGAAAGCTGAAGGATCTTAATAAAGCTCTCCTCACAAAAATTGGTTGGAGACTAGCAGAAGGAAACATGGGATGGGGAAATATCATGAAGGCTAAATATTTGTCTAATACCTCCTTTAGGTAGAACCTATATAATAATGACCTCCCTAGAGGTTCAAAGATTTGGCAGAATATTGTTAGGAATAGAGGTTTGCTGAGAGAAGAACTAAGGTGGATTGTGGGGAATGGCTTCAATATCAGATTTTGGGAAAACAGATGGATGGATGGGAAACCGTTGGCCTTGAGTAAATATAGTGGTTTAATGGAACTTCTTAAAGAGGATATAGGGGGAAAAGTTGGGGACTATATTGATTAGAGGAGGAGATGGAAGAAGCTTCATAAGGAGGGCTACTCACATGAGTATGTTGTTCTCTTAAAGGAAATGGAAGAATTGATAAAAGAAACTAGACTCCCCTTATTTCCTTAGGAGGATATTATGGCTTGGGACTTAACCCGAAGTGGGAACTTCACTATAAAATCTGCATATACTTTCATGTTTAGTAAGGATCCTAGCCCAATTCTATGGTGTAAGGTATGGATTACTAACCTTATTCTTAAAATCAATTTCTTTTGGTGGACAACATAGCACGACAAAATTTTAACACTTGACAATTTGAAAAAAAGGGGTTCTATATAACAAACCGTTGTTGTTTGTGTAAGGAAAAGGAAGAAAGTATTTCCCACCTTTTCATAGAATGTTAATTTTCTTTAGGGATCTGGACTAAGGTTTGGGAAAGATTTGGTGTGGCTTGGGTTATGAAGGATAACTTGGGCCAGTTTGTGGAGTGCTGGGATTGCCCCTTTTACCACCCAAGATTAGTTTTTTTATGGAATATTATTCCACCATATGTTTTCTGGCACATATGGAAATAAATAAATAACAGGATATTTAGGGAGGAAAGTAAGACAATGGAAGTGGTTTTTCAAATAATGAATAAATTGTTAAAGGAAAATTTAATGTAAAATGCCAAAGGAGGAGCCAGGTAGACTTGAAGGCCTGGTGGCTAAAAATTGGGGTTGTCACTTGAGGATTTCTTCCTTTTTGATAACTTAGCTAGGATGAGGAGACAATAGACAAAATGGAAACCTCCCACCATAACACTGTATAAACTGAACTTTGATGGTGCTGCAAAAGGAGGATTTGGAGCGGCTGGAGTTGTGCTCTGGGATAGGAATTGTGATGTACTATTGGTTTATGCGGGCAAGGTGGGGAATGGTAGCAATAATGTGGTAGAGGCTATGGCATTATTATGGGGTCTTCAACTATCTAGGGAAAGACAAATTATGGAGTTAACAATACAAGGGGACTCCAAATTAGTGATTGTTTTGGTTAAGGGGGAGGCTAGCTTGGGATGGAAGATTAGAAATATCATCTTGGATATTAAGAAAACCTTGAATGAAATGAAAATGGCCCACCTGCATCATATCTACAAGGAGGGAAATGAAGTGGCAAATGTGGCAGCTGCCATCGGGTTTGATGCAATGGCAATCATGTGTTGGGAGAATTTAGCTGATGTCAACAAAGATTTAAGGGTGTTGATATCCAAGGAAAAAGGCAGGATAAATTCAAGATGAATTCTATAAAATTTAAAAGTAAGGCCAAATTTGGCAAGACGAAGATTTTAGTCGCTAAATTAAACTATTTTGTTTTGGAAGTAAAGGGCATACATGACTATACAAACGGCAAGTGGAGTGATTATAAATTAAGAAAAATGTCTTTTCATAATTATGGAAACCTGTTGCAAGTTTAAAATTGCTCTCCAAAGGGAAGTACGAAAGATATTATTAATCAGGGTGTCAAAAATCATCGAGGTGAGAAAATTATGATTTTTCACATCCACAAATCCTATAATAACTCGATATGGGATTTTGGAGCTCATCAACCATGGGTCTATACTTTTTATTTTCATCTTTTCAAAAGAGTTAAGAAGGAGAGTAGTCGCAGAAAGATCGAAGCCAAAAAAGTTCAAATGCGTATTTCTGAAGAAGGGGAGTTAGAAATTGGAGAAATTGAAATGGGGGGGACCTGAATAGGTTGGAGCCAATGAAAATTGAGAACTCTAAGGATAGAATGGCTACCTAGTTTTTACTAAAGGAAGGGGGTTTTTTTCCCTACATGATGTCGATGGCTGGATATGATGAGAATTGCACGCACCAACTTGTGAATAGCTAGAATGATAGGAAGGTTACCATCAATAGTATCACCTCCCAAGTCACAGAGGAAGTAATCACCATGGTGACCAGCCTCTCCATGAAGGGCAAAAAATGGAGGAAAGTTACCAAAATTACTGATGAGGCCAGCATGAATAGCTTTTTCGCGGAGGGTGAGGAGCCGATTCATTACAGAGGTGGGTTTAAAAGAGATAAGTTACCCACTCCCTGGGATGCTGTGTGCCTAGTCCTTATGAGGTATCTGTCACTAGAGGGTAGGTTTGGTGTATGCTATTACTACCATTTTCCTTTGTTTAATCATTTCAAAAATAGGGACTTCATTTCTATTCCTTTATTTCTTTTGCACTCTCTTGAAGACATGGTTGCTAGATGTTAGGGAAAAAAAGAGTAAAGGTTTAAATTTTATCATAATTCATCAAGGCTTAATTTTCCACCTTTATTAGTTTCACCTCACCTTGTGTCCCCCCCAGAGAGGTGGTTTTGGAAAATCCATGGCATGGTCAGAACTCTCCCCCAAGCTCAAGTATGGCGAGGAAAATGCACACCCCCAGGCCATCCCCTGATAAGGAAACTAAGAAAAAGGAAAAGTCTGAAATAGCCTTAGAACAAAAGGGAAACAAGAATATTAAAAATTGAAAAATTAGTGCAGGTTGTTGGAGAGGATTTGAGGGAGGGTAATGGGGGTAAACCTAGAAGGAGGTTTGGTAGGCTTGCCCAATCCCAAGCTAGGTGCAAATAGAAATCCCTTAGATACCTAGTGGAGGATGTTGAATAAGATAGCTCTAGCAACAACAATGATAGAAGGGAGGAGGAAGATATTCCCAACTCCAAGAAGGATGATGGTAATGAGGAGGGGGAGAAAAGTTTTAACTCTAGGAACAATTCGGTGGATGATACTCAAACCCAGGCGTTTGATGGAAAAGTGAGGAAACTAAGACCACCCATGTGTCTGCCAGCTTTCTTCCTCAAACCTATTACCTTTTGTGAAGAGAATAGCAAGAAGGCTAATTCCCCCATAACCATTTTATCCCCTATTAAGGAGAATTCAAAAGTTTCCTCTAACCCATGTGTTTTGCAGGATAAATCACAGGTGCCAAAAATGAAGGAGGTTGTTGCAAAGGGAGATGCGGGGCCTAAAGTTAGGACTGAGGTGATGGAAGAGTGATACATGCGTCTGGAGAGAAGGATCAAAGCTTTGGAAGAGGGATTCTTCACCTTCTCCAAATTTGGCCATAAAATTACCCATGTTGTGGCAGCAACCCTTCAATTGCTGGCATAGGAAAAGGAGGACGCGGGCTTGGACATGGAGGACCATAAGTTGCTCTTCAAGTTTCTTGCTGATGACTGGGCCTAGATCCTACTACATGCAAAGGGGAAGGGGAAAAAAGAAAACTAAGTTGTTTATGTTCTTATCAGTTACTGGGATCTTTGGATCCAAAGACTTTTAATACTTTACTAGTAGTATTGGTTTTGCTAGTTATCAGCTGTAATTAAGATTTGGGTTGGCTTGGGTACCTTTTTGGATAGTGTGGACATCTAGTAGTTAGTTTGTCTCCTTTTTGGTTTTAGCTTAGTTGCTAGTCTTTGTTCGTGGTTGCAGACTTTAGGATCTTTGCTTAGGTAATTTTTTGACTACTAGTGTTTCTAGCTGGTAATGTGCTGGTTACCAGCTTTTTGATTGTATTTGGGCTGACCCCCTTGCTTTTGGTCGCTTTTAATTTCAAAAACAATTATATTTTTAGATGAAATAATATCTTATTTTCATTATGTGAGTAATAATAAGTTAACTATTAGTTATTTAGAATAAATTAAGAAGATTTGTAAAAGTCAACGTAGAATATTTGTACACTAAATATTGAATCTATTCAATGATATTTATAATGTAATTAATAAATTTGTACTTTATCTTCTTGTATTTTTTTAAAATTTCAAAATATCAAAATATATTGTGTAATAGTTATTAGAAGTTTATACTACAATTTTAAGTTTAAAATATGTAACTTTATTCTAATATTTTTTCTCATTGAAATTTTGATGGAAGACCTTTCTAATTATTCAAATAAATAACATAAATTCCAAATAAATAACATAAATAAATTCTAACATAAAATTAAACAATAAAGAAAAAATTAAAAGGAGATTAATAAGTGTGTCAAAAATATCTTGTCATCATGAATCATGGAACATGGGTCAATGAATTTGACTCAAAAATAACTCAGTTAAATCCTAATAACAATATCACAATTTGACTCGCTGCAGAAATTATCTCCTACTCATCAATATCTTATCATCATCTTAAATTAAATATTGTTACTTCCATATTATCCCATATGAAAAAAGCACACAAAGGTATATGACAATTTGAAATCTTTTTCTTCATGATGTTTACATCATAAATCAAAGCGTACAAATCATTAGGTGAGGTTTACACGATAAGCAGTTCACGACGGCTCTTTGAAACAAGGTAATTGAATTAGTTCTTTGATTGAACGTCGTTGCGGGAAAACAACCAAGTTAAATTTGATTTTGTTGTGAATATTCGTTTCTTTCAATTGTTTGTTTGTAGTTAAGTTTTGGCCAATTTTCGAATCACATTTATGTCTTTAAACATTGTTTTTACATGAACGCTATAAAATGATTTTTCTTAAAGTTGACGTCGGACAGGTGGGCCGCAATCCAAGTTCCATAGATGCTAAAAAAAATTAATTACTGATTAGATGAACAACTATAGAGTTTTGGACTAAAAATGTTTCTGGCATTTGACAGTTGTAGTTCCTAGTGGACTTACAAATTATTTAACAATATTAAATAAATTTTGGGGTGTGCCTGATGAAGATTATCTATATAAAAAACAAGAGCTTTGAAAGAGCTAGAGTCCCTGTCTTTTTGGAAGAAAGAGAAGATTGATTTTTATTTCTATATTCAACACTAATATCGCTGGAAACTTTTTGAATTCAAAAAACTTCTAGCTTCACTTAAGAAAAATGATAATGTTATGTGTTTGTTGATAGGTAAATTGTAGAAGACGAATTGCAAAATTGAAGGAGTGTTGGTTTGCTATTAAAGGCTTTATCTTGTAGTAGTCATACCTATTATTTGACAAAGTTAATAGATGCTAAAATATTGGTACAAGTTTATTCACAGTTCTATGATAAATTATTTTTAAATTTCAGTTGCTTTTGTATATGTAAAATTTTAATGTATAATAAATTATAGTTGTTACATAAAAAATTAAACAACTATGCTTTAGTATATGATTTTATTATTTTGTAATTTTAAAATATAAAAATTAAGTGGATATTATTAAGACAATCTTATATAAATATTTAATATATTATTTATTTAATTATACAAGTTTTTTATACATATTAAAATATATAATTTATATTTTTAATTTGTAATAAATTATTTTTTATAATGAATTCAAAATATTAAATATGATTCATTTATATATATATATATATTTTGTTATTCAATTGAAATTATTTTATCTTATAAAATTAAAAATTAATATACTTAATAATTTTATATTTTTATTTTAAAAATATATTCTATAAGAAATACAAAGTAAACAATTAAAATCAAATAACAAAAAAATATAGATTTTTAGATTTTTAAATAGTTAAACTTTCTGAATAAGTGTGTATACTTTTAAATTTATTTGACAATAAACTAAATTTGAAATTGAAATATTGAAAATGTGAAAAATAATTAATATATTATGAGCAAATGCATTGAATAAAGTAGGGATTTGTTGGGATCTTAATGCATAATTTACTACTGGATATTTGTTTGTTACTTTTATGATATGTTTCCTATGCAAATGCATTGAATAAAGCATGGATTTGTTGGGATCTTAATGCATATTTCACTACTGGGTATTTGTTTGTTACTTTTATTGAAATGGGTTTGTGTAGGTTTCTTGTATAGTATTTAAAAAAAAAATTATTATGTGTTGAGTATGCATAGTGCCTTTGGAAGAGGTTCAAATAGTGGAAAAGTAGATGAGATCTGAGATTTTTGAGATTTGAGTTATCGGATAGAGCATTAAATGAATCAAAAGGAGTGAAAAAAATAATAATACGATAGGGGAGAGGCCCCGGTACTTGAACAGGTACCAATAGTTGTGAATGGCATTAAGATTATCTGGACCAACTATAGTATCAATGTAGCCTATTAATTGAACAATAAGATATTAACTTTGCTGTATGGAATTTATCAATATTTACTTCAAACTAAATCACTAAAAAATGTTCTTGACTAGATCATTGATTTACCATATTTCATACCACTTCTAAACAAAAACATTCATTGTGTGTTTTATATAATACACATTTAAATGTTACTTAGAATAAGTCAAACTACTATATACACAATATCAAGATACATGAAATAAATGTTATATTTAAAAAGGTACAAAATTTACAAAATAACTATCCCAACTCATGGACAAGATGTTAAATCCTTGCCTAATGTCTAATTGATGACTACTGCATTGTTGTTCAACTACCAACACCTATACAACTCTACATAAATAAACTTTTGTTTAACAACTCCTCCCATCTCTGACAAATCTGAAACCATCTCTGACAAATTTTGAAACCAAAATGCTGGAATTGGATTCCTCGATCAAAAAAGCTAGAGCATTTTTCAAGCAAAGTTGGAGTATTTTACATGCAAAACTGGAGTAGATGCAATAACTTGGAATACCTGCAATGGTAAAGATAGATTTTTTTGAGCTCCCCAATCCATTCAAATCAAACAATTAATGCAACATAATTCAAAATTTGTTCTTGAAAACCACAAAGTTAAAACAGAGCCAATCAAATTACAGAGTTTGAAAGCCATGGATCAAACATTTCCAAAAGTCCTAGAAAAAGGCCACAAATTTTGTATGCAACGGATCAAACATATTCAAATTTCAAAATCTAAGTGTTGAGAGGGAAAAAGTTCTAGTTCTAGTTATTAATATGAAATGCAGTGAAATAATTCTTTTACAAATGTGTATGCATTCTCTATGACTGCATTGAACTTAGTTGCTGAGGATATCAGAGGGCACAGTAGCATCAATTTCTCACAATATCAGAGGGCCCAGTAGCATCAATTTCTCACAATATCAGAGGGCCCAGTAGCATTAGTTTATCACAATATTAGAGGGCCCAGCAGCATCAAGTTTTCACAACATCCGAGGGCCCAGTAGCATCAGTTTATCACAATATCAGAGGGCCCAATAGACCATCTAGGTATTTTAATTTTGCCATTCTTTTAAGGTATGCTATTACAATCCATCATATAACATATGTTTTTATTTATACTATTTCTATCATAATAGCGTACAACATTTGAAAACAATAACAACATACTATACTATTTTTGTCATAATCTACTATATAATAGTATGTTGTTATAGTATGATCTTATTTCTATTATAGTATGTTGTTATAATACTGGCAGATTTCTATAGTATGTTGTTATAATACTATGTTATAGTATGTTCTTATAGTATGATCTTATTTCCATTATAGTATGTTGTTATAATACTGACAGATTTCTATAGTATGCTGTTATAATACTATGTTATGGTGTGATCTTATTTCTATTATAGTATGTTGTTATAATACTGACAGATTTCTATAGTATGTTGTTATAATACTATGATGCAAACAACATACTATAATAGTATTATAACAACATACTATAACAGAAATAAGATCAAAGTCAGTTTTAAAATATGTTGTTATTCTTTTCAAATGTTATAATACTATGATGCAACCATTTTGTACTATAAAAATATACTATAATAGTATACTATAACAGCATACTATAAAAACATGCTATAATAGCATACTATAACAGCATACTATAACAACATACTATAACAGTATTTTAACAGCATACTATCACAACATTTTAACAACATACTATAACAACATTTTAACAACATACTATAACAACATTTTAACAACATATTATAACAACATACAATCAAAGTCAGTTTTAAAGTATGTTCTTATTCTTTTCAAATGTTATAGTAGCTTAACATAATCTATCAAAGTCCATCATATAATGTATGCTATTTTTCTTTATGCTTACTATTCCTTCCCAATGTTTCCATCATCTAATGTATTTTGTTCTATTTAGGCATTATGGCAACAGGGAAGAGAAGAAGCAAAAGAACTACATGAAAATGTAGACCTCGTGGTGTTAAATTACATGTTATTGACTCTGATGATGGGGATAGTGTAGCCAAGCCAACTCCTGATAACATAATTCATAACTCTGAACACCAAAAGAATAAGAAAAGGTTGCAAGGAAAGAAATGGACAGGAGAGGATATGGAACATGCAATTGAAGATGTTGAAGATAATTATTTTTCAATAAGAGGAGCAGCTAGGAAGTGGGGAATCCCTATTAGTAGCTTATCTTATTGGCTAGCAGGACTCACAACAACAAAAACCAAGGGACCACTGATAATTCTCTCCTTGGAAGAAGAGCTAGAATATGTTGAGTGGTGTAAGGATTTAGCTCAACTTGGTCGTAGATTGGAGGTGATTCAACTGAAGTCATATGTGGCTCACATTTTCCAAACAAGGCCAAATCCATTCAAAAATGGATTACCTGGTAGATCATGGTGGGTTGGATTTTGCAAACGCCATCCAGATTTGACAATAAGGACTGCAAAGGGTCTAGATAGGGATAGAGCAGTGATGCTACGACCAAGTATTGTAGCAGATTTTTATAATAATTTGTCAACATTGTATGCTGCGAACCATTATGAACCAAAACACATTTGGAATTGTGATGAAACAGGAGTGCAAGCAAGCAAAAACTGTGGGATGAAAGTGATTGCGAAGTTGGGAAGTAGAAGTGTGCCTCAAATCTTATCTAAAAGTAGAGAATGGATTACAATACTATGTTGTATCAATGCTGCAGGTCACAACATACCAGGATTTTATCTTTTTAAAGAAAAAAGAAGACTTAAAAATTACATTGCTAATTGTGAAGCTGGAGCTTGTATGGCAACACAAGAACATGCTTGGATGACAAAAGAATTATTCTTAAATTGGCTCCATCATTTTGCTAGATCTATTCCAGGTGATGCTTCACCCAAGAATAGGCATCTCCTTATTTTTGATGGACATGGAAGCCATGTTGCCTTTGCTACAATCTAGGAGGCAAGATCCGTAGGCATAGATCTTCTTACATTGCCTTCTCACACTAGTCATCGACTACAACCTTTGGATGTAAGTGTATTTTCTCCATTCAAGTCATATTTCAAATGTGAGAGGTCAAAATGGATGTCTAGACATCCACACATTGAAATAAGGAAAATGGAATTAGCAGAACTAGTAAGCAAAGCTTTCAAACTTGCTCTTGTACCTGATAATATTACAACCGGCTTTCGAAGGACTAGAATTTGGCCACTAAATAGTGATGCTCTTCATAATGACATGAAGCCAAGTGATGCATTCAATGTGGAAGATGAAAATGTTGCTGAAGGACTCGCAAGTATTTTAAGGCTAGCTGGTTATGATGATGATGATGTCATTGAAGATTGTGTGGCACAAATGGCAAAACAACAACAAGATGATTCATTTGAAAGCCAAAATGCACCAGCAGATGTTGTGCCCTCAACCCAATTTGAAACTAGCAAGCATGATGATATGAGTTTGCCAACACAGTTTGATCCACTTGATTGGGTTAAAGAAGGAGCAAAGGAATTGGGAGTGCAGATTGAGTTTCAAACTAAAGACATTTTATTATCCATTCCTTCTCCACCTTCCATTTCAAGAGAAGATGTGGTTCATTATTATGCTGAAACAAAAATTTGGGAAACTACACATCATAATGAGGATGAAGTTGGATACAGTGAACATAATATGGAAGCTTCAAATTTAGAAAATACTGAAGATGAAGGTGGACTAGCTGAACATAACCTAGATGCATTGAAGGGATCTCTAGCTTTGGAGATAGAAGATGAACAAATGTTATGTAGTCAGGGGTCATTAAGAAGTTTTTTGAAGCTACCAATTGAAAGGGTCACAAATAGATCTATGCCATCTGATAATGCTACTCTTAGATTGGGAAGAAAATCTCAAATACTTACATCTAATGAATACATAATGTTGCAAGAGCAACAACAAGCAAGGAAAGTTGAACTTGAAGAACTAAAAGAAAGGAAGAAACAACAGCTGGAGGAAAATAAAAAACTACAAACTGAGTTGACAAAAAGGAAAGATGAGCAGAAACTTGAAAGAAAGACGATAAAGCAATAGAAGAAAGAGGAAAAGTTGCAGCAACAAAAAGAGAGGGAGTTAAAGAAGAAAGAAAAGCTAGATCGTAGAAAAGGTAGGCTGGAAAAATAGAAAGATGACATAGGAATTGAAAATATATCCCCTATGCAACTTGATTATAACATCAGTATTTCAAAACCAAATGCAAACAGAGTAGGTCACAACAGTACTCCAACAACCCCCTTACCTGAGCATCATCAAATTTTGAGGGATATGTACAACATTCTATCCCCTACCTATGCTGCTCTTCACAACATCCAAGCTGTTGTTAGCCAAAGCCCCCCTCATTCTCCAATCAAAAAATTCCCAATTGGTAGATTGTTAGATGAAAGTATGTTTGAGCGCATGACTCCCATCACCCCACAAGTTGATTCAGCTAGTCCAAAAAATTCTACAATAGATAGTACTGAGGGGGAACCTGAACCCTTCCCTGGCTTTATGGTGAACTAATGATCCTATAGACATGTTCATATGGAGTACCTCTCTATTGACAAGCTAGTCATTTTGTTATATATTATAGACTGGTCCTCTTCTACAATAGCAGTCCAATCTTATTTTCCAATAAAAAGTTTGGCATTTTGTAATTTTCTATTGACTAGTCCTTCTCTCCTACCTCCTCTACTATTTCCAACTATGTAATTTCCTTTTTCATGCCTATATATATAATCTGAAAACTATTATATTACTTGATTAGTCATCAAATATGAATGTTGCTATTATATTCTTCAAGAATCCACTGAAATGCATCTTGATTTTGTTCTCACTGTTGTTTAAAGAAGCACATTACTGTTGCTTAAGGAAGAACATACAAAGAATGTGTAATAAGACATACTAATGGAAATACTATTGTTTCCTTTTAACATCCAACAATATGTTTAGATAATTTGTTTAATAAAAGTCATGGTGATTGCTTCCCACCAGACATTATCCCTAGGTACATTTTTAAGTTAATGGAACATTTCAACAGACAAATGCAAAGACTGCCAACATGAAATTATGAATTTTGATGCCCCAAAACTAATAAAAGACAATGTGCAACACATGGTTCTTTAATAAGTTCAAATACTAAAGAGAGTAAAACATTTATTAAAAGTTACAGATTTTTCACAAATTTGATAGTTAAACTATATTTTTAAACTAAAAAATCCATGAAATAATGTAAAAAAAAAAATCTATGACCACCCATCAACTCTGAAATCTGGAGTATTAACTGCAAAAAGGAAAGGCTGGGTCATTTTCCCAGTAAGGTCTGATAAAGACATTACCTGCTTGAAATATGCCAAATTCCTAAAAAATTTGTGTGTCCATAGACACATTTGTAACACTTTACATCCCTCTCCTCTGATTTTCATTTTGCTACGAAGCTTCCATGAATTTTCCCTGTCCCAAATACACAACTGGTCATTTAGCACATGGGTTGAAAAGACAAATTTAAAAAAAAAAAAATCTGCTAACCCTATGTAGTAACTTATAATAATTTAGGTTAAATCATGGTTATACATTATCATTAATTAGTAACTCGTAAAAACAAAAACATAAACCAGCTACTAATTTAGCAATATCATACTTTTACAATCAATAGAATCCCTCACCTATAGTTGAAAATTTCGTAAGCAATGTCTTTTGCAATCTATCTAACTACTTTTGTAAGATTAGTGGGCTGCAAGGAGAAGCTACAGCTACAAATATCCCTTCATAGAAATTTCTTCATCTACTAAAAAGATAAGATAGTAAGCTGAAGACAAGAGAATGAGCCTGGGTAACACTTTGTTGAAGAAGTATTCCTCACACACGAGCCTCCACTCTTGGAGTCGCTAGAGCAAAAGAGAGCATGTACAAGCCTTCCAATGATCTTTAATGGTGACATATTGGGGCTCCTAAGCTTTGGAATGCACAAAACCTTAAACCCTTTACAAACAAAAACCCTAAACCTTTTACAAACCAACTACTAATTAACAACAAACCCTTTGACAACAAACCCTTTAACAAAAAACCCAACCAGTTATAATTAGCAGTAAAAGATGAGGTGATATGGTCATTAATGTGATGCCCTTACCGAAGCTCAGAACACGGGAGAACCCAATTTGATGCAGGCGAGGGTAGCAATGCACAAGAAAAAACAACAGCGAGGATCGCACAACAATATTCCCAACATTCGGTGCTCAGATTACAGGGGGTCGAACTTCTCTAATCCTACAAAACCAAGCAACGCAAAGAAGAAACCACAAACAAGAAATGACGTTAAGCCACAAACTGTTAACAAACTAAAAACCCTATGAATCACATTCACCTGCAACGAGTGGCGATAGCAATCAAGGCCATGGAATGACTTATGGCAGCAGCATTCCAAAAGATATCACTTGGATGGACCGACTCATGGCAGTGGCATTCCAGAAGCCATCACTAGGGTTTGTTGAGTGTCACCAAAACAAAATGCCATAAAAAATTACGTTAAGAGATAAAAGGTTTTTAGGGTTACATCCACTACCATATAACATTAGGTTATATGAAATTATTTATTAGTTTAAAAAATGTTAATGTATTATAATATTTGTTTAATAATTAGAAACGTCGTGTTTAAATAAAGTATATAATCATCTAAAAATTAAAGTTCTAATTTGCTATTAATGAATATTATGTGTTCATATTAAACATATATGCACAAAATGTAACATGATAAAATGTACAAGTATTGGGATAGAGCAATTCAAATATGGGGGGTGGGAATTGACTAGGATAGGTAGGGGGTTTGAAAAATGAGATTATGGACACCTTTTAGTACAAGCCATACAAACGATACCAAATTTGATGGCAAGGAGTCGAAACCTTAGTTATAAGTAATTAACTAGCTGATGAAGATGTTAAAAAAAAATCAATCATTTTTTTCATGGTTACGATAGACTTGGAGAGTGTCAAAGTTAGGGTGCATGACTACTGGGTCCTCTCCCCTAGATATTTTTGCAGAATAAAAATTGAAGGAAATTATGAAAGAACAAGCGAATAAAATAAAAGCACATTAAATGCTAGGAGATAAACATGGATCTAATATGCATAAAAAAAGTTGCTACTATTTTGTAGGGATCTGAAACAAACCAACAAACATAACAAACCAAGCTGTTTTTGCTGTGACAACACGTTATCTCACATGAGACTAGGGAAAACAAACAATAGCTAAAATAGGTTCTCTGTGTTGTGTGTCGGCAAGGCCGCTTGAATCAACAAACAATAGGGGTGAGGGAGAGTGGTTAGTGGATCTAAATGATGCTCATTGGACTAGAAGGGCCAATGGAAGCTTCTCCACCATTTTCAAGGCAGTGGGATTTCAGATCTAGGAGAGGAGGGTAGCTTCTACGTGGACATGGGTTTTCATATTCTTCTAGCTGCAAGGGTAGCAGGATTAGCAGGATGAGTGGTAGTGTGCACCATCAGTACTCTATGTCTCATGAAATTGTTTCCTATATCAGCAACCCATCTAAGCGTTTCAATGCACACCAGTGTTGGAGTCCCATGCCACATGGAGGAGGGGATTTTGTTACTACTACAACACATCCAACTATTTTAGGTTTAAGTTTTATGTTTGATTTAATGACTTGTTCTTCTTATTTTAGTTTGTAGGGTGCAGGCAAGATAAACCTAAAAAAATTTGAAATTGAATTTGATTTCGAACACACTTAGTAGAAAGAAGTTTCTAGAAAAAAATTTCCCCAATTTTTTATGTCAAAAAATCAGTTTTATCCCTAGCATAAATGTCATCAACCAATTAAAAAATAAGAATTCCCAATTCAAAATTAATTAAAAAATAAACAACTTTTTAACTTTAGAAATTCATTATCTTTAGTTGAAAAAAATTAATGGACATGACCCCCACCGAAAACATTAGTACCCTGCCTTATGCAAGGCAGGGACTAACTAGTGTTTCGATCTTTGAAAGGTGAAAGGGTTAGGCAATTAGTATTGTATACTTCAGATGATTTATTGGAAAATTTATTAATAAACTCTCCTTGTTTATTTCCCTACTTCCATGTTTATATCTATTTCACTCATGCACATAGCCAAGCCTTTCTATATACATATCTCTATCTTATCTTACCCCTCTTTAACTTTTTCTCCTCTATATTAATATTCTACTTTCTCTATTTCTCTTTTATCTATTCTATCTATCTATCAACTATTCATCTATCACATCATATATCTTTATCATTCTCCCTCTTTATCTCTCTCATATTCTTTTCCTCCATCTCTCCCTCCCCCCCTCCCCCCACCCCACATCTTTGTATCTCCCTTCAAAACTATCATCCACTTTGATATTCAACTCTGGTCCATCTATCTACACATTGTCTATCCCTATGTTTCCCTTTCTATTTTTATCTTTAGCAATCTTATCACCTCTCTACCCATTTTTCTTTATATTATTCATTTTAGTCACCCACCCCCCCAACCCTCCCCCACCCCCCCACCGCCCTGCCCCACCCCCCCCCCCCCCCCCCCCCCCCATCACCTCACTCTCTCATAATTATCTATCTTGCTAACTAATATTTCATACATGAAATGGACAACCTAGCTATTTAAAATCTATAATTCAAAATTCTCTCTTTTAATTTTTTTCTCCTTTTTTATAGCACCATAAAAAAATTCACCTCTCCATCTCTTTTTTCTCTCCATATTATTAATTTTATATAAAATCAAAAACCTATCCATTTGAAATGTATACCTCAAAATTATCTCTATATCATCATCACAATCTCCATCTCTCCTCCTTACTCTATGTTAATTGTTGGAAATGTAATGATGACCGAGTGACTGAGAGGACCGAGGGCAGGGGAAGGGTTGAATCAATAACCACGTAAAACTTTTTTCTCTTAACCCACTTTATTATGTTATCTAATCTACTTGCATGCATGGAACATAAGCCAATAAAGAAACAAGACCATAACATAGTATTTAGTAACCTAGAAACCCTCCAAGTAAAAGGTAAAAGTGGGGTGGGGACGACACCCACAATACTTCATTACTACAGTAATAAAGTTGGCCTGTTAGGGCTTATAATTGATAACTTCTGGTCATCTACTCAATTAAAATAAGTAGGACTATTAGGTCCACCTTATGAAAGGATTTAGACAATACAATCAAGTATGTCATCTGTTAGGAGTTTTTGTAAAGGGATGTTAGGTCCACCTTAGGATGAATCAATGGATTGATCTTTGTTCTACAACTTGGTTTACTAAATAAGATTTTTTTATGTGAACTAATCACCTGATTGTGATAGATGAGCCTTTGCCTTTCCTTGATCTATTTGATAGCCTCCTAATAAGTTTCCTATTCCATTATCCATATTCTCTTATGATAATAAACGTAACTTCATACTTTAATCCTTTGGATGAAACAAAATGTCTTCCTTATATATTTATCCAAATAGTAACTTTGCATTAGGTTGGCCAAAACATAAATACAATAGTTTCAAAAATAATTAATAAGTTGGCTCAGTGTAGAGAATCAGGTCCAATAGTTTACTAGCATGATACTATAGATACTGGGGCAACATTGTCAACTTGGCTAACTCTAACACTTGGTTGATATAGGATGCTCGATTCATACTGATCACTTGATAAACTTAGTTGACTCAGTTCATAGTGCTCTACCTACTCAGTTCTCATTCTGAAACAAGAATGCCAAACTAACTTTGTTTACATTATAGCTTAGTAGATACTATCAACTTGGTTGATACTATAGCTTGATAGATACTATCAATTTGGTTGACACTGCTTAGTGATTACTTTGTTAACACATTTTTGCCTGGTAGCTCAGTCACTACTATCTTCTCATGATGAATAAGTGTTTTGGCATTAATTGACAATATGTCTTGCCATAAGGTCAACAATTAATATAGCTCTCTATTTTTATATCCATATGTCTCTCTAATTTACACATTCTTCCTATCTACCTCACTATCCATTCACCATCAACATCTTATCACATTCTTCCTATCTTCCTATCAACATCTTATCTTATTCTTCTCTTTACCATTCACCTCTCTCTCTCTCTCTCTCTCTCTCTCTCTCACACACACACACACACACACACACACACATCAAATTTTTTTATCTCTTTATCTCTCTTATCTCTTCTTATTATTTAGTGCCTCTAGCCATTCCCCTTATCCCTCCCTATATCTCCCTATCACTCTATTTATTATTTATTATATAAAATGGGGAACCTAGCCTTTCGAAATGCACACAATATATCATCTTATCATAAAACCAAACAAAATAAATACTTAGAAATCTAGTGATTGATTTAGGCCAGCACAGTTGACAAATGTATTGAATATGAACTCTTTGTAAAAATATTTCATCTTATTCTCTAACCATATTTAAGGTTGGTTTGTTTGAATTTAAAATTTATTAGGTTTATATTATGTTAGACTAAGACTTGCACAAATGTAATTTTAATAATGACTGTTATGACCCTAAGTATTAGTTCATTCAATTCAAAATATATTAAAATGTAATATTTCTTCTAATTAGAATAATTATACAAAAGTTAAGATTGAATCTCTATGCAACATTTTTCTAAATTACTACCTCTAAATTTTAATACTCTCAATGCAATTTTCTACATGAGATAGGAAAACAAATTTAAAAAACTCCCCAATATGATAAAATAGAGCTTCCTTCCAAATTGAATTACTAATGAGGTTTTGAATTTAATGCATGACCACTCTCTAGGTAATAATAATATTCTATTTTTATATAACATATATTATTTTAGAATATAATATTATTATATTTCAAATAATTTTATAATATTAATATACCATTCTATATTATAGATATCCTGATTATATTTACATTTATCTTTATGATGTTTCATGTAATATTTTGATTCTATTTCTAATCGGAACTAAAATAGAAATAATTAAAATATAACAAAACCCTAAACCTTGATTTCATGACTGTAAACAATCTCACACAAAACATAGAATCAAATGAAACTAAATATGCATGTTATAAACATAATGTGATATGATTCATCAATGATAAATTGATATTGTAGAAAAAGAAAAACATTAAGAAACTAGCAAGAGGCCAACATAAGATATATTTTCTTGAGAAGTGTAGAGATTAGGTTATGATTTTGAGTAGGGTGTTTGATGTCCAAAGACAAAATAGTTTGAGCCATAGATGATTAATTTTATTAACAAGATTACCAGCAAAAAATATTTTGATTGAGCAATAATTATTAACAATTCCTTGCATGAACAATTCAAACATCTACATACATACATACACACATACATACATATATATACCACAACACATGTGACATTTAGGATAAATTCTTAGTTTGTTCTTTTTATTTTTCTATTTTTTCATTTAAAACAAACCTTTCTCATATAAATTTTATCTAGTTGAAAAACCATTTCATCTATTTTTTTATATATAACTAAAAGGTAAGACAATTATCTTCTTAATACTTAGATTAAATCATTTTAATTTCTATTATTTTTGGAAGAAAGTATAAATCTATTTCAATCAAGAAATATAAGGATTATAATTTCCTTAATAAAATGCATATCTTGAAAAATCCTAGGAAATTACTTTCTAGAAATATGAAAAATTATTGTATCAAATCTTTTAATTGTATAAAATAAACTTCTCTAAATTTTTATTATATTTTAATAGAAGCTATGTCATATAGAAAGGACACTTAGATTTTTCTTCATTATTTAATAGTATATTTCAAAATTTGTCTATCTACATCTAAGTATGTACTTAAAATTAAAAATATTATATACCTTTGAATAGATTTACAAATTTTAGGTAAATAAGATTTGTAAAATATTTATTACTAATTTATTTTCTTAAAAATACATTAAAATTTTTGAAAATCAAAATGAAAGTATACATTTCAAATGTTGAAGTTTAATTATTGTTAAAAATTATCTTTAATTTAGACTATAATTTATGTTTAGTTTAAACTATAAATAAAAAATGTAATTCATAAATAAGTGTATTTTAACTTAAAACAAATAAATTCTCTTTCATTTTGTATCTTGGCATGGGTTTTGTTTCTAAATGGTAGACATGTTTCTTCCATGAGACCTCTTTAATTTTGTAAATGATTGATAGTTGTATACTAAAGGCTATTAATTTTATCATTTAATATTATATTGAATTGATTGAGCATATCTACATATATCACATGTTAGATATGGTGCATGACACTAGTTAAGTGATTACTATTAAATTTACAAATGCTCATATTGTAGGAAGATGGAAAAAAAATATAAACTTGTATGGAAAAGAGTTTTGCATAAATCCAAATAATAAGTGAAATGCCTAAAACAAGTGTCAAGAAGGGTATGCATTGAATGAATGCTTAAATGGATGAGGATTCATAAAGTGGCTACCCATAATCCTATTTTTCTTTGAAATCATATTGTTATGCATCCACTACTAGTCATAATCCTACACTCTATTTTCTATATTTTCTAGAAACATCTTCATTTTCTCAATGTCTAACAACGCCAAACTATCAAAACATTCTAATAGATGTCCTCCTTAGAATAAGCATATGGGCTTAAAAAATATTTTGTCTTGTGATTAAATGAGCTATTAAGTTGAGAGTTATCAAGACTTTAATTTTTATAATATAAAGTTGTTTTTTTATCAATTATTAAAGTAAGGTCTTGAGAATTCTCATCTTCCTTTCATATATTATTGAATATATAAAAGCTATTAGTGATGTCATGGAAATAGGGAAGAACCAAACAATTATTTTCTGGTAATTTTTGTACCATCTTAAATTTGACACACTTGGATTTAAGACCTTTTAGCTCCATTATAGTGTGTTTGCATTTCATGTTTTCACCTTGAGCACACACCTCACATCTTTTCCCTTCCTTCTCTTAGGCAAAACTAAGGTAGGATATTATTGATCCTCCATGTTTTCCCTTCATCATTTGTACAATCATTGAATCAAGACCTAACCTATGAATATCCTCCCTTTCTAGGGCCTCAAAACCCTAGGTTAGATCTTTAGATGACTGCCTAGGACACACATTTCATCCGTAACCCTATGCTAGAGTGAAATCTAGATAGGGAGACCCTGAAGGTCAACCTTATGAACTATGTCAACCTAGGTCAACTTGGTCTAGACTAGGTTGACCCAAGTTGACTTGGTCTTATTGCTTCTAGTTATTGAAGACTTGTACTTGTTTAACTCTCATTAAAATTCTTGTTGTGTTGTTAGTCCTAGCATTATAATTTTGTGATTATTCAAAAAAATCACCATAAAAGGGGATCCAATCCCTCATTTTCACCGAATATGATAACAAGAGGATTTGAGGAGCAGGGAGCAAGCAAGTGTGGACACCTCAATCCAACTTTGAGAAATTACAAGGTAAAAACAAAGGCTAGTACTTTAGCCTTGGGGTTTTTGTATGATGTCTACATTTGTCTTCAGATTTGACTCTTTACGCCTTCATAAATTTATATGCATTGACATACATGCTTTCATGTTAGGGTTTCACTCATGGAGTAGATTCTTATCATTTTTGCATTCTAGATCTACAAATCTAGGATCACACATATACACACATAAACATAAACACATGAAATTTTTCTTAATGGCTATTTGTAGAGGTGGAAATCACCAAAGTAGGCGGTTGACTAAGGAAAACCTCTTCATATCCATCCACAAACACAATTTTTTTTTATAGATTTACATGTGGGAGTGAAAAGAATTACAAATCTGGAACTTATAGTTCATAAGCATTTTGGATTCATTAGTTTCAAAGTTGTAGACTAAGTCAACATTGTTGTGTGATTCATAATAGATAAAATGTACATCAAAAATGAATCTTTCATTTTTTTGTGTTCTTTGTAAACATACCATCTCTTCAATATTTTGAAATCAAGGGATAACAAGACTATTTGCATATTTTTTTTGGTGGGAACTAGATCCCTACATCTTTTTGCATTATTTAGCAATTAAAAATTAAACTTTAAAAAATAAATTAAAAAAATTACATGATTTGTATTTTATTTTTATTAAACACTAATAAGATACTATGGAAAAATATGGTGGGATCTTGCCTAGTCCATCCCTAGGGGTGTTTCTCTAGTCAGCCCCTAGGGGTTTTTAGCTAGTCGACTAACAAGGAGTTTTTTAAAAGATAAATATGAGTTTCATTCTTTTCAGTTCACATTTATGTTAAATCAATTTATTGGCTTTTGAAATTGGGAAGAAAGAAATATTTGACAAACTTCAACCTATTTTTAAATTTTGGAGGAAGATTTTACGACATGGGCAATAAAGAGAAAAGAGCTAGTAAATATGCATGAAGAAGAACTAAGGAATAAGAAAATCAAAATTGTCAAAAAATGCTAGCAAGATACTATCTTAGATCAAGTACAAATGCACAAATCTTTTTTTGAATGTATTTAATTACTTTATTTAGTAAGGATTAGGGTTTAAATCTGATGCAGGAGCATCCAGAGGTATAAGGGCAATCCTGTGTCACCACAAAAAAAAAAGTACTTAGACTTAGTTTCTGTTTCATGTGTTTTCATTTTTGGATACCCATTTGGGTCAAATAAAAGTTTCAACTCTCACAGTTCCACTATAGGTGTTCTAGGTTAGAGTACTTGAGCACCTTGGGATACATGTAAATGCCCAAAAATAGGACTATGTAATTGAACCATAATTATGGTGGATTAGAAGGTGTAAATTGGAGAGAGGATTAAAATTATAATTTAGAATATTCCAAAAAACGAATCAGGTCAAAAGGCTACACGGTTTGAAAGTTATTGCAGTTTTTCAGTTTTTGGAGACCTCCTAAGAATGCTTCAAAGTCAAGTTCAAGGCATTAAATGAACTCGTACAAGGCCAAAAAAAGGGGACAAACTAAGTTTTTTTAAAGGTCTATAGAGCACTTTGAGACCTTTCCAAAAATGTAAACGGTTCGTCAATCGGAGCTACGATTCAAAAGTTATGCCTCCCAAAACTTTGGTTACCATTTTTGGATTCTTCTAATTTTACGTCGACTTCTAACGTAGCTTTTGGAGCCTTCTATTTGGTCGGTGGATGGCAACTAGCAATTTTTAGAATGTATTCCTAATCTTTAACCCTTTGGCGTCTATTTAAGGACATTTCTAGCATTGTAAAAGGTAGTTCAGAGTGGAGTTTGAGAGAAGGTACTGGGAGAAGAAACTATCTCCAGATTTGTGCTATTGTAAGCCCATGGGGCATGTTTTGGAGTGTGTTTCTCTACACTAAGTGTACTATAATATTTTCATAGTTAATTAAATTTTTTCTTTCTTGTTGTGTCCATTATGTACTTCGGTTGTGTCCTCATCAAGTGGTATCAAAGTGGGAGTTCCTGAGTGTGTAGACAGAGCGCTGACTGTGAGGCAGTTTGCACTAGGACTATGTGGTTGTGCGTTTGAATAAACAAGATGCCTCCACAAAGAGAGCATGGTGGAAGGGAAAAAGATATTAATCCTAAGGAGGTTACAGCCCTCCAAAGGTAGGTTCAAGCATTGCAAGAGGACCTCCGTAGAGGAACAAATGTTACTGCAGGTGACGAAAGTGAGGACGATAATTAAGAAGAAGAAATTGGACTAGAAGAGGAAGTTGAAGGGGAAGTTCTAAATCAGGTAGAGGAGAGGCTTTTAGGGACATTACTAAGTTTGGGAAAAGATCTACAATTGATGTGGGTGTATTTTCATTAAATCTGAAACCAGATGAGTTGATCGACTGGATTAATGAATTAGAAGAGTACCTTGAGTATGAGGATATTAGGGACCCAGATAGGATTCAGTTTGCAAAGGCCAAACTAAAAGGCCATGCCAAAATTTGGTGGCAAGAAGTTCAATTGGAGAGAAATAGAAGAGGAAAGGAGAAGGTCACAAGGTGGGATCGTATGGTGGACAAACTAAAGAAGCAGTTCATTCCTATTCACTACAAGGTTGATTTGTTTAAGAAGATGCATGGGTTAAAGTAAGCAGGAAAATCAGTCCAGGAATATACGAAGGAGTTTTATCGACTTCTGATTAGAGTAGGGCATGCAGAAGCAAATAAGGAGAAGGTTTCTTGTTATATCAGTGGGTTACGACCTAGCATCCAGGAGGAATTAAGTCTGGTAAGAATGACCAGCATTGAAGAGACATACCAGTTTTCAATATGAGTTGAAGAGAAGCTAAATAAAAGGTTTGAAGGGAGAAAAAGAGGGTGTGGTAAAGGAGGAAGGGGTAGTGGTAGGTCATCTAGAGGTCGAAATGAGACCCAAAGGAAAAATGAAGATGTGGGTAGTAGCAGGAACCAGAGGAACGAGGATTTCAACCGCTCCTATATTAAAACTTTGGAGATCAGAGAGAAAGAGGTAGAGGATGTGGACAAGGTTCAAGAAGAGGAGGTTTCCATGGTACCTATTTCCATTGCAATGAACAAGGTCATCATGCCTTTGAATGCCCTCAATGAAAAGGAAGAACAAATAGGAGAGTTGAGGGCCAAGCTAAGGTTGCTCATGTGAATGAGGATGCACAATCATCACATTCAGAGGATGCAGAAATACGAGATTCTTTAGTAAATGAAAGGGTACCACTAAGTGGGGAGATTGAACTAGGACAAAGGAGGAGTCTATTTCGTACTAGGTGCAAATGTGAGAATAAATATTGTGATGTGATCATTGATGGTGGTAGCACTGAAAACTTGGTGTCAAAAGAGATGGTCTCTAAGATGTAGCTCAAGAGGGAGGAACACCCCAACCCTATAGGATCGCTTGGGTGAAGGATGATCATAAGGTCTTGGTAAGTGAACAATGTTTAGTGAAGTTCAAAATTGGGAATTACCATGATGAAGTTCTTTGTGATATTATTCCAATGGATGTATGCCATCTATTGTTGGGAGGACCATGGTAGCTTGACAGCCATGCAATACATGATGGTCATGCAAACACATACTCTCTAACAAAGGATGGAGTTCATCACAAACGGAAGCCCATGGTAAATGAAGGTGAAAATGTATGCAAAAATGCTAGGATCTTTCTTGTTGATGGAAGAAAATTCTTAGATGGCATGAAACATCAGTGTACGTGCTATGCTTTGATTCCTAGAAAAGATAAGGAAAGTAGTAGTGAAATACCACTTGAAGTTTCAAATTTATTGAGTGAGTTTGGAGATATCAATTCTGATAATGTTCCAGAAGGACTGCCACCAGTAAGGAAAATTATTCATCAGATAGATCTAATTCTTGGAGCTAGTTTTCCTAACAAGGCGGCTTATAGGATGACTCCTATTGAAACTAAAGAGCTAAACAGACAGGTTCAGGAGCTATTTAAGAAGGGTTTGATTCGAGAGATCCTAAGTCCATGTGCAGTATCTATAGTATAGGCACAAAAGAAGGATGGAGAGTGGAGAAGTGTAGCTTTGTTAAAAAAGAGTTAGTCTACCTGGGGTTTCTTGTATCACCTGTAGGTCTCCAAATGGATCCAGAGAAGGTAAAATCCATCTTCGAATGGCCTACTCCAAGGTCTACTACTGAGGTGAGATCATTTCATGGTCTGGTTAGTTTTTACAGGAAGTTCATTAAGAATTTAAATGGCATATGTGCACCCCTAACTAACACAATAAGAGGGGATAGAAAAGAGTTCAATGGACTGTGGCAGCTGCAAGAAGTTTTGAATTGCTGAAGAAGAAGGCGATAGAGAAACCTATGTTGGCACTTCCTAATTTTAGCAAGGTGTTCCAGGTGGATTATGATGCTAGTGGCAGCATTATTGGGGCTGTATTAAGCCAAGAAGGTAAGCCTATTGCATATTTTAGTGAAAATTTGAATGATGCGAAAAAGAAGTATTCTATTTATGATCAAGAGTTCTATGCAATAGTTCAGGCCTGAAAGAAATGGAGGCATTATTTATTGCCAAAGGAATTTATTTTATCTACTGATCAGCATGCATTATAGTATCTAAATAGCCAAGGTAAATTGAATAGGAGGCATATGAAGTGGGTAGAGTTCTTGCAGAGCTATAAATTTGTGTTGAAGCATAGAAGTGGAAAATCTAATAGGATTGCAGATGCATTAAGTAGGAGACAGTTGTTGCTTATAGTAATGCAGGTTGAAGTAGTTGGGTTTGCTAAACTCAAGAATCTATACCCTAAGGATCCTGATTTTGCTGAAGCATGGAAAGATTGTAAAGAACCCGTTGCTATAGAAAGAACTAAGTGGTTAAACTATCTGATTCAGGATGGTATGATGTTCAAGGGCAGTCAATTGTGTATTCCAAGGAGTTCCATGAGGGAGAATCTGATTAAGGAGAAACACATGGGAGGGATGGAAGGACATTTTGGTCAAGATAAGACCATTTCCATTCTTAGAGAATATTATTTTTGGCCTCAAATTTGATAGGATGTGAAGAAGTTTTTACAGAGTTGTCAGATTTGTCAAGTGGCCAATGGATTTAGTCAGAATACTAGACTTTATCAGCCATTTCCTGTTCCATCAAAGCTATGGGAGGACATAAGTATGGATTTTGTTCTTGGATTGCTGAAGACACAAAGGGGTAGTGACTCAATATTTTTGTTGGTTGATAGGTTCTCCAAAATGGCACATTTCATTCCATGCCATAAAACACATGTTGTTGTCCATATTGCAGGCTTGTTTTTCAGAGAGGTGGTAAGACTACATGGTCTCCCAAAGAGTCTAGTTTCTGATAGAGACACTAAATTTGTGGATATTTCTTGAGAACATTGTTGAAGAAGTTGAGAATGGACTTGAAATTTAGTTCCACACATCATCCAGAGATGAACGGGCAGACTAAAGTTGTAAACAAAAGTCTCGACAATTTGTTGAGATGTTTAGTTGGAGATAAGCCCAAAGGTTGGGATTTGATACTACCACAAGTAGAATTTGCTAACAATAACTCTATAAATAGGAGTACTTGTAAATAACCATTCCAAATTGTATATGGAAGTAGCCCAAGGACTGCACTAGAATCGAGGAAGATGGAGCAAGGGGAGAGGACAAGTGCTGAAGCAGAAGAGTTTGCTAAACATATCAAGCGTCAACATGAGTAGGTCCAGGCACATTATCAAGATGACTCAACAGTATAAAGCTAGGGCTGATCAAACGAGAATACATAAGGAGTTCCAAGTAGGGGATCTAGTCATGGTACACCTAATAAAGGAGAGATTTCTAGTACATACTTACAACAAGCTGAAGATGAAGAAATTTGGCCCCTACAAAATTCTGAAGAAACATGACTCAGAAAATGCATATGAGGTGGAGTTGCTACAAGGAATTCACATTTCTCCTATCTTCAATATTGTAGACTTAACATCATATAATGATGATGGTGTAGACTAGGAGTGTATGTTAGAGCCATGTTTGATTCCCACTTCTAAGAAGGAGGAGATAAAAAAACATTCAGGATCATCTTGTGGGCTGGAGTACCAGAAATAGGCAGTATGAAGAGTATTTGGTTAAGTGGAAAGGATGACCAATCGAGGACTCAACTTGGATATCAGAAGCTGAGGTTTCCCATTTGGGATTTCCTCTACCATCCATAAAGTGACAGGGTCACTTTTCAATCTACCCTAGGTGTCTGATGTAGGAGTATCCAGAGGTATAAGTGCAATCTTGTGTCACCCAAAAAAAAAGTACTTAGACTTAGTTTCTATTTCTATGTGTTTTCATTTCTTGATACCCATTTGGGTCAAATAAAAGTTCCAACTCTAACAGTTCCAGTATCAGTGTTCTAGGTTAGAATATTTGAGCACCTTGGGATATGTGTAAACGTCAAAAAAATAGGACTATGTAATTGA
This sequence comes from Cupressus sempervirens, assembly GCA_028749045.1. Lineage (NCBI taxonomy): Eukaryota > Viridiplantae > Streptophyta > Pinopsida > Cupressales > Cupressaceae > Cupressus > Cupressus sempervirens. The sequence continues at coordinate 182,757,655 of CM053786.1, read as the reverse complement.
ACCATAATTATGGTGGATTAGAAGGTTTAAATTAGAGGGAGGATTAAAATTGTAATTTACAATATTCTAGAAAAAAAATCAAGTCAAAAGATTGCATGGTTTGACAGTTATCTCAATTTTTCAATTTCTGGAGACCTCCTAAGAATGCTTCAAACTCAGGTTTAGGGCATTAAATGACCTCATACAGGGCTGAAAAATGGGGGACAAGTAAGCTCATCCATAGGGCTATAGATCACTTTGAGAGCTTTCTGGAAATGTAAACGGTTTGTCAATCGGAGCTACAGTTCAAAAGTTATGCCTCCCGAAAGTTCGCTTACTGTTTCTAAATTCTTCTAATTTTGTGCCAACTTCTAACACAGCATCTAGAGCCTTCTATTTGGTTGGTGGATGCCAACTAGCACTTTCTAGAATTTATTCCTAATCGTTAACCCTTTGGGGTCTATTTAAGGACATTTATGACAGTGTAAAAGGTAGTTCAGAGTGAAGTTTGATAGAAGGTATTGGGAGAAGAAATTATCTCCAGATTTATGTTATTGTAAGGCCATAGGTCATTTTTTGGAGTCTATTTCTTTGCACTAAGTGTACTAGCATATTTTTATAGTTAATAAAATTTTCACTTTCTTGTTGTGTCCATTTTGTGCTTGGGTTGTGTCCGCATCAAGTGGTATCAGAGCGAAAGTTCCTGAGTATGTAGACAAAGCACCAACTATGAGGTAGTTTGCACCAAGACTGTGTGGTTGTGGGTTTGAATTAAGAAGATGCCTCCACAAAGAGAGCATGGTGGAAGGGCTGAAGGTATTAATCCTAAGGAGCTTAGAGCCCTCATCAAAATTTTGGAGATCAGAGAGGAAAAGGTAGAGGACGTGGACAAGTTTCAGGAAGAGGAGGTTTTCATGGTACCTATTTCCATTGCAATGAACAAGGAAATCATGCCTTTGAATGCCCTCAATGAAAAGGAAGAAAAAATAGGAGAGTTGAGGGCCAAGCTAGCATTGCTCATGTGGATGAGGATGCACAGTCATCACATTTAGAGGATGTAGAAAGAGGAGAGACTTTAGTAAATGAAAGGGTTATACTAAGTGGGGAGATTGAACTGGGACAAAGGAGGAGACTATTTCGTACTAGGTGCAAATGTGAGAATAAATGTTGTGATGTGATCATCGATGTTGGTAGCACTGAAAACTTGGTGTTAGAAGAGATGGTCTCTAAGTTGAAGCTCAAGAGGGAGAAACACCCCCAACCCTATCAAATTGCTTGGGTGCAGGATGATCATAAGGTCTTGGTAAGTGAACAATGTTTAGTGAAGTTCAAAATTGGGAGTTAACATGATGAAGTTCTCTGTGATATTAATCCAATGGATGTCTACCATCTATTGTTGGGAAGACTGTGACAGTTTGATAGGGATGCAGTACATGATGGTCATGCAAACACATACTCTCTAACAAAAGATGGAGTTCACCTCAAACTGAAGTCCATGGTAAAGGAAGGTGAAAAGGTATGTAGTAGTGCTAGGATCTATCTTGTTGACGGAACAAAATTTTTAGATGGCATGAAACATTAGCTTATGTTCTATGCTTTGATTCCTAAAAAAGATAAGGAAGGTAGTAGTGAAATACCACTTGAAGTTTCAGATTTATTAAGTGAGTTTGGAGATATCATTTTTGATAATGTTCCAGAAGGACTGCAATGAAATGTCCCTTTCTCTAATTTTATGTGATATTTCAAGACTCTAATCAAATTTTTAAAATTAACCAACCAATATTTCAAAGATCCACCAATTTCTCAATAAACCCCAAATCGGGTATGCCCGAAATATTGCCAAAAACTTCACAGCTTCACATATTATTAATAAATCTAAAAGTGTACATTTTTACAAAAATTTCAGCAACATAACAGCCTAGAAAATGAAATTTCTAGATCTATATAACATTTACAGAACAACTCCCACTTGGAGGACAAAAACAATGCTCATCGGGCTCTCGAAAATAACACAAGATAGCTTGAAAACCCACAAATTTGCACTGTTCAACACAAGGGCAAACTCTGCATGAGCTTGCACATGGAATGGCTTTAAAATCCCATCCTTAGCCTTCTTGAAAACCTACAAAATCCTGTCCTTGGGTCTCCTTCTCCACAAGTTTGGCAGCCTCTGAAGAACAACAAAACAATGAGCAAAAATCAAGTTCTAGAATCAGCCCAAAATGCCTCCAAATCCCTTAAAAGAGGGCATAACCCTAACTCACACCTTATATGGGTTAATAAAACATATTTTAATAATAATTTTCATTTATTAGTCCATTGGTTTCGAAATATTAGCCCCTTTTTCCGAAACTTCACCTTTTTGAGCCTACTTGCCTTAGCAAATATTATTATTTTTAATTATTTGAAAAGGGGACATGACAAGTCCTCCCCTCCCAAATATTTCTTGTCCTCAAGCAATGAAGGTTGGAATTCTCAAGAATATGTGCTCCTTCCCAAGTTGCATGCTCCAATGGTAATCCTTTCCATTTGACCAAATGCTCTATGATGCTCCTATTTCTCAATCTTTTCTCTCTTGTATCCAAAATATCTTTCGGTACCAAAACTAATTTTCCTTCATCATCAAGAGGTAGTAATTCTATAGATACTATGGTTTTCTGGCCTAGAACCTTCTTCAAGCAAGATACATAGAAAACATTGTGTATTTTTCTGTTTGGTGGGAGCTCCAATTCATAAGCTGCCTCTCCTACCTTCTTGATGATCTTATAAGGCCCATAGAACCTTGGCTTGAGTTTCTCTACCCCACTCCTCTTCAAGGTGCTTTGCTTATATGGCTGCAACCTAAAAAATACCAAATCTCCCACCTCAAAAGATCTTTCAGTCCTTTTCCTATCAGCATACAACTTCTGTTGGTTCTGTGCATGTTGTAGATTATCCTTGAGAGACCTTATTATGTCTTGGCTTTTCTTGACGAAATCACTTGCTATAGGTACTCTACTATCTGAAATGTGATGAGATGTATTGTAACAATACTCCCCTAGGTGCAACCATTTCACCCAAGCATATTTTTTATTTGAAACATAGTTCCTCAAATATCCCTCTATCCATTTATTAACTATCTTTGTTTATTCATTTGTTTGAGGGTGATAGCTAGTATTGGGAGTGAATTTAGTTCCTACCAAATGAATGAGCTCCTTCCAAAAAGAGCTGAGGAATCTACTGTCTCAGTCACTGACAATATTTCTAGGCAATCCATATAATCTAAAAATTTCCTTGAAGAACACTTCGGCCGCTTGTGATGCCTTGAAATCAGATGTGATAGGAAAGAAATGTGCATACTTAGTCTATCTACCACCACATATATGCAATCCTTACCTTGAACCTCGGGCAACTCAGTAATGAAGTCCATGGAAATACTTTCCCATTTTCGTTCAGGAATAGGAAGTGGCTGCAACAACCCTACAGGGAAATTTTGCTCACTCTTGCTTTGTTGGCATACCATACATTCCTTAATATTTTTAAGGACATCCTCCTCCATACCCTTCCATGAAAATTTCTCTCAAATTTTCTTGTATGTCTTGAAGTATCCCTGATGACCAGCCAAAGGTGTTTCATGAAAGGCCCTCAATATCCTCTCCTTAGTTTTTGATCCTGGCACTAAGAAGATCATGTTCTTGTAATAAATCAATTCATCAACAACCTTGTACCTATTATCATCCACTAACTTATCCAAAATATTTTTTGCAAAGGAATCTTTAGCATACTCTCAAATTATGGAGACTTTCCAATCAGCAGAGATAGATGTTAAGGAACACAAAGTGGGCTTTCTTGAGAGAGCATCAACAACCACATTATTCTTTCCTTTCATGTATTCAATATAAAAATCATAAGCTTGTGATTTTCTTACCCATTTTTGTTGACAATCATTCAAATCCCTTTGGTTCAAGAAGAACCTGAGGCTATTATAATCTGTCTTTACAATGAATCTCCCACATACCAAATATTGTCTAAACTTATGAAGTCCATGCATGATTGTGAACATTTTCTTATCATAGATGGAGTAACCTTTCTCTGATTGATTTAATTTTCTACTCTCAAATTCTATTGGATGTCCCCTTTGAGTTAGGGCAACCCCTATACCTTCTCTAGAAGCATCACATTCAACAACAAAAGGTAAAGAGAAATTTGGAATTGCAAGCACAGGGCATGAACTCATTACCTCCTTAAGCTTATCAAATGCTTTTTGTGCCTTTTCTATCCAAACAAAAGCCCCTTTCTTTGTAAAATCATTCAAGGGGGCCAAAAGCTGAGAAAATCTCTTGGAAAATCTCCTATAGTAGCTACACAACTTGAAGAAACCTCTCAACTATGTAAGATTAGTAGGTGGAGGCCAATCCAAAATTGCCTGAATTTTTTGTTGATCAACCTGTACTCCTTTAGAACTTATAATATGTCCCAAATATAGGATCTTTGTCAAACCAAACTGACATTTAGATAGCTTAGCATAGAAGGATTTCTGCTCCAAGATTCCCAAAATAGTGTCTATGTGCTTTAGATGCTCTTCCCATGTTTTACTGTAAATCAAGATATCACCAAAAAATACGAAAACAAATTTTTGAAGATGTTGGCTGAATACCTTATTCATACAAGATTGGAATGGTACAGGTGCATTAGTGAGACCAAATGGCATAACAAGAAATTCAAAGTTCCCATAGTGACATCTGAAAGCAGTCTTTTTCACATCTTCACTCCTCATTCGAATTTGATGGTATCCTGATCTTAAGTCAATTTTTGAGAAGTATACATCACCATATAACTCATCAATGAGTTCATCTATGTGTGGTATGGGATACCTATTTTTTATTGTCTTTTTGTTTAGAGCCCTATAGTCTATACACATTCTCATTGTACCATCCTTTTTCTTGACAAGTACCACAGATGATGCAAATAGACTAGAGCTAGGCCTTATGAATCCCATGTCCAGAAGTTCTTTAATAGTTTTTTCAATTTCTTCCTTATAACCTCTTGGATGGCAGTATGGGGTTTTTATAACTAGTTTGGCACCCTATTCTAACTCTATAACATGCTCAAAACCTCTATTTGGTGGTAATCCTGGAGGCAAGTCATTGAAAACTATACTATGCTTATCAGGAATATTTTGAATTTCAAAATAGAAATTACCTTGATTCTTTGGAGAGCTTGTTGGATGGATTATGACTCTTGCTTCCCATGGTACTTGTCCTCTTCGAAAAGTCCTCTCCATCCTCTTTGCAGAGACCGCCTTAGGTGCTCCATTCGATAAGCCTCTCAATAAGACTTCTTTCCCATTGGAATGAAATTTAAACTCCATAGTTTGATGGTTCGTGTAATAGCCTCCAATAGAGTGCAACCATTGAACACCCAATACAAGATTTGTCTCCCCAATGCCAACCACATCTAAGTCATCACATAACTCATAATCTCCTAAGGTCATCTTGAGTTGTTTCACCACTCGTGTGCAAGGAATAGTGAATCTATCAGCTATAGTAACATTGAATCCCTCAAAATCTTTTCCTTTAAGCCCTCTTTTCATGACAAATCCCTCATCAATAAAATTGTGAGTTGCGCCACTATCAAGAAGAACTATCAACCTTTGCCTTGCTAGTACCCCTCAAATTTGAAAGGGATGATATCTTGGGACTCCTGATAATGCTGCTAAAGTGCCATCCTTGCTGATTTCTTTTTCTTTCTCTTCTTCTTCCTCCTCCTTAGTGTCATGAAATTCCTCATGCTTATCTAAATCAGATTATGAAGAAACTTCACTATAGTGCACTTGACCTTTCCCCAAACATCTGTGTCCTAGAACCCATGGTTCTCTACAAGTGAAACAAAGCTTTTTCCTTCGTAATTCACTCCTAGTCTCTTCGTCTACCTTTTTTTTTTGCCACATTTATCAAATCTTTTGGTGGTAGTGTTGGAAAAGTCTTTTTTTGAAAATTCCCCTTATGTTGCCCAAGATTTGGGGGTTCTTGATTAGTGACTGGTTTCATAGGCATGCTAGTTTCAAGTTGCAAGCTTGTTTTGATAGCTTCCTATAAGGTTGAGGGTGAGAAAGCCTAATCAAACCTTTAACAGAATCTTCCAAACCATCAAGAAAAAGATAAATAATCCTCTTTTCACTCATATTAGGTACCATAATAGCCACGTTTTGAAACTCTTCTATATACTCATTAATTGATTTGGTTTGCTTCAATTTTGAATATTCTTTAAAGTACTCTTCATCATCCTTAAGGTCAAATCTATCTATCACTCTTTGACTGAAATCATCAATTGTAGTTACCTGATCATGACCTTGAGTAGTCATTCCATGATACCAACAATCATAGGCTGCATCTTCCAAGTGTAGAATTGCAAATTGAACAACATCACTCTCCTTTGTGGGGTTAAGTGTGAGGAAGGTCTGTAATTTTTGTAGCCATGCTCTAGCTGAAAGTTTGTTTGTTCCATCAAAAGTAGGTGTTGTAAACTTGCTTATTTTATTTTTGAGCTCTCTTCCACTTATGTCATGCTCCCTCCTATACTCTTTCTTGGGCATCAAAGTGTTCATCATATTCACATATTCTCTAAAAGGAACCAAACTGTGAAATTCATCATCTAAGCCATTATAATTAGCTCTTAATGCAATCAAGTTACCTGTAACCTCTTCCACGGGATTGAGGGCTAGATTTGGTACTAGTCGCTCATCTGTAGGTAGGAAAATAGTTTTTTTTGATTTAGAGGGTGTGGGTTTCAGATTTCTTGGCTCCTCTGAAGTTCTCCCTTTCTCATTAATAGATGCAACTCCTTGCAGTTTTCCTGTCAATATCCGCAAACCCTCTCTAGTTTCTGCCAAACTATCCACTATTTGCTTCTAAGTATTTTGGATGTCTTGGAAAAATTTCTTTACCATCTCATCTTGATTAGCCATAATTTTTCCTTCCTTGGATTTTGTACTTTTACTTTTAACTGGAGGTTTGATCAAAAATTGTTTATTCTTTTCTCACTGCAAATATCTCTTTTCTCTTTTACTTGGTTGCATGCAAACTTCTAAAAACCCTCAGGCTAAAAAGATCATAGCTCTGATACCACTAAAATGTCCCTTTCTTTGATTTTATATGATATTTCAAGCCTCTAATCAGATTTTTAAAATAAAACAACCAATATTTCAAAGATCCACAAATTTCTCAATAAACCCCAAATCGGGTATGCCCGAAATAGTGCCAAAAACTTCACAGATTCACATATTATTAATAAATCTAAAAGTGGAAATCTTTACAAAAAATTCAGCAGTATAATAGTATACACAATGAAATTTTCATATCTTTATAACATTTACACAACAGCTCCCAAACAAAGGACAAAAACAATGCTCATCAGGCTCCCAAAAATAACACAAGATAGCTTGAAAACCCACAAATTTGCACTGTTCGGCACAAGGAAAAACTCTGCAAGAGCTTGTACATGGAATGGCTTAAAAATCCCATCCTTAGCCTTCCTGGAAACCTGCAAACTCCCATCCTTGGGTCTCCTTCTCCACAGGTTTGGCAGCCTCTGAAGAACAACAAAGTAATGAGCAAAAATCAAGTTCTGGAATCAGCCCAAAATGCCTCCAAATCCCTTTAAAAAGGGCATAACCCTAGATCACGTCCAAGAGGGGTTAATAAAACATATTTTAATAATAATTTTCATTTATTATCCCATTTGTTTCCAAAGATTAGCCCCTTTTTCCGAAACTTCACTTTTTTGAGCCTGCCTGCCTTAGCAAATATTATTATTTTTAATTATATGAAAAGGGGACATGACATGCCACTAGTAAGAAAAATTATTCATTAGATAGATCTAATCGTTGGAGCTAGTTTTCCTAACAAGGCGGCTCATAGGATGACTCCTACTGAAACTAAGGAGCTAAATAGACATGTTTAGGAGCTATTGAAGAAGGGTTTCATTCAAGAGAGTTTGAGTCCATGTGTAGTACCTACAGTACTGGCACCAAAGAAGGATGTAGAGTGGAGAATGTGTACAAATTCTCCAGCTATAAATAGGGTAACCATCAAGTATCAATTTTCTTTCCCAAGAATGGATGATCTTATGGACTACTTGAGTGGAGCTCAGTAATTCTCAAAGATAGATCTCAAGAGTGGGTATCACCAGATACAGATTGGAGAAGGAGATGAGTGGAAAATTGCCTTCAAGACCAAGGAGGGTCTTTATGAGTGGCTAGTCATGCCCTTTAGATTGATGAATTCCCCAAGCACCTTCATGCAGCTTATGGATGTGGTACTTAAGAAGTTCTTGGGAAAATTTGTTATTGTCTATTTGGATGATATTTTAATTTTCAGCGACACTTTGGAAGAAAATTTGTTGCATATTCGTAGTGTCCTTGAAATGTTAAGAGAAGAGAAATTTTTAATTAATCTGAACAAGTGTAGCTTTTCTAATAAAGATTTAGTCTACTTGGGGTTTGTTTTATCACCTGAAGGTCTCAAAATGGATCTAGAGAAGGTAAAAGCCATCTTGGCATGGCCTACTCCAAGGTCTACTACTGAGGTGAGATCATTTCATGGTTTGGTTAATTTTTACAAGAAGTTCATTAAGAATTTTAGTGGCATATGTGCACCCCTAAATGACACAATAAGAGGGGATATAAAAGAGTTCAAATGGACTATGGCAGTTGCAAGAAGTTTTGAATTTTCAAAGAAGAAGGTGACAAAACAACCTGTGTTGGCACTTCCTAATTTTAGCAAGGTGTTCTAGGTGGATTGCAATGCTAGTGGCAACGTTGTTGGGGCTATATTAAGCCAAGAAGGTAAGCCTATTGCATATTTTAGTGAAAAATTGAATGATGTGAAAAAGAAGTATTCTGTTTATAATCAAGAGTTCTATACAATAGTTCAGGCCTTAAAGAAATGGAGGCATTATTTATTGCCAAAGGAATTTGTCTTATATACTAATCACCAGGCATTACAGTATCTAAATAGCCAAGGTAAATTGAATAAGAGGCATATGAAGTGGGTAGAGTTCTTGCAGAGCTATACATTTGTGTTGAAGCATAGAAGTGGAAAATCTAATAGGGTTGCAAATGCATTAAGTAGGAGATAGTTGTTGCTTACAATAAAGAAGGTTGAAGTAGTTGGGTTTGTTGAACTCAAGAATCTGTACCCCAAGGATCCTGATTTTTCTAAAGCATGGAAAAATTGTAAGAACCTGTTGTTGTAGATAGAACTAAGTAGTTAGACTATCAATTTAGGAGGGTATGATGTTCAAGGGAAGTCAATTGTGTATTCCAAGCAGTTCCATGAGGGAAAATCTGATTAAGGAGAAACACAGTGTAGGGATGGCAAGGCATTTTGGTCAAGATAAGAACATTGCAACTCTTAGAGAACATTATTTTTGGCCTTAGATTTCATAGGATGTGAAGGAGTTTGTATAGAGTTGTCAAATTTGTCAAGTGGCCAAGGGATTTAGTCACAATATTGGATCTTATCAGCCATTGCCTATTCCATCAAAGCTATGGGAGGACATAAGTATGGATTTTTTTCTTGGATTGTCGAGGAGACAAAGGGGCAATGACTTAGTATTTTTCGTGGTGGATAGATTCTCCAAAATGGCACATTTCATTCCATGCCATTAAACTCATGATGCTTGCCATATTGCAAACCTTTTTTTCGGAGAGGTGATAAGACTACATGGCCTCCCAAAGAGTATAGTTTTTGATAGAGTCACTAAATTTGTGGGGTATTTCTAGAGAACATTGTGGAAGAAGTTGAGAATGGACTTGAAAGTTAGTTTCATACATCATCCGTAAACGGACGGCTAGACTAAAGTTGTAAACAAAAGTCTCGACAATTTTCTAAGATGCTTAGTTGGGGATTAGCCCAAAGGATGGGATTTAATTCTACCACAAGCAGAATTTTCTTACAATAACTCTATAAATAGGAGTACTGGTAAATCACCATTCCAAATTGTATATGGAAGTAGCCCAAGGACTACACTAGAATTGAGGAAGATGGAGCAAGGGGAGAGGACAAGTGTTGAAGCAGAAGAGTTTTTTGAACATATCAAGTACCAACATGTGGAGGTCTAGGCACACATTATCAACATGAATCAATAGAATAAAGCTAGGGCTGATCAAAGGAAAAGACATAAGGAGTTCCACGTAGGGGATCTAGTCATGGTACACTTAAGAAAGGAGAGATCTCCAGTAGGTACTTACAACAAGCTGAAGATGAAGAAATTCGGCCTCTACAAAATTTTGAAGAAACATGACTCAAGAAATGCATATGAGGTGGAGTTTCCAGATGGAATTCACATTTCTCCTATCTTCAACATTGCAAACTTGACATAGTATCATGATGATGGGGTAGGTGAGGAGCTAATATTAGAGGCATATCCAATTCTCGCTTCTAAGAAGGAGGAGATAGAAAACATTTTGGATCATCATGTGGGTAGGAGTACTAGAAATAAGCAGTATGAAGAGTATCTAGTTAAGTGGAAAGGCCAATCAATCGAGGATTCAACTTGGATATCAGAAGTTGAGGTTTCCCATTTGGGATTTTCTCTACCATCCATAAAGTGATAGGGTAACTTTTCAATCTACCTTGGGTGTCTGATGCAAGAGCATCTAGAGGTATAAGGGCAAGCCTTTTTCACCCAAAAAAAGTTCTCATAAAATTTTTGGATACCCATTCGGGTCAAATAAAAGTTCCAACTCTCACAGTTCGACTATCGATGTTCTAGGTTAGGGTATTTGAGCACCTTAGGATATGTGTAAATGCCAAAAAAATAGGACTATGTAATTGAACCATAATTATGGTGTATTAGGTGTAAATTGGAGGGAAGATCAAAATTATAATTTAGAATATTGTAGAAAAAGCATCAGGTCAAAAGGCCGTACGGTTTGAAAGTTGTCACAATTTTTCAATTTTTGGAGACCTCCTAAGAATTCTTCAAAGTCAAGTTCAAGGAATTAAATAACCTTGTATAGAGTCAAGAAATGGAGGATGAGCTAAGCTCATCCATTGGGCTATAGAGCACTTTGAGAGCTTTCTAGAAATGCAAATGGTTCATCAATCAGAGCTACGGTTCAAAAGTTATGCCTCCCGAAAGTTTGCTTACCATTTTTGGATTCTTCTAGTTTTGCGCCGACTTCTAACACAACTTCTGGAGCCTTCTATTTGGTCGGTGGATGCCAACTAGCACTTTCTAGAATGTATTCCTAATCCTTAACCCTTTGGGGTCTATTTAAGAACATTTTTGGCATTGTAAAAGGTAGTTTGAAGTGGAGTTTGAGAAAAGGTACCGGGAGAAGAAATTATCTCTAGATTTATGCTATTGTAAGCCCATAGGGCATGTTTTGGAGTCTTTTTCTCTGCACTAAGTGTACTATCATATTTTCATAGTTAATAAAATTTTCTCTTTCCTATTGTGTCCATTTTGTGCTTGGGTTGTGTCCCCATCAAGTGGTATTAGAGTGGGAGTTCCTGAGTGTGTAGACAGAGCACCAACTGTGAGGCAGTTTGCACCAGGACTGTGTGGTTATGGGTTTGAATTAAGAAGATGCCTCCATGAAGAGAGCATGGTAGAAGGGTTGGAGCTATTAAGTTTGAGGATGTTAGAGCCCTCCAAAGGCAGGTTCAAGCATTGTAGGAGGAGCTCCATAGAGGAACAAATGTTAATGCAGGTGACAAAAGTGAGGATGAGAATGAAGAAGGAAAAATTGGACCAAAAGCGGAAGTTGAAGGGAAAGTTCTAAATCAGGTAGAGGGGAGGCTTTTAGGGTCATTACTAAGTTTTGAAAAAGACCTACAATTGATGTGGGGGTATTTTTAGGAAATATGAAACCAGATGAGTCGATTGACTAGATTAATGAATTGGAAGAGTACTTTGAGTATGAGAATATTAGAGATCTAGATAGGGTTATGTTTGCAAAGGCCATGCCAAAATTATGTGGCAAGAGGTTCAATTGGAGAGAAATAGAAGAGGAAAGGAGAAGATCACAAGGTGGAAAAACTAAAGAAGCAATTCATTCCTATTGACTACAAGATTGATTTGTTTAAGAAGATGCATCGGTTAAAGTAAGCAAAAAAAATTAGCCCAGGAATATACGAAGGAGTTTTATTGACTTCTGATGAGAGTAGGGCATGCAAAAGAAAATAAGGAGAAGGTTGCTTGTTATATCAGTGGGTTACGACCTAGCATCCAGGAGGAATTAAGTTTTGTAAGAATCACCAGCATTGAAGAGGCATACCAGCTTTCCCTACAAGTTGAAGAGAAGCTAAATAAAAAGTTTGAAGGGAGATAAAGAGGGCACTATCAAGGAGGAAGGGGTAGTGGTAGGTCATGTGGAGGTTGAAATGAGACCCAAAGGATAAATGAAGATGTGGGTACTAGCAGGAACCAAAGGAACAAAGATTTCAACCGCTCCCATGATCAAAACTTTGGAGATCAGAGAGGAAGAGGTAGAGGACGTGGAAAAGGTTCAGGAAGAGGAGGTTTCTATGGTACCTATTTCCATTTCAATGAACAAGGCCATCATGCCTTTGAATGCCCTCATTGACAAGGAATAATAAATAGGAGAGTTGAGGGCCAAGCTAGGGTTGCTCATGTGGATGAGGATGCCTAGTCATCACATTCAGAGGATGCAGAAAGAGGAGAGACTTTAGCAAATGAAAGGGTTCTACTAAACGGGGAGATTGAACCAGGACAAAGGAGGAGACTATTTCATACTAGGTGCTAATGTAAGAATCAATGTTGTGATGTGATCATTGATGGTCCTGGCACTGACAACTTGGTGTTAGAAGATATGGTCTCTAAGATGAAGCTCAAGAGGGAGAAACACCCCCAACCCTATCAGATTTCTTGGGTGAAGGATGATCATAAGGTCCTAGTAAGTGAAAAATGTTTAGTGAAGTTCAAAATTGGGAGTTACTATGATGAAGTTCTCTGTGATATTATTTCAATGGATGTCTACCATCTATTGTTGGGAAGACCATAGCAATTTGACAGGCATGCAGTACATGATGGTCATGCAAACACATACTCTCTAACAAAGGATGTAGTTCGCCACAAACTGAAGCCCATGGTAAAGGAAGGTGAAAAGGTATGTAGTAGTGCTAGGATTTGTCTTGTTGATGGAAGAAAATTCTTAGATGGCATGAAACATCAGCATATGTGCTATGCTTTGATTCCTAGGAAAGATAAGGAAGGTAGTAGTGAAATACCACTTGAAGTTTTAGATTTATTAAGTGAGTTTGGAGATATGATTTCTGATAATGTTCCAAAAGGATTACCACCAATAAGGCAATTTAGTCATTAGATAGATCTAATCCCTAGAGCTAGTTTGCCTAACAAGGCAGCTCATAGGATGACTCCTACTAAAACTGAGGAGCTAGACAGATAGGTTTAGGAGCTCTTGAAGAAGAGTTTGATTTGAGAGAGCCTGAGTCCATATACAGTACCTATAGTATTGGCACCAAAGAAGGATGGAGAGTGGAGACTATGTGTGGACTCTCGAGCTATAAATAGGATAACCATCAAGTATTGGTTTCCTTTGCCAAGAATGGATGATCTTATGGACTACTTGGGTGGAGCTCAGTACTTCACAAAGATAGATCTCAAGAGTGGCTATCATCAAATATGGATTCGAGAAGGAGATGAGTGGAAAAATGCCTTCAAGACTAAGGAGGGTTTTAAGGAGTGGCTAGTCATGCCCTTTGGATTGACGAATGCCCCAAGCACCTTCATGCAACTTATGTATGAGGTACTTAAGAAGTTCTTGGGAAAATTTTTTATTGTCTATTTGGATGATATTTTAATTTTCAACAACACTTTGGAAGAAAATTTATTCCATATTTGTAGTGTCCTTGAAAGGTTAAGGGAAGAGAAACTGTTAATTAATCTGAAGAAGTGTAGTTTTGCTAAAAAAGAGTTATTCTACCTAGGGTTTTTTGTATCACCTAAAGGTCTCAAAATGGATCCAGAGAAGGTAAAATCCATCTTGGCATGGCCTACTCCAAGATCTGCTACTGCGGTGAGATCATTTCATGGTCTGGTTAGTTTTTACAAGAAGTTCATTAAGAATTTTAGTGGCATATGTGCACCCCTAACTGACACAATAAGAGCAGATAGAAAATATTTCAAATGGATTGTGGCAGCTACGAGAAGTTTTGAAATGATGAAGAAGAAGGTGACAGAACAACCTGTGTTGGAACTTCTTGATTTTAGCAAGGTATTTGAGGTGGATTGTGATGCTAGTGGTAGCGTTATTGGGGCTGCATTAAGCCAAGAAGGGAAGCCTATTGCATATTTTAGTGAAAAATTGAATGATGCAAAAAAGAAGTATTCTATTTATGATCAAGAGTTCTATGCAATATTTTAGGCCTTAAAGAAATGCAGGCATTATTTATTGCCAAAGGAATTTGTTTTATATACTGATCACCAGGCATTATAGTATCTAAATAGCCAAGGTAAATTGAATCAGAGGCATACAAAGTGGGTAGAGTTCTTGTAGAGCTATAAATTTGTGTTGAAGAAGAGAAGTGGAAAATCTAATAGGGTTGTAGATGCATTAAGTAGGAGACAGTTGTTGCTTATAGTAATACAGGTTGAATTAGTTGGGTTTGTTGAACTCAAGAATATGTACCCTGAGGATCTTGATTTTGCTGAAGCATGGAAAGCTTGTAAAGAACCTTTTCTTGTAGGTAGAATTAAGTGGTTAGACTATCTAATTCAGGATGGTATGTTGTTCAAGGACAGTCAATTGTGTATTCCAAGGAGTTCCATGAGGGAAAATCTAATTAAGGAGAAATACAATGGAGGGATGGCAAGACATTTTGGTCGAGATAAAACCATTTCCATTCTTAGCGAACATTATTTTTGGCCTCAAATTTCACAAGATTTGAAGAAGTTTGTACAAAGTTGTCAGATTTGTCAAGTGGCCAAGGGATTTAGTCAGAATACTAAACTTTATCAGCCATTGCATGTTCCATCAAAGCCATGGGAGGACATAAGTATGGATTTTGTTATTGGATTGTCGAGGACACAAAGGGGTAATGACTCAGTATTTGTGGTGATTGATAGGTTACTCAAAATAGCACATTTCATTCCATGCCATTAAACTCATGATGCTATCCATATTGCAGACTTGTTTTTCAAAGAGGTGGAAAGACTACATGGGCTCCCAAAGAGTATAGTTTATGATAGAGACACTAAATTTGTGGGTTATTTTTGGAGAACATTGTGGAAGAAGTTGAGAATGGACTTGAAATTTAGTTCCACACATCATCAACAAATTGATGGCTAGACTGAAGTGGTAAACAGAAGTCTCGGCAATTTGCTGAGATGTTTAGTTAGGGATGAGCCCAAAGGATGGGATTTGATTCTACCACAAGAAGAATTTGCTTACAATAACTCTATAAATAGGAGTACTCATAAATCACTATTCCAAATTGTATATGGAAGTAGCCTAAAGACAACACCAGAATTGAGGAAGATGGAGCAAGGGGAGAGGACAAGTGTTGAAGTAGAAGAGTTTGTTGAACATATCAAGTGCCAACATGAGGAGGTCCATGCACACGTTATCAAGATGAATCAATACTATAAAGCTAGGGCTGATCAAAGGAGAAGACATAAGAAGTTCCATGTAGGGGATCTAGTCATGGTACACTTAAGAAAGGAGAGATTTCTATTAGGTACTTACAACAAGCTGAAGATGAAGAAATTCGGCCCTTGCAAAATTCTTAAGAAACATGACTCAAGAAATGGATATGAGGTGGAGTTGCTAGATGGAATTCACATTTCTCCTATCTTCAACATTGTAGACATGACATAGTATCATGATGATGGTGTAGATGAGGAGCTAATGTTAGAGCCATGTCCAATTCCCACTTCTAAGAAGGAGGAGATAGAAAACATTCTGGATCATCATGTGGGCAAGAGTACTAGAAATAGGCAGTATGAAGAGTATCTGCTTAAGTGGAAAGGTTGATCGATCAAGGACTCAACTTGGATATCAGCAGTTGAGGTTTCCCATTTGGGATTTCCTCTACCATCCATAAAGTGACAGCGTCACTTTTCAATCTACCCTGGGTGTCTAATGCAGGAGCATCCAGAGGTATAAGGGCAATCCTATGTCAGCCAAAAGAAAAATGTACTTAGACTTAGTTTCTATTTCATGTTTTTTTATTTTTGGATACCCATTTGGGTCAAATAAAAGTTCCAACACTCACAGTTCCACTATCATTGTTCTAGGTTAGAGTATTTGAGCACCTTGGGATACGTGTAAATGTTGAAAAAATAGGACTATGTGATTGAACCATAATTATGGTGTATTAGAAGGTGTAAATTGGAGAGAGGATTAAAATTGTAATTTAGAATATTCCAAAAAAAGAATCAGGTCAAAAGGGTGCACGATTTGAAAGTTATCACAATTTTTTGATTTCTGGAGACCTCCTAAGAATGCTTCAAAGTCGAGTTTTGGGTATTAAATGACCTCGTACAGGGCCAAAAAATAGGGGATGAGCTAAGCTCCTCCTTAAGTCTATAGAGAACTTCGAGAGCTTTCCAGAAATGTAAATGGTTCATCAATCAGAGCTACGGTTCAAAAGTTATGCCTCCTAGAAGTTCAGTTACTATTTCTAGATTCTTATAATTTTGCGTTGACTTCTAATGCAGCTTCTGGAGCCTTCTTTTGGTTGGTGGATTCCAACAAGAACTTTCTAGAATGTATTCCTAATTGTTAACCCTTTGGGGTCTATTTAAGGACATTTCAGGCATTGTAAAAGGTACTTCGAAGTGGAGTTTGAGAGAAGGTACTGGGAGAAGAAATTATCTCCAGATTTATGCTATTGTAAGCCCATAGGGCATGTTTTGGAGTCTGTTTCTCCACACTAAGTGTACTAGCATATTTTCATAGTTAATAAAATTTTCGCTTTCCTATTGTGTCCATTATGTGCTTGGGTTGTGTCCCCATCAAAATCCAATTAGGAATATGATATTTATCTTAAATTATCTTTACTATTAACTTAATATTAAAAGTTTATTTGAAATTATGTTCATATTTAGGCCATTAGGGTTTATTCAATTATGTCCATATTTAGTCTATAGGGTAAATATTACATTATTAATAAATTTCAATTATGAATTTATTTAGCACAAGAATTACCTTGTTTATTCAATTATGCTAATAATTTATAGTCCATTAAGGTTTATTAGATTATGATTAAATTTAAATAAATGAATTTATTTAGGACGTAGTGCACCAGGACAACCTACCAACATTGGAGAAGGTTCATCCCAAGTTCAAACAGGTACATGTGTGCATCTCTTGCAAGTATATAATATAGATCTCTCTAGATTTCTTGGTCTCTATCAAAATTTATATCTTTAATTTTTAAATTTAGTGAGCAATAATTCCCATTATAAACTTACTTGATTTTATTTGCTATATCGTGTACGTGCAACTGTAGTAGATGATGAAAATGTTGGACATGAGGAAATTGAAGATGAAGCAATGGATATTGAAGAAGGACCATCTAAAGGTTAAATAATTTAATCAAGTAAATAATATTTCACTCATGTTAAACATGTATATATGTATACATTTATGTCCCCTAAAGAGATTGTATCCTAAGACTTTGTTTCATTTTTTCTTGTGCAACTCAAGATCAAACAACAAATGAGAATGTTAATCTAGCTCAAAGATTGAAGAGAAAAATTAATCATAGAAACATAGATCATTTAATTGAAATGAATGTTTAAAAATTGAGAGAATATGCTAATCAACCTACACATACTATGAAGCGAAAATTGAATAAAAAGTCTAAAGACATATTTGCACAATTTGAGAATCTATCAATAGTGGAGAAAACTCAACTATTATCAATTTCAATTCTTAAAGATGAATTAAAAGAGAAACTGAGACTATTGGGTATAGATACAAGTATAAAAAAGAGGAGGACTTCTAAACTAGAAAAAGATATTGTTGAAAGTGTTAAGGAAGGGTTACATTCCGGGTGAGCCCACAATAGTGGGTTACACTTTTTTTCCTAAACTTACACTAAACTCTAAATTTTCAAGAAAAATTTCACTTTCAAATACAAATTACTTTTTAACGGTGAGGAATTTGAAGATGAAGTAAACTAGAGTCTTTTAGGATTTTGTGTCTAGATTCTATATATATATATATATATATATAATTTAATTTATTGAATTATTTTTTCTCCTACGAAAATTGGTATGCTATCAAAAACCTGATTTTTAAAGAGTGACATTATTTTTGACACACAACTTTTTTTCTACAATATATATTAATGTGATTCTTTCGAATTTAGTTTGTTAACATCCATACCTAAACCGTACAATTGGTCTTATATCTTTATCGTTAGTATTTCATATTTTATTATAGTTTAAAGTTGGCATAACACTAATTTAGACATACATGGCTTTTAACACATGTAACTTATTATATATTTACCCAATTTCAAAAAAAAAAATTGATTGAAAGGTGACTCAAATACGGAGATCGTAGTTATTTTTCAAAAAAATATATTTTTATTTAGTATTTTTCCATGAGCGTCAAATATGTCAGTTTATTTTTTATAATAAACCTATATTCAAATCATGTTAAAAAATATATACCTAAAAAATTCAAAAAGCACCAAATTCATAGTCATTAGAAAGCTAGTTCAAAGTACTTCAGTCATGCAAAATTTCAGGTCTTCAGTGCTCCATTTGAACTTGGTAATTCAGCTTCGAAGAAAGGAAATCACTGAAAAAAATTCAAACTTATTCTTGTGGCCTTCTATCTTCCTAGTTTCGATAGAAATCTAGTTTCTATCGAAATAAATTGCTTAGTTTCTATTGAAACTATGAGCAGTTTAATCGAGTGGTTAACAAACTAGCTTCATAGTTTCAATCAAAAGTATTTTAATAGTTTCAATTGAAACTATGAAGCTAGTTTTGATCGGTGTAGAGCTCCTCGATCTGATAGGATTGGGGAAATAGTTAAGAACTTAGTTATTCAATTTTGGATTGATAATACTCGTCCTTCACAAAATAGAAGATATATCATCAAGCAGAGGATTGGGCCTAAGGAATATATTCAACATGCAAAACATTGGTTGGATGTCACTCAACATGAATTGTATCTCTCATTTTGTAATTTAAATCCTAACATAAAGATTAGATAAACAATGTTTGAAAGATTGAAGCCCTATTTTGTGAAGATAAATAAATCTTTTGAAACATGTTTTTTTCGATATCATGTTGAATTTGATCTATATTATGAAGGGTTTTGAAAGATGATAGAAGAAAGTGGTGGAACTTCTCAAAATACTTTTCCTAAATGACTAAGTCAATTCATAACATCAATCTTATGTGACAAACCAAATGATTGTGCAATAGGTGAAATAGATTGCATAAGAGGAACTTGTGAAACATGTGGTAACTTGACTGAATTTCCTTTGAGAGAAGAAGATACTAATACGACAAGGATGGTAAAATGTAAGAGATATAATAAGTACATAAAGTCATAAACAAAAGATAGAAAAGAATCAACAAGGCTAGAATATGTAGAATATGTAGAGGATGAGATATTGGCTGGAGAATCTATGTCAAATTTTCGTAAATTGATTCAACCACATATATGCTATGTATTTTTTGCTAAGTGGCAAGCAGAACAATTTCAAACACTAAGAGAAACTTTCCCACTCAGAACAATTCTATTTGTTGTTGACTTTGCAGAGAATTACTCTTTCATATCTCAAAAACAACTTCAAGCATAATCCTACTATACAGAGCAGGTTACTATTATGGTTCAAGTGACTTATCAACATGCAAAAATTGATCTAGATGGTGTGGAAAGTATAGATCAAGCACGAGTCATTAAAAAAGGGTATCACTTTTACATTAGTGATGACAAAGAACATGACACACATTTTGTGGAACATTGTTTTAAGACATTTTTTGAATATTTGAAAAACAAAAACATTAAAATAGAAAAATATTTTGTATGGTCAAATTGATGTGCAACACAATTTAAATCAGCTAGACCATTTTATGCATTATCTAGATATTATCGATACCTAATATACCACACATTTGGAGTTTTTTTGAGAGTGGACATGGAAAGGGTGAGCATGATGGTATAGGAGCTTGTATCAAATGTGCTTTAAGAAAGTATCAAATGGACTATAAATGATATCACATTAATAATGCTCATAATGTGGTTGAGTGGTGCAAAACACATTTTTTGGTGCCAACAAATATAGATAACACATCATCACAAGAAGATCAAGTCATACCATTTAGAGTGTTTTGGGAGGTATCAGGTATATATAAATTAATTTGTTCATATGTATTTTTAAATTGAATCTTAAATTTATATTTAATATGTTACCTTATGATCTCCAGCTAAATTATGGACCTTGTGTACACATTCAAGTGTTGATAGAATATCAATGCATGCATGCAAGAGGGTAGATAAGACACGATCTTTGCATTCAATTATGAGTAAAAAAAGTAATGTGTGGTCATTGTACACAAGAGAATACTCATGTTATTGTCCTGATTGTATTGATGAAGACTATGATGGTTGTATTAATCAAGAACGTGGATATGTGGGTTAATGGACTTTGGTGCCACTAGATATTATTAATACAAATGAGTTTGAGGATGAAAACTATGATGATATTCCATTGATTTCTAGTGATTATAACCATATTTCAGGATTGATCAGAGTTGGTATGTATGAATTATATATATACCTGGATCATGTACATGTATAAATTTCTCATAATTTTGGTTAATTTTTATTATATATGTGTACTTATGTACATGACATGTATCCAAAATTTTGACATATATAAGTTTTTGTAGGAAATGTTTTTGCAGTCATGGCAGAATCAGAAAATGTAGAAGGTGTTAGCTATTATTTATTACATTGCACCATGGAAAGAGAGAAGCTAACAAAGACTGAAATAAGTGATGAAATTATTTTTCCCGTAGGTTAGTATATAGTTGAATTATGTACATGTATGTCAAGTATCTATGTTTTTTATGAATTCAAATTCTTTGACTTAAATTGAAGATTGATGTATTTTTTAAATGTGTATATGTGCAAGTTCTATTTTTGTACAGGGAACATATTTGGAGAAAAAAAAAGTACTTAAATGGGATTCATTTCACTAATTATCAACCTAAAAATAAGGTATATCAATATAGTAACTAGTCAAAGGACCTGGAATATGTAAGTGGAGGCTCCATATTGATGATCATGAGAAAATATTAAATGTTATCCAAGAATGAGCTGATCCACTTGATATGAGATAGAAACAACTCCTAATTTGAAATGTAATTCAAGAACAATTTGAAATTTGGTTGAAACTATTTGAAATTTGGTTGAACAATCATTTGATCAATTTGAAATTTGGTCGAATAACTAATTTTCAAAATTGAACTTTTACTCTTTCATTTTTAACTCAATGTCTTGAATTCAAATTGTCATAAAGTAACTAATTATAGAAATTATGAACTTATATGTATGTGTGTACACTAATTAAACTTGATGTGTGCACCTTGAGGGAAAGAAATTCAAACACGACTTGTCTTAAGGGGATGAAATTAGAAGTTTGCAAAATTAATTATATTGAACTTTCTATTTCACTTAACTTGTCAATTTTAGGATGTGTACGCTCTCAATTTAACTAATTAGGACATGTGCTTTCAATTTTAGGACATGTGAGATTTTGATTTAACTAATTACCTGACATGTGAGCTTCCAATTTTAGGACATGTGAGCTTTCAAGTTCAAATTGTGATTTGTTTAACTAAATTTTGAACATGTACAAGTTTTAAGTTGGACTTGAATTAGAACATTGGGCTTAAGGGGATAAAATTCTAGGATATGTGTACAAATTAAAACTTCACTATGATTAAAATTTGAAATGTAACTCACTTGAACAATTTGAAATTTGGTTCAAACTAATTGAAATTTGGTTGAACAATCATTTGATGAATTTGAAATTTGGTGGAATAACTAATTTTCTAAATTGAAATTTTACTCTTTGATTTTTAACTCGATGTCTTGAATACATTTAACTTTCTATTATATTGAACTTTCTATTTCATTTAACTTGTCAATTTTAGAACACATGTATGCTTTCAATTTAACTAATTAGGACACGTGCTTTCAATTTTAGGACATGTGAGCTTTTGATTTAACTAATTACTTGACATGTGAGCTTTCAAGTTCAAATTATGATTTGTTTAACTAAATTTTGAACATGTAGATGTTTTAAGTTGGACTTGAATTAGAACATTGGGCTTAAGGGGATAAAATTCTAGGATATGTGTACAAATAAAAGGGACGAGTTCTATAGATTTACTCAAGTTAGGAATTATGTACAACTAATTACCTGATACTTGAACATTTAATACATGATATATTACCAGACATTTAAATTACATGAACTATTTATATATATATATATATATATATATATATATATATATATATATATATATATATATATATATATATATATATATATATATATATATATATAATCAATATATTACATATGTACATATCTAAATAAATTACTTACATATCTTGGATAGAAACAATTTATAATATACTAGATCTAGATCTATAATGCATTAGATTCCACAACATAATGTAACATGTATCAATCATCTCGAGAACAAATAACAAAAACATGTATCTATCTAGAGATCTATCAGAAGATAATATCAAATATAAATAGCATGCACATGTATGCAGACATGTAGATCCAGGTACATCTATATGAAATCAAATATAAATATAACATGTAGCATGTGTGTATATAAAGTGTCTATCTAATATATGAATGTCTCTCTGGATGAAAGTCTAGAACAAATCATCTAGATAAAAAAATCTAGAGATCATCAGGTGCAGGACTATCATCGCCACACCTCCAGGACTATCATCGCCACACCTCCTCAGAACATAGTCTAAAGACTGACTATCAAGGTGCTCACTAAGATGTGTTGATCCCTATATAAAAATTCAAGAGAAAGTGATATCAATACATACATACATTTAATCAAGATAAAGTGATATTTAAACACATGTAAACATAATCAAAACATAAATAAACATTACCTATCCACTACTAACATCATCCAATGAGTCTCGATGATGTACACGATCTGGCATCAAAACAAGAGTAAAAAGAGGCATGTCCCCCTACATCCTACATGTGCACATGCAACACATCAAATTAAAATTTCTCTATGATTACATATCTACGTGCATGATATACATACATGTGCACACATGCACATGTGTAAATTAAATTAGTTTCAAATGATTGAAATTTTAACATGAACAAATTTTTTTTTTTATCTATGTAGATGGTGGCATCTGATAATACTCAGACTGCCTAGCATCAATCGTGTCCACTAATGCATCTAGATTTTGTTGCGTCGCATCAAGGTCCATCTCTACATCTACGCGAGCTCCATGACTGGTGACTGGCACACATCCTAAAGAGCTAAGTGGACTATGTAGATGAGATGGCATAGAAGTAGAATCATCACGTGTCAACAAGTCTATCCATCATGTGGTTGACAAGCTCAAATCAACATCATTAAGGCCCACATCTGAACTTTGAGCCTGCCCTATAACACTGGTTGAAGGGTCTGTGGTATGTATATATCTCTCTAGAGAAAAAGAGTGGTTAGTAGGTGGATCATCATGTGCACTACCACCATGACCACTACATGATCGATGAGAGGAATATGGCTAAGTATGTGTCCTAGTACTACGATGGACACGATCTTGAACATCTGATATGGGTATGCCAAGATGCTCTGATAAAAATCTATATGTATCTAATAGATCCTCAACCAGACCAATCATAGTATCTCATGCCAACACTCTAGTGAGACCCTCTAAGCTATCCATTGAAGGGATGTCTGCTGCACTATACAAGTCTCTTGAAGATGAAGCATAGGATGATGATCTAGAATGCTAACAAGACATCAAATACTAACTAACCTCATCACTCAAAATAGATCTAACAGCTGCTGCAATCTCTTCAACTCCTTGAATGACCCCACATAACTGAGTGCTATGCAAGGCCTCATCAGCCGATGGACCTAACATAGGGGAAATAGCAGGTGCCTTCTCTTTGACAATCAATCTATGTGCCAGTGGGGGATGACTTGGCTACCTATCAGCCAGTCTACCATGCCCCTATCCCAAATGTCCTGGTAAATATGTGTAGTTCACCGCCCTGCATAAGCAAACCTCTACATAAAGCTATCAGGTAAAATAGAGCAGAATTTGGTCATTATTTGGATAATGACCATGGGCAGCAAGGAAGCGTAGGTATATCAATGCAGCCATCTATGGATCTGTACACATAAGGGGAGAATACCCCTTCACATACTTTTGTGAAAGATAATGAGGGAAACATTCTCTCTTCAGGAGATCTTTTGGCACCAAGCCCTACACCTCCTAGAGTGAAAGACCAGAGGAAACATCTTGTCTCTTATTATCAAGGACAATTTATATATTCTATGTAGAATATGGGGTAGCACCATGAATCTCATCTTGAATAAATGTCAGGCTATGTAAGATACTCTAGCATGTACCACTATAGACACTAGAGCATGTGCCACTAGTCAGGGATTCCTAAAATCTATGAATCTCCTAGTTAGTGTGATCATAGAGCTCTTGAGGTGGGATATGTAGCTGATCATGGGGGACATGATGCTACTCAGGCGGGATAGGCTAGTGCTCAAGGCCTAGGATAGGCTACTCAGGCTCGGGAATAGGCTATTGCTCAAGGCCCAGGATAGGTTGCTCGGGCCCAAGTATAGGCTACTCGAGGGGGACAGGCTGCTCGAGGAGGATAGAAGGCTATTGATCAGCCATGCGTCAATGTATGTAGGTGCGTGTATAATGTGTAAACCTGAAAATTTAAATTAAAATGTACGGCATTTAATAAACTTGAAATTTATATTAACATATGTATGTACAATTTGACAAAATGAAAAAACTTGTATCTAAATTGTTTAATAAAATTAAACATGTGTACATGTGTACATATATATAGAAGTCCTAAAACATAAATGAACATGTACCTTGAAAAAAATTAAAAATTAAAACACACATGTTGTTATATATAATGTTTGTAACTCAAGAACCTTTTAAGAACTATGTGTGCAAGTTATATTTATATCTAAGTTAGATTGAATGTTCAAAGGTTTTAGACATATGTGTGCACATAAATATGCATATATAGATATATGCATATATGCATGGTATGTATATTTGCACATATAGATCGTGTGTGTGTGTGTGTGTGTATATATGTGCATATGCACATATATATACACACACATGCATGATATGTGCAAATATAATGTGTAAACCTAAAAATTTAAATTTAAATGCACAACATTTAATAAACTTGAAATTTATATTAACATATTTATGTACAATTTGACAAAATGAAAAAACTTGTATCTAAATTGTTTTAATAAAATTAAACATGTGTAAATGTGTACATACATATAGAAGTCCTAAAACATAAATGAACATGTACCTTTAAAAAATTAAAATTAAAACACGCATGTTGTTATATATAATGTTTGTAACTCAAGGACCTTTTAAGAACTATGTGTGCAAGTTATATTTCTATGTAAGTTAGATTGAATGTTCAAAGGTTTTAGACATATGTGTGCACATAAATATGCATATATAGATATATGCATATATGCATGGTATGTATATTTGCACATATAGATCATGTTTGTGTGTGTATATATGTGCATATGCACATATATATACACACACGTGCATGATATGTGCAAATATATATATATATATATATATATATATATATATATATATATATATATACACACACACACACACACACACACACACTCACATTTGCATACTAGGATAAAGTTTAGGTTTAGGGTTTTGCATTGAGGTTATGATGTGGTTGTTTAAATCATGGTTAGCAAATTAGAGTTAAAAGTTGGAATAATTTAATATAGTTAGGTTTGGGGTTTGGGGATGGCTAGCATAAGTGTTACTACTAATATTAAGCTTCAGGGTCAAGGTCAGGTTTAACATCATCATTAAATTTTGGGTTAGGTTAAATTGTATTATTGATATAGTTAGGTTTAGAACTATTCTTAGGTTAGAGAAATACTTTTCTTAGGATTATTGTTAGCATAACTTTGGTTATGATTAAGATTGTAGTTAAGGTCAAGGTTTATGGTTAAGGCTATAATAAAGGCCAGTGTTAGGATTCATATAATGCACCATGTAGGGTTAGAGTTATGGCTTTGATTAGGGATAGGGTTATTATTAGTGTTTATATTATCTCTTAGTTAGGGAAAGAATTAGAATTTGGTTGGGTTTCAGAGGTTTAGATATAGTTTGAAAATATTATTTGAGGTTGAGGTTAGGGTTTACATCATGGTTGGTCATGAATAGGGTTTGGGTTAAAATGACATACCTAGGTTTTATGTTTGGGTTATATGGCTAGGGTCAACGTTAGGCTAGTTTTACACCACATGGTAAAGGTTTGGATTAGTGATATATAGTTAATTTTAGCATCATCTTAGGTTAGAGAAATAATTAGATTGGGGTTTTGAAAAATTAGAATTAGCATTTCAGTTATGATTAAAATTGGAGTAAAGCTTATAGTTGAAGTTAGAATTAGTGTTAGAGATTTTTTTAAAGGTCATGGTTATGGCTAGTTTTAGAGTTTAGATTAGGTAAAATAGTTAGAGTGTACTTAACTAAACTTTATTAAAAGATAATATTATATATTTAGATAATATGGATGAAAAAATATTTTTAAAATCTAAATAGATCTAAGGATTTAGAACAATATGAAGAGACAAAAGGTAAAGACTACAACAAGAATACTAGTTGAAGGAGGAGGGAAAACATAAAAAATCACAATGCATATATAAAAAATAATAAAATATACAAAGAAACATATATTTAAATACTAAAACCACATAAATTTTAATTGAAAACACATAAGAAGGGGAAAAACAAATTTTTCATACCTTTTCTGGATGGTTGATGGGGCGGATGCCAATCTTTCTCTTACTTTTGATCGAAAGAATGAGAAGAGAATAGCCCATGACCACTTTTATATAGCACGGCTTAGGGTTTCGATTGAAACTTTAGTTTTGTTTTGATAAAAACTTAGAAACCCGTGTGCGGTTGCTTATCCACGTGTGGATTTTTCAGTTTTGATCAAAATTTTTATCTTAGTTTCGATTGAAACTAGCATATATGGCCAGTTTCGATTGAAACTAAGGTTTCAATAGAAACTAGCATATTTCGATAAAAACTTTTAATTTTAGTTTCTATCGAAACTATTCGGATAATTTGTTCCATTCGCGCTTTTTTGGAGGAATTTCTTCCTCCAAAAAAGTGTAACCCACTATTGTGGGTTCACCCAAGCATAAATATAAACACAAACACCTCTTTTATCTCTTTGAAGCTGAATAGTTTTAGAGTTGTTAACCTTTTCATTTATAAAAGTGTGACACATGTTTTTAATTTTACCCTAGGAGATATAAGGAGTTCTTAGTAGGAGATTACATTATGATTCATTTGACAAAAAGGTGAATATTTCCATTTGGGACTTATAAAAGGGTAACCAAAAGGAATTTTAGACCTTGTAAGGTTTTGAGGAAATTATTCCATAAATTCTTATGATGTGGAGTTACTAAAGACCCAAATATTCACCTATATTTAACATTGCATATTTTTATGTCTACCATGAAGGTGATTTTATTTTAGATCAAGATTCAAATGGAAATTAGTAGTATCCTAAGAAATAGTTGGAAATCATAGAGAAAATAGTAAATAGAAGAGTTAGAAGGAGTACAAGAGTTAAAGAGTACAGAGAGTATCTAATCAAGTCAAAAGATAAACTAGTTGAAGATACTTCATAGATTTCTCAAATTGAGTTGAACCATTTTGATTATTCTCGAGAATAAAAGTGAGAGAATTAATTTCTTGTTAACCCCAAGTGTTTGATATAAGAAGATACTTCATAGATTTCTCAAATTGAGTTGAACCATTTTGATTATTCTCAAGAATAAAAGTGACAGAATTAATTTCTTATCAACCCCAAGTGTTTGATATAAGCACATCTTGGGTTTAGAGTAATCTTACATCAACCATAAAATATTTTGCTTCCATTTTATGTTAGTTTTCTAGGTTGTAGAATATGGGAGATCAATTTAATAGTTAGATTATTATCTTCATATTACAATCTATGATGATTAAAATAAATTCAAGTCCAATCATAGATTTTTTTCTTGAATTATGATATGTTCTTTCTCAGATAACATGATCTTATATATATTCTTGCAGTTGATAATGCTTCATATTTGTAATAGAAATATACATCTTCTAATCACCAATCATCCACCCAACTATGTTCTTGGATCATGTGAAGAACTAAATCTAGGGAAAAAAAATCTTTAATAGTTTATGCCATGGTTTCCTTCTAATTTTGGATCAGACCTTTTTGTTCTAATACATTTCCCTATTCTTTGAGATGTATTTGATCTAAATCCTGACTTGTGTGTCACAAAGATAATACAAGCAATCAGATCTACTTCACCTTGCTTATTGGAAGGAAATTTTCTAACTAAATGTGGCTTGATTTCTTGTTGAATAAAGATGGATATGACATTATTATCTATGTTCACTAATTTTAATTTGTGCATACTCTCTTCGTACACTTGGATAAATCTCTTTATGGTCCCTCCCTCTATGACTATATCATAATGATTGTATAATATTGGTGATTTATTCTTTGGAAAATAAGTTGGCTTTAAAGATTATATATTAAATGATAGGAATTTGTTTTTTATTGTTGCATATGTGTTGATATTGCATGGAATGTGGTTTTTTTCCCCTATCTTGATCCTTTTATTTGTCCTTGTTTAGTCTTAATTTCATGGTTATTGTGAATAGTTTTGAGGATGCGTCTGTTAAGTAATGGATTTTGAGAGCTACTAAGTGTTCCTTATAATTTTATATAACTAATTTTAATCATTATGTTTTAATATGATTTATCATCTTGGACTAGGTTATCTAGGTGCACAGATGTAGAGTGGTTTGAAAGAGGCATTTGCGATCTCAAGTGGCTATTGAGTTAACTTATTATAATTAAAACATATTAAATAATAATTGTTGGTATATATAAGCATTGCCATTTATTAGTGTCAATCATTTAGTTATTTGCAACATAGAGTCAGACAGTCATCATTGTGACCAAGCTACTCTACATAGGATGAGTCATGTACATGAGCTAGTATGCATTGAATAGTTCTATAGAGGTCAAGTAAATGTATGGTCATAGAGTAGTTCTCTATATGTGTCGAGCTTATCAGTGACTAATCAAGCCATCAACAAATGAGTGAATTCCAAGTATATAAGTACCAAGTGATATAGTATGTGCCAAGAACAATATGTTGAGCATCAAAAGGTTAACAAAGGCCAAGGAAAATCAATACTGAGCATCAGAGACAATGAAGAATGAGCAATGTAGAGTTTACAAAAAGGTTAGAAATGGAACATAGTTTTAGGCAAGAAGTTTATCAGGCTGAATTGGAAGGTTTATTTATGTTTTGAAGAGGTTGTTACAAAACATTTAATACTGAAAGAGGTTGTTACATAACATTTACATGACATGGATAACATATTTCTATGTGTATGTTCAATGATCAAGATGGAGAGGAATAAAATAAAACCATCTAGAAAACACTTTATGGAAATATTTAAATAACAATGATCTCAACCTATATCATAATGGTTAGAGAAGAGAAGAGTATATGTGTGAACATAGAGCATTATACAATGAAGGATTGAGAAGATCACAAGACATTCAAGAGGTCTTCTATTATCTAATAGAGCTAGTGACCTATTCATAAGTAGTGAAGTGAAAGGGAAATACAAGTGTTATTAGATCAAAGGAGAAAGGATCAGTTAGTAAGGAGAAGTCTCAAAATGAGCTTGTAGAGCAAATTGAAAGTTAGGTACTGAATCAATTTTAACAGACTTGAATCAGGGTAAATCTCTTAACAAAGTGGTCTTAACAGATCTTTGTAAATCTCCTAATAGATTCCTTAGTTGTAAGTGTCAAATCCTTTGACAAGGTGGAACCTAATACTTTCTTAAGTCTTTAACATGACAAACTCCTCACAAGGTTGATCATATTTTGTGGTCAAAGATTGCAACCTTAATTGGTTAACTTTATTAGAAAAGTACTGAAGATATGTAGGTGCCACTTCACCTTGGAAGGTTCATGGGTAAAAAATATTATTTTATGTGTTTTCACTTTCATGAATGTGATTGAATTGATTTACATGTTTTAGCAAGATTACATTAATAATTTTACATGCACAAGTTATTGATAGATCTGTATGAACATGTGAAAAGGTATAAAGGGTTATAGATTCTGATTCACCCCCATCTCGGTATCTAGTTTACACCTCCATAAATCAAAAATTGGTATTAAAGAACTAATTCTCTGAAAGAATCTTAAAGGTTTGGAGATTATATCTTGAAGATGGAGGCTTTCAAATTGGACAATCCTATTGACAATCAAGTGATTGACATCCAACTCACACTATAGAAACTTGAGAAGGCAAGTCAAGATCTAAAGGATTCTCTTAAAAGGAGAAAGCAAATTGCCATCCAGATAAGGCAATACTCTTATGAAGAATTTGAGACTGAAGTACTATTTGAACATATCAATCCAAATGACAAACCATCCACTGATCTACTAGATAGGAATAAACTCCTGAATAAAGAAATAAGAGCAATGAAAAGAGAACATGAAATCCAATCAATGAGACTATTTGAAGTGACTAAATAAAGAAAGAAATCTAAAGAAGATAAGACTACAATAAAAGAAGATGAAAGGGTAATGGCTACCACACTTGAAGAAAGGATATCAGATGTGTAGAAGCTCACAAATACATAAATTGATATCATAAATCAAATAATGCTTACAAGTAAAAACCTAAATCATAAGGATGTGGAAATTTCAAATCTCAAATCACACAATGAGATACTGAAGAATGAGAAGGAATCTATGGAGAAATTCAACAAACCAAAGGAAGAAATGGAGTACTTTGAAGATATTATGAAGTCATGAAGCTATTCTAATGAGTTAGGACATTCACGTATAGAGAAAGGAGAATAATAAAGGAACAGAGAAATGAAAATGTAAAGTCAAAGAACAGACCAACATGCTATAACTGTGGAAAAAGTGATCATACTATAAATATTTACTGAAGAAAAATTGGTATGAAAAATTCCAACTTAAATTTATTGGTTACTATTTTTAGTACAAGAAACAAGGACATCAAATACATGAGTGTAGGTCAAGATTAAGGAATACACATACTACACATAGAGTTGAAGGTTACTACTACATCTACCAGAAATATGCACACAGAGCATTTGAACATAGATCAGAGACAAAAGCCTACTGGAAAAATTAGAGGATGAATAATTATACACCTAACAACATAGGTTCCAAGTGTCCCAAGTTTGGACATCAAAGAGAGAATTGTAGAACTCAAATACATTTAGAAAATTAGACAAAGGACAAAGCCAAAGGAAAAGTGAACATTGAACAACTGAGGAGTAAAATAAACCAAAAATGGAAAAAGAAAATAGAAGATGGAAATAGTGGAGCTAATGGAGTTGAGGTCACCCAATCCAATGGATAAGGTGATCATATCATCTTTAGCTAAGTAAGAAATGTATGTATGGAACTATACACTTAAATGATATATCATACATTAGTTCCTTACATAAAATGTGCCAAAAGTTCATATCTTCGTATACAAGATGTATAAGAATATAGTTGTGAAAGATTTTTTAGTATCAAAAAAATTTTCTATGATGACCAAGAATTTCAACATAGACCAAACACTCCAATAAAGACTAATTGATACAATAGAGACTGAAAGTTATGGAAGAGACCTAGCTATTATGCTAGTATTAAATAGACAGGTGGCTTCCATTTAACAAACTACAAAATAGTAATGCAAACCCTATTTGATAAAAAAAAGAATGTGTATAACAATTTTTGAAGACATTGTTTCATACATTGCATCCAAATTTTTCAAAGAGCTCAGAGTGTTTTAGCTATTCAAGTAACCAATAGAGATTTTAAAGAGATTTGATCAAGAAGTTTGAATGAGTAAAAGAGCATGAATAAAGTGCCATGTATCCAAAGAGGGAAGAACATCAAAATCTAGTTATGATCATGGCAGCTTCATCAGCCACTAGAATTAACCAAGAGGTAGTAAGATTTAATTAGAGAAGAGTGACACCTTTCCTCTACCTAGATTTCATGTTATTCCAAATATATATGTAAAAGGGAACTCAATGCATGTGCTATCATTGATACCACCTAAAGTCAATATGATTTATGATGTTAAAAGTTTTTATATGTGTAAAATTGGAGAAGTTGGAGATTACAAGATTAGGGAAGATTATGAAAAGTTGTGTAATGAAGGAATTTTGAAGGAAGAGTTTCAAATTGTTGAGAGGAAAGGGTTAACTCGTGACCTAGAATTTTTGAAGAATTTTAGAATCAAATTGATTAAATTTATTTAAAGCATAGTTCATAATATGAAGTACTAGTTATTGAATGGAAGAATGGAGATCACAAAGAAGATGATATATAGGGTTACAAGTTATTGAACCCTAGACAAAAAGAAGATCATGCGATGTTTGAGCCAAGAATAAATTGAGGTGAATATAAAAGTTGAGTGGAATGGACATGGTCTATCCATTACAAAATATATCTAACCCACTCATAGAATTTTTAGTGAGTCATTGCTTAAAAATTCTATCAATCGAGTAGATTGAATAGTGTGCCATGTATGGCTATGGACCAGGCCTAGAAGATTGTGATGAAAGATCAAAAGTATGATTTTGTTCAGCTATAGATGTTACAACTAGCATAAAATCTATCATCAATAAGAAAGGTGAAGAATTATATTTGTGAGTTTGGTTCCCTAATTATTTGTACATTCTCCTATATCCAAACATATTTTCCTAGTATAGGTAATGTTGTATGGGAACAAGGTAAACTAGTGACAAGGTAAATAATGAGGTTATGACTCAATTTGGAGAAAACTTTGAAAATTCAATGAATGCTTATTTTGATGAATTGAAGTAAAGGATGAAAAGGAGAATGAGAATTCCAAAAGAATTGGTCACAAAATATTACAATGACATATGTTTTCTTGTGGAAACAAACAACACATTTGTACAAGAAGTTAGGCCAAGGAAGTTTTGGTTACAAAGCTTTGAATATGAGATAGATAGTGATGTTTTGAGTGCAAATATGATGCACTACTAAAGGAGGAAATAAATGCTAAGGCTAGATCTTTTGGAAGATATGAAGAAGCCAAAGAAAGGATAACTATGAATATCAAGTAGCTTCCAAGGAGAAGAAAAGGAAGAAAATGATTGAAGACCTAGAAGAAAAACTAGACAACCTAAGAAAAGGAAAAAGGCCATTGCAAATAACACAAGGTCATGGTGAAGATATAGAACAAGATATTGGTGATGAGGAAGATGAAGAAGAATAAGGTAAAAAGGGAATAGCCCTAGTTTTTGTCATGCCATAGAGCAACAAGGCTCAAAGAATAAAGAATAAACTAGTAGTGGCACCTCCACCACCGAATAAGCCAAGGACTAGGGTAGATGCTAGCTCCGAACAGTCTGCAAAGAAAAGAGTCATAGAGTCTACTGAGCCCAGTGCACCTAAAACTAGAAGGAGATTGGTCAGAGGACCACCTACTAGGTAGGCTAAGACAATTGTTGAGGTATTCTTAGATCTGAAAAGATCATTAGGATTATCTATCTTTAGATTTCTAAACTATGATATATTAGATGATTCTAATAGGAATAAGGTAGAGGAGGCTATGGTGGAAAATATTGCAAATACTAAATAGCCCCTAACAAAATAGAGGATGGGATAACTCAAGATCTCTTTGAAAGACTAAAGAGAAGGTGGAAAAAGGTAGAGGAATTAGAGAAATAGATAAGAATTGATACATTAGTTAGAGTCATGCCTGATTTGTCACAAGATCAAATATACACATTTTTGGAGCCATATAGGAGCATATTTTTCCTAAGTACAAAATGTTTTTAATATTGCAACATGAATAGGAAATTATAAAAAAGAAAGTTGAGATGCATTGGAAAATAATTTTTGGATAACTACAAAGAAAGAAGAGATTGTAAATATTGATGATGAATAAAGTAGTGGAGAAAGCTTAGGTGTGTCAAGTCCTCAAGACAACATGTCTCCTATACATGCTGATACCCCTGACACTCTAGAAGTCATGTAATCAAAGCTATTAAAGAAGATGTAGATGGTGAAGAAAGAGAAATAAGTGAAAATGATAAGATTGTTTCAGCACCTCAAATTGATGAAGACAAATAATCAAATAAAGTTAAATTGAGTGCAACTATTATTGTCTCAAGTATTGATACACCAACAAGACCTAGTGATGATACTCCCCCACCAACTCCTAAGGAAGTTCCAAGTGGTAGCACTTCATCAAAAATTTAGAAGAGAAAA
Organism: Cupressus sempervirens; assembly: GCA_028749045.1. Lineage (NCBI taxonomy): Eukaryota > Viridiplantae > Streptophyta > Pinopsida > Cupressales > Cupressaceae > Cupressus > Cupressus sempervirens. The sequence continues at coordinate 182,722,997 of CM053786.1, read as the reverse complement.
GTAAAAAGAGACATTTTACGAGATATTGAAGTTAGTCTAGATGAAATTATTGAGATGACACAACTTGATCTAGAAAGTCTCACCTTGGAGCAAACAATTTTGCTACAAGAAATTTTCAGCAAAGAAGAGATATTGAGAAGAGCTAAGGAGAGAGAAAAAATAGAAACCTATATTACATGATGTAAAACATATTTTTATTGATGTGTTTGATATTAAAAATTTAGATGAAGGGACATAATTCATTGAACAACTTATAAATATAATTGATCAAGTAAATGCTGAAAATTTTGAGATGATTTGAAACCAAGGTTTTGGACAAAGCTTCCATAACTATCACTGAGTAGAAAGTGTTATTGTAAGAGAAAGCACGAGTAATGATGGAACTTATATAGAGAGTACAACATTTATATTAAAAAAATCAGACATGCCAAGGTTCAGTGACAAGATACATGCACAATAAGACTCAGGTTGAGATGAAGGCATCCAATAGTATTATTTAAGAGTTAGCATGATCTATTATTGATCATTACAATATTCTACTGAATGATCAAGGAATATTGGTGGAACTTTAGGCAACTGTTAGCAACATGAGATCCAAATTGATCTCAATTTAGAAAATAATGATACCTCATTTAGAGGTCATGTAGACAGAACTGAAAATAACCTAGGATCTTATCATAGAAGATCATAACTTATTAGTGGTTGAGAGCTTAATTTATTTAGCTACAAGGCTATAGTTGCATAATCAAATCTTGGAGACAAAAAGAGCCACATGGAATCATGTAGTGACCATGATTACTACAGTTTAGAAGAAATTCATTGAAACATATGTATTACTTATACTCTTTCAATCTGAACAATAGTGACATAAAGTGTTCAAAAATAAGGGGGGAAATGTATACAAGGGATAAATGTATACTGAAGGGGAAGTGCATTGAAAAAAGAAATAAGAAGTGTGTACAGGTAATGTATAAAGGTTGAAATGATTTTTTTATTCATTATTTATAAGTCATGATACTTTGGGTGGGAGCTAATTACTATATTAAATTCAATATAAAAAAGTGATGTAGATATGACAAAGCGTTTTTTCCACTAATGTCAAACGGGGAGATTGTTGGTATCTCTAACCATTCTTATCTATTAGTGTCAATGTGATGCAGGAGTATTTTGGGTTTTCTTGATGGCTACTTTGGAGTTCATGGGACGAAGCTCAGTAGTTTCTTTGGAGGGTGCTTGGACTGGTACTTGGACGAAGAAGGATTGGTTGCTTGGCATGGTTTGGGAACTTGTCATGGTCTTTGGTTACTTGGCATGGTATTTGGTTACTCATCATGGTCTGTGGATTCGACATGCTCTTTGGTTGCTTGACATGGTTTGGGGACTCGGCATGGTCTTAGGTTGCTTGGCATGGTCTTTTGTTAATTGGCATGGTCTATGGAGGTCGGACTTGCTTAGGAATTTGGTGCCTATTGTAGGCTGTGTAACTAATTTTCTACAAAAAGTTAGAGGATGTAAAGTTTAAGAATTAAAGAGGGCCTAGAGTACTAGCTTTGGTTTGAAGTGTAAGTTCTAATTCAATTGGAGCTAGGACATTTCATGATTTTACTCATATATCAATTTTGGGCATTTAATTATTGTTGTAGGCCAACTTGTGGCATTTAATTTATGTATTTGTATTTAATTTGTGTTTTGGGCCTACCTGTGGCTTAGATTTATATACGTAGGGGTTGTGGGGAAGTCCTTGGTGATTATTCATCCATCGTGGAGAAGAGGAAGTGATAGAGGAGAGAATTTGGAGAAGAGCTGGTAGTTGTGACTTGGAAAACAAGGAGATTGCTCGATGGGCTTGTGAACACAAGTTGAGATCTTCCTTGGGGGTTTCTACTAGAGTGTGGACATGGACTAGCTAGTGGTTGGATTGGATCTTGAGGGATCTTGTAGAACTATTACTTGCTTTGTATTTGTTCATAACCAGGAAGGCCTTACAGTCTAATGCATTGCATGTAATCAGTTATATTTTATGAAAATATTATTGTAATTTGGTATCAAATCTTGCATCATTGCTTCTTGTTGTTGTGTTTCCACTACATGGTTATTTTCTGGGGGCTAGGAAATCTCCTTTGGGAATTCCCCTACCTTGCATAGCATCAAATGGTATTAGAGCATGGTTGTTCTTGAGCTTGTAGATAGATTGCTGAAGTTGTGGTAGTTTGCACCAGGACTTGGGTTGGAGAAGTGGATCTAACTTGTTCTTGATCTAGTGGTGTATTGTTCCTTCTAGAGTCCTAGATCTCTTGGTTACAAAGTGGTAGATTGTGGTTCTAACTTGCAATTATAGAGGGCTTATAGATGGATCGATGGATACAAGGATGGGAGACTGATCTTGTTGAGGTATGATCATAGAGAGTTTGTGGATTGCAAATCCATGGTCTTGGACTTGTATTGTGGTTCCTAATTGTTCATGTGAGATGGTAGGTTGCGATCTGAATTGCAAACAATTCAAGGTTTCCACAAGGAGCATAGGAAGGATTTGTTGTAGAGGGCTTTTGAAGATCTTAGAAGATGGTTTTAAGAGGATTGGACCCTGAGATGACTATGAATCTCCGTGATGTGGTGGAGAGGAATTTTTCTAAGATGTCTATTCAAGTTGAAGCTAGTTTGGCTGATCGAACTAAGAAGGTGGTTGCTCAGTTTGAAACTAGTTCAACTGATCTAAATAAGGATAAGATGAGGATGACATTTCATTAGATTTTTGTGAAGCTAGATTCAATCGATCTAGAAGAGAGTTTTTTGGTCGATTAAGAGAATTATTCATGAGAGAAGATGGCATAGCAAGGTCAAGGTAGAAGATGTTGGTTTTGTTGACCAGTTTGTGAAGTCTAATACAAAACTTATAGAGAAACTAGAGGTTGTTGCTAAAGATATTTCTAAGCTTGTTGATACTAGGACAAAGGTTGATTTTGATGATCAGTTGGCTAAGTCTAACATGGAAATTGTAGAGCCCTCAGTTGTAGATGATTTGGTTGTTGTTGGCACTAGTGAGTTATGTATTGCAGAGCATCTTGTTATGAGCAATGAGATTTCTAGTGTTGTCAGTTTCACATGTATTGATGGAGATCTACATGTTGTTGTTGATGTGGAGTTTGTTGCTGCTGATGTGGGGTTTGTTGCTACTAGTATGGATTCACTAGTTGTTGATATAGATGACGGTTTGCTAATAAAGAATTATATTTAGTTTGTTCTTGAGTGTGAGCATGCTAATTGGATGGTGGAGATTCTGGTGTTTGATAGGGTGATGTAGATTTGGATGATGAGTAGATCAGTTTTCTTGTCCCTATTGGAGTGGAAGCCTTTGGTAAAGATGAAATTGGTTATTGATCTTTCTTTGGGCATCAAAGTGCGAGACACACTTTTTTATCTCCCTGGGGAGTTTCATGTAAGAGAATCTTGGGTTTCCTTGGTGACTACTTCAGAGTTCATGGGAGGAGGTTCTGTAGTTGCTTTGGAGGGTGGTTGGATTGGTACTCATACGAAGAAGGATTGGTTGCTCAGCATGGTCTTTCATTGCTTGATATGGTCTTTGGTTACATGGCATGGTCTGAGGAGTCACCATGCTCTTTGGTTTCTCGGCATGGTATGGGAGCTCGACATGGTCTTTGGTTTCTCGGCATGGTCTTTGGTTGCTTGGCATGGTCTATGGAGCTTGGCCTTGTTTAGGAATTTGGTGCCTATTGCAAGCCATGTAACTAATTTTCCACAATGAGTTAGAGGATACAAATTTTAGGGATTGACGAGGGCCTAGAGTGCTAACTGTGGATCAAAGTGCAAGTTCTAATTCAATTGGAGCTAGGAGATATCGTGATTTTACTCAAATATCAATTTTAGACATTTAATTGTTGTTGCAGGTTGACTTGTGGCATTTAATTTATGTATTTGTATTTAATTTGCATTTTGGGCTGACATGTGGCTTGGATTGGTATAAGTAGGGATTGTGGGGAAGTCTTTAGTGATGATTCATTCATCATGGAGAAGAGGAAATGGTAGAGGAGTGAATTTGGAGAAGTGCTAGTAGTTGTGGCTTGGAAAAAAGGAGATTGCTTGGTGGGCTTGCAAGCACAAGTTGAGATCTTTCTTGGGGGTTTCTACTAGAGTGTGGACCTAGAATAGCAAGTGTTTGGATTGGATATTGAGGGATCTTGTAGAACTATTACTTGCTTTTTATTTGTCCATAACTAGGAGGGCCTTACAGCCTGACACAATGCATGTAATCAGCTATATTTATGAATATATTATTATAATTTGGTATCAGATCTTTGCATCATTACTTCTTTTGTTGTGTTTTTGCTTCATTTTTATTTTTTGGGGGCTAGGACATCTTCTTTGGAGATTCTCCTACCTTGCATTGCATCACAATCACTTAGTCATTTACAAGGTAGAGTTAGAAGGACATAACTATGAATGAACTACTCTACATAGGTCGAGTCATGTACATAATCTAGTACATAGCAAGCAGTTCTATAGAATCTGAGTAAATGTATTGTCATAGAGTAATTCTCTATATGTATTGAGCTTGTCAATAATCGAGAAAGCCATCAATGACTAAGTGAATTCCAATTATACAAGTAGTGAGGGATATAGTACATTTTAATCATAATATATACTAAGTATCAGAAGGTTAACAAAGGCTAAGAAACAACAATGTCAAGCATCAGAGATAGTGAAAACCAAGCAATGTAGAGTTTACATAAAATTCAAAAATGGAACAAAGTTTTAGGAAAAATGATTATTAGACCAACTTGGAAGGATTATTTAAGGTTTGAAGAGGTTGTTATAGAACATGTAATATTGGAAGAGGTTTTTACAGAACATTTACATGATGTGGATCACATATCCCTATGTGTATGTTTAATGATCAAGATGAAGAGGCAAAACATGTAACCATCTAGAAAACTCTTTATGAAAATCTTCAAATAGCGAATATCTTAACCCAAATCATAATGGTTACAGAAGAGAAGAGTATATATGTAAACATGGAGCATTATAAAATGAAGGATTGAGAATATCAAAAGAGATTTAAGAGGTCTGTTATCTTCTAATAGAGCTAGTGACCTATTCATTACTAGTGAACTGAAAGGGAAAGACAAGTGTTATCAAATCAAAGGAGAAAGAATCAATTAGAAAGGAGAAGATTCAAAATCATCTTGCAAAGGAAAATTGAGAGTAAGATATTGAATCAATTTCAACAGATTTGAAAAAGGGTAAATCTCTTAACAAAGAAGTCTTAATATATCTTTGTAAATCTTCTAATAGAGCCTTTACTTAGTTATACGTGTCCAATCCTTTAACAAGGTGAAGCCTAACAATTTCTTAAGTCTTTAATAGGACAGAATCCTGATAAGGTAGATCATATTTTATGGTCAAACATTGTAACCTTGACTATATAACTTCATTACTGAAGTAGTGAAGATTTGTGGGTGTTATGCCCACCCTAGTTTTACCTTCGCCTTGGAGGGTTTTTGGGTAAAAAATATTGTGTTATGTGTTTTTACTTTCATGCATGTTATTAAACTAATTTACATGTTTTAACAAGATTACATTAATAGTTTTACATGCACAAGTTATTGACAGATGTGGATGAATCTGTGAAAAATAATAAAATATTATAGATGCTGATTGACCCCACCTCCCTGCCTCTTAGTATCTTGAGTTTACACCTCATTAAATCAACAAATAATATAATATAGTAAGTAGATTTTTAAAATGAATTAGTAAGATAATCATGTACCACACCTACACCTTGTGTTATAGAATAGGCTAGTATAGATAATGAGATGTTTCTTTTGTTAGACTAACCACCAATGTTCCTCTTAAAGATTTGTCACATGGATGAACTTCCTTTTGTATTCAAAAGCCTACTAGTTGTATCAAACATTGATAGGTTGATCTTTTGATACAAACACAATCCTAGCTTATAACAAGTTGCATCAGATCTTGGTCACAATTTTAATCTAATAAATTAAATGAGGGGGAGATTGTTGGACTAACCACCAATGTTCCTATTCAGGATTGGTTATATAGAATAACCACCTCCTATGATTCATAAGTCTAGTGGCTCTATCAAGCATTAACTAGTTGATATTTTGGTGCAATGATGCCTTAGTTTATAACAACTCTTTCATTTAGATGACATGTCATGATTTGAAATAGTTAGTAGCCTTGTTTGTATGAGATGTTTATTAATACTACATATGCTCACTTGAGCATTGAGATGTAAAGAGTCTTCAAATATCACTCAAAGGTTAGACTTATGTGATGCCAATTACTTATATATACATCTTAGGTTTCCTACATTTGTTACGCTCCACTCAATTAGTGTATGTTACTTTAAAGTATGTTTAGTACATCTTGTGAATGAGAGATTTCATGATCTCTTTTATATACCTTGTGATTTTGTGGTTGATATTTGAGTGAAGTATGGTATTAACCTCCCTAGCATGGTGGAAATAAACCTCTAGGTTACACATGGTCAGGTGGTAGTCATTCAATTATTATTTGGCATTTTTAGTCATGTTCTTCTACAAGATGATCCTTCACATCGTTACATTATTTTGTTGAGCATTGGAGATTTTTTTAATCTTTCATATACAATATCTTGTACGATACCTATTTAGTGATGTTGTATATTATACTATGTAAATTGTTCCATTATTGTATACCCTACCAATTGTGCCATTGATCTTGGTTTACTATGTACCTTATATTGTATTAGTTACATTTATGTTCCGTTTATACGACTATGTACTTGGTTATTTATTTTAATATTTAGAAATTGTTTACTTGTTATTTTACTTAGTAGATTAGTTAACATACATTTAATTGTTATGGAGCCCTTAAGATTTTCAAATTGTAATTGTTTTTAGTTGTGTATATTTTTAAATTTTGTATTGATTCCTTATTTTCATCACTAATATTATGTAAAGATGTAATAAAAATATGCTAATTGAAATTTTAATATCATGTTTAAATTAATTTCTGTTGGGTTCTGTAACAGGGTATTATAAGCTTTCTATATGAATTTTTATTATTATTGCAATATTTTGAACTCCTATACATTTACCTCTTCCAAATTATATTAACTTATTTTGATTCTAATTAAAATAATTTTTTAATACATAACATAAATATTTCTTTAAAATAAAAAAAAATCTAAATGACAATAATTTGTACTAAATATTTTTTTCCCAAATTCATTATAAATTAAATAATTCTAAGTCTAATCAAAACAATATTTAATGTATAGTATAAATATTTAAGCAAAAGTTGCAAATTAGCACTATAATAAATATTCTATTACTCTCTAGTATATTGTTAATCAATTTTTTAAAAAATGACCCAATTTTTTTATTAATAAGTTTAGATTTTAACAAATAAAGCAATGAATAAAGTAGAACATCCAAGTCAAACTTTTGAGGTATGTTTTTTTATATTAATAAGCATCCAAAAAGGAGGCAGACCTAGAACTAAAAAAATAACGCTAAAAATCAGCCAAGAGTCATTCCCATATGATTAACCAACCCTCTTCTTTAATATCAAAATCCCTCAGAGTAACATATTTATGTAAAACAACTTACTACTGCTAACAACTAACATATTGCCATCATTATACAAAAAACTAGCCCAATTAACCTCTATGGGCATGAAACAAATCCAATGTTTAACAACAAAGAAGACTGCATGGGCCAAACAATAACTAGTAAACAAAAACAAAAAGGAAAAGCAAGAGAGCAGGGGCCGATTCCCCTTCTTTAGATTATTTGGGTTCTCCTATAGTACTCACAGCCTATTGTCTGGCAAAAAGCCATATAGCAAATGAGTTGTTTCCATATCTTTGGCATCATTGCTCTCCTCTTTCTGAACCTGCAACAAATGAAGTCTAGTTGCAGTAGAATAAATTACATAGACAAAAAAATTGGCCATCTTGTCGAACTTGTCTTCCAGGTCCTCTTTTTTCTTGATGAGATCGGTGATGGATACATCCATTTTGGTAAGACGTGGATTAACTAGAGGTTGATTGTCTTTTGATGTACATTAAATAAATGGTTATTAAATATTTCATGTGCTTTGTACTTTCTCACACCACACTTGAAACCATGGAAATACCCTAACGCTAATATTTCACTACTTATATTTTGCTTCTCCAATAGTATTTTTTAATCAAAAATAAGAAAAATATTTGGATAATTTATTTTAGATAACACACTCTAAGATTATTTATGATTTAGTATTGGTTGTTGAGGTTAGTTACTATTATATGTTAAGTTCTAGTAGATTCTAATGCAAACCTTAGAAATTAGATGAGAGATGTTGTAGACTCTTACACATATATCTTGATAAAATATTATCTACCAATGAAAAAGATGAAAGAAATAAGAATTGAAATTATCAATCTTAGTAATAACTTTTGTTTTGTTATTAGCAATTGTAAAAATAGCTCGCCCAACATATTTATCTATACACAACGAAGGACTAATGAAAATTTAATTTAATTAAATTATATTAATCTATACACACGGAGGGACTAATTAGAAATTTATTTTGTTTTATTTTTTCAAATCAAAATAAGAATATTTTAACCAGAGATAAAATAATTTTTCACAAAATTGAATAAACAATATCACGGAACGCCTTTCTAGAACAAAATGTTACAGCTATAAATCGCCTTGCAGTACCAGCGTCGACATACACGTCGTTTTTTATTTGTCCACTGATTACAATCAATATTTCATCTGAGACGGCACTAAACGCCCGACTTCCTACAACAGTAAGAAAATCATGACCTCTCAATGCCTATTGACCATTCTGCAATTCTTTCTGATTTCCCGTTGCGATCCTGTTATTACGTCTATGGACCCCATCTTCACCATTGCATACGCGAACTTCTTACGCCACAATGTTGGGTTCCTTGAATTAATCTCTACCAACTTACGAGTCTCAGAATTTGTGGTTAAGGTCTGATCAGATGTTAGCAGTCCCCTGTTTCTGAGAAGCTCGCTGTAATATACATTGTCCAGTTTGCTTGGTGTAATGCTCTCGAAAGGTACAAGTGGGTTTGAAGTCATTGTACGCGGACATTTAAGCTTGAGGCGCTTGGCCAGTTGAAGGTCTAATGAAGGGTCTGCAACACCTGAGTTGTTGAAGTTGTATAGCCTGTCTTGAAAGGACGAGCAGTGAGAAGCACCAATGGAATGTGCACCTGCGAAAGAAGACATTAATGTTACAATACAATAGTAAGTTTTTTATTTGGAAAGTCTTGATTTGAGTCTATTCTTACTTAATACATAATAATAATTAATTTTAACAAATTATAATTAATCAAAATTTTGATCGATTACTTATAAAAGAAAGTATTGGAATTATCAGATTTGACTACGTAGTGTATCTATCTAGATTTTAATATATAGCTGTACTTGCCTGATAGAACTACCATGTCTTCTTGAGAGAGGCCTTTCTGCTCAAACATATCTGTTAGTTCTTGGAAGTTGAAGAACGGAGGAGGTAAATTGTTAATGGTGTCATCTTCTCTTGAAATCCTCCCGTCTTTGCGTCCTGCTGGTACATCCCAGCTAATTTTGCCAGCCTGCATAAATGTAGTTTTATGTATCTTATGAACACTAATAATAATATTTATTTTATCCACAATCATTGGATCAGTTGTACAAATTTGTAGTTGTCACAATAAATGGTAAATAGATCAATAGAGATTTTGTACTAGATGTCAATTGAAATGACTACTTTTAAACATAAAAGCCCTACCATGTTTTTTCTTTTAATTACTCAAATATATGACAAAGTAAATATGAAAAGATCATCAGAATCCACTGTACATAAGACACACAAAATTAACTATTACATGTACTGTGCCAAAAGACTAAAAATCAAACAAACCAAGAATTAGGGTTTTTTTTCATCTCTTTTAATTATTTGTTACCTCATATGAACTATCCCGTGCAGCAAATGCAATTATGTCAGCACAAGAAACTACTTGAGGACAGACTGATTCTAAAATCCTTTTTGCTTCGTCGAACAGTTCAAACCCACGAAGGCTTTGGAAATTTGCAGATGATACTTTCTCTGCTCTATTTCCTCGTGTGGAGTCTAGAAGAATTGATCCATCACAACCCTGTATACATAATAACATTATCATGTCATATTTTACTTACTTTTAAATCATACATAAAAAATGAAGAGAATGATACTACTTACTCTCACAAAGCAATCGTGGAAATGCATCCTTATGATGGCTGCAGCCAAAGTAGGATCCTTCTTTAGAGCTTTTGATACCGTTGTGCTGATAATGGATTCAGCTTGAGGACATCTATGGCTATAATAACCCACCTTCAGTCCTCCATAGCCATCAGCTTGAGAACACACAATAAAAATCACTGCCAGAACTGAAAATGTTATTGATTTCTTCATTATTAACTTCTCTATTGTCCACAAGTTACTCTTAATGCTCAAATTACCATATAACTTATCTGTTCTTCCTTCTAAACAATTTATGAATAAATAAAAGGACAAATTGGTTCTGCAAAAATGAGTTCCTCAAATGATCTATTTATACATGAGGGGCCACTCTCGGTACAAACTAGAGAATAAAACTACACCAAAACTCAACGATGTTTAATTAATTAGATATTTGTTAGGTGACGCATATCAAACAGAAGGCCTGAATATTGAAAATGGCATTTTACACGGTTTTGTATCATTGCACATTGTCCCGTGGGACCAATGGGTATATGCTTGAATCTTGATACGGTGTTTAATGATATAATGAATGTCTTTATTCATCTCATGGATGCCAAATGGGGATTGCAGAGATGTTGATTGTGATTGCATGTTGGCTTTACATGCTTGTTACGATAATAGGACAAGCTTACTTTGTCAAATCTTGAATACGCTAAGAAGAAATTTCTTAACGTAGCTCACGTGATTAGCCGTTATAAATTTTAAATGATTGAATTGTTCCATGTTACTGGTTTCGTTATATTATATCGATTATGTATCTTGAAGAAACTTTTCCACAGTTGGCTGAATGCTTCTTACAGTTGTTTCTCATGTCTCTCAAGACAAACAAATATTAATTGCAATATAATTTCTATCAACGACAAGTCTTAGATGGAGGAAAATGATCTGCTCCCGCGTTGTGCTACAGCTATTAAACAGTTGGAGAGGGACAGCAAATTCATAATGAAATTTCCCTAAGTCGATAACAACGATATGGATCTGTTTTATTTTAGTTGGAATGTCCCTGATAATACAAAAGCTAGAAGATAGAGCACAACTGGTTGAATTTTTTTGAGTTCAATGGTTGACTTAAAAAATTCAATGGTTGCGCTTTTTAATTTTATGTTTGAAGTAATTAATTCAATGGTTGTATTTTATATGATAGGTATATATGTGGTAGTTTTGTTCTCAGAAATACAAATTTTCTCTCCAAAAATCGAAAAATCGATACTAAAACGACTTTAACATTTTTTTTTCATATTACTTTAGTAAGTGCATTATTTTTTTCCTATTCTTATGAATGTTTTCCTTACAAACTCAGAATTTTAATTTTGAGATGAATACAATTATATAATCATTACTTCAATTAACAATATAGTTGAGAATTTTTTGAGTTTTGAGAGCAGAAATAGAGAGAATACCATTGCTTCAAAAGTTGGGTGAAAAGTCAAGGTGAATTCTCGTACTAAACATAGAAACATCCACCATTCCCTCTTCACCATTGGGTTAAATAGAAAGTTAATCAATAAACGGATGGTTGAAACATTACTCAGTACACATTTTTCACACAAGCAACCATTCTTAGAAGACACGTAGGCTTTAAGCCATTCTACTTGGTTACCATCCTCTTGTTTTTTTTTATTAAGGCTATAATAGGATTTTTATAGGGGAATTGAAACCCTAAGTGTCTTATAGAAAGATTAAAAACATTAAGACCCAAAATGAACCAATGTTTTGACCAGCAAACACACCCACTACCATTTCCAACAAAACTTGGGTAAAGCCAACACCAAAACTAGCAACTAAAGAAACACAACTAGTAGTCTAATTAGATCAAATAAAACAAAAAGAGACAAAAAAGATGAGGAATAAGCTAGGCTAGCACTTCCACCTTGTCTTTTAGCTCCTATTGAACACCTTTTATCTTCTCTATGACCTATTTGATGTCTTGCTAGTCAATCTGAGTTTCCTTATTTTGTTTCTTCTTAGTGTTGGAGTGAGTTCATTTAGTAGAACCAACTTCCACTTCATCCTTATCAGCCTCCTCCAAGTGAAACACATGCTTCACCTCCTTGCCTAGTCTAAATGGCTCAACACTCTTTTTAAACACTCAATTGAAGATTTCAATGAATTCTAGTATTTAGTCAACACATCCTTGTTGACCTTTTTCATTTTCTCTATCTTCATCTTCAATTCTTCTATAACCTCCTTGTTCTCCTACCATTCAATGGTGCTCTCCTTCTACCCTCTTCTAACTTTAATGTTTTGCATCTCTTCAATTCTCCCATCAAGAGACCTTCTTTTTAGCTTCAACCTCTTGATGGCATGAAAACTCAATTCATACATCCTAAGAAAATATAGGGAGACAACTTTAGCAGTTTCGTAAACCTCATGGGGGAGGATCAACAACTAGGTTTCTAATGTCATCCTTAGTTAGTTTAACATTGAACTTGTCCTCATCTACAACATGCAACATTGGGATTCTTCCATTCCTAATTTCTTTCTCTTCCCATAAAACTTTATCCCTTTTCATGGGTTGACACTCAATGTCCTTAATTTTGACATTAGTAGGAGAGATATACACATCATGGTCAATTGAATCCTCATGACCTACCAGCCTAATCACTTCTTTAGGTTCCTCCTCTTCAACATTGTTGTTCATAGATACTGTATCATTTTTCTTGGTGGTAGTAGGGGTGCTTGTCTCATTCTAATTCACTAGATTTTTCTATATTTTTTCATCACCAAAGAAATGATCACATTATTTTCTAAGTTTAACAAAGGAGGGGACTTCATACCACCTTTGAACATTCTTTTGACTAATTGAATATTTTCCTGTTACTACGAGTTCTCTATTTCCATCTACACTTTCCTTTGACCAAGTTTCTCCTCTTTCTCTTCTTCATAATCACTATCTTCCTTAGAATCTCACTATAGCTACACATTGTTGACCTTATTCTTCTTGTTCTTAATAGACTTCAAGCTGTGAATCCACTAAAATTCTTTTACCCTTCATTACGTTTTCCCTTAAGATCATCTTTTTACCATTATGATCTTCAATTTTCATTGGAATCAGCTCAGAAATATTTTTTTAAACATAAATATGAATCATCCTTAATAAACCCATAGGCATTATAGGTGTGTTATGACTAGACCTCAACATATTTATGTTGTGCGATAGAAAGCACAAAATATAAAAATGGAAACACACCTTTTTCTTATATCTGAAATGGTTTAACAACACAAAGTGATAAGTATGGGTCTTGTCATATTTCCTATCAAGGGGAATATACTCTATTATGGGTGTAAGAACTCAATGCCAAAGAAATTTAATAGAATAAATAACAAAAATACCACTGACCTCTTTATCAAGATGACCATCAAAATTATTAGGGAATTTCTTTATAGCCAAATTAGATTACTTCAGGTCCCAAATGGAAAGCTTACGTTTGGTGCTAAGCCTTAAAATTTTTCACACAAGTGCAATGTCAAGCTTTAATTCTTCTTACTATGGTAATTTTTTTTTCTCCTTTATAGCTTTGGATTATAAATATTTAATTTAATTTAATACTTGGACTTTGAAGTGTCACCAACTTTTTTGGAATAAAGATATTCTCAATGTATGTGATCTATGCCTTTTTCTTGCTTCATGGGGATTTTATGTTCTCATCTATAGAATTTCTTGTTGTTTACAAAAATTATACTTTTGGCATCAAAATTTGTGATGCAAGAGCATCCTAGGTTGCACTTCTATCATGCATGTTTTTAGTTTTTACTTTGTTGCTAAAATTAGGTTTTGCTGATATTGTGTTTTCTAGTTTCTGGGTGCCTATTGCATACCATGTAACTATTTTTCAAAAATAAATGAAGGGATGTTTAATTTAGGGATTCAATAAGGTTTAGAGTACTATCTATGTTCCAGAGAACAAGTCCTAACTCCTGAAATATTTTTGGAGATATGGCAATTCTCTTAGAATATCAATTTCTGGTAGTTTTGCATGACAGTTTCTTGTGCCTAAATTTTAGAATAGATGTGCACAATTCATTAATGAATCAGACCTTACACACTTAAGGGGTTTTAGAGGACCCAAATATCTACCCATAGTTCAAAGCACGAGTTCTAACTTAATCAGAGCTAAGAGATATGACAATTTTTCTCAGACATCAATTTCAGGATAGATAATTGTTGATACAGGCTGACTTGTGTATTTAATTTTAGTTTATTTTCATTTAATATTTGTTGAGAGCTGAATTGTGGCTTCTTCATGTTCTAGAATGATTTGTAAGCCATTTTGGAAATTATAAATAGAGTTTTTAGGCTTAGAACTAGGCAGATTAGAGAGTGGGAAAAGGATTGCAGAGTAGAGCTAGAAAGTGTGAATTTGCTACTGGATATTTGAATGTGAATGTATTTGTATCTGGCTATAACCTAGAAGGCCTTACAACTGGGCATTTATGTTGAATATTTGAAGAATCAATGAAAGAATTTTACTCTTCTTCCTCCTTTTGGTTGTTGTTCTTTGTGTTCACTTTTGTTGTGTTAACTCTTGTAGGGTGGTTCAAAGAGCTAGGTGTGCCATTGGCCCTAGTTTTCCCCATCCTTCCTTGTATCAGGTCATATCAAAGCTTAAGTTTCATCCTTGTGGAGATTGGTACTTGTAGAACCCTAATTTGGATTTGGTTTTAGGGTGGCAAATCTGCAGATTTAACCTATAACTTGTAGTGGGTTATGATCTTGCAGGAACCTGATTTGTAAAGATGGTTCATGGTAGAAGAAATGTTGATGATGCTTTATTGGATTAGTTGAGACAAATTACAACTATATTAGATGTTGTCGAGATAGCCTAGAGGAGAGAAGCACATCTTGATGATGTAAGTGATGATGAAGCAACAACACCAAACCATTGTTGCAAGTGTTGTCTAGGGCACATTCAAAGCCTACTATAGAAGTTATTCCTTATGATGGAAAGTTGGATACCAATGCTATGTTTGATTGGATCTCAGATATGGAGAAGTTCTTCGAGTATGAAAACACTCTTGATAATAACAAGGTGAAGATTGTAGTCACTAGGCTGAAAGGTCATGCATCACTATGGTGGGAGCACTCACAAACTGATAGACAAAGAAGAGGAAAGGAGAAGATCAGAACTTGGCCAAAGATGGTTAACAAGGTAAAGAAAAAATTCCTTCCAGCTGATTACCAAGTTAGTTTATTGAGAAAGATACAAAATTTGAAACAAAAAGACATGACTATGAAAGAGTATACTAAGGAGTTCTATAGATTGGACATCAGTTCTAGACATGTGGATGATGATGTTGAGAAAATTGCAAGGTACATAAATGGATTGAGATCTATAATTCAAGATAAAATAATTTTTGTGAAGTTGGAAAGTGTGGAAGAAGCCTTCAATATGCCTTGAAATCTAAGGAGACCTTGACAAAGAAGCATGGACAAATACAAAGAGGTAGAGGTGGTAGATTGTAGAGAGCCAAAGGTAGATTCTATGGAGAAGTGGTAGATCTAAAAATTTTGTGCAATATAAAGGAAAATCTGACTGGAAAAATGATGACAAAGACAAGACCGAGTGGAAAGGTGGTAGTTCACACCGAGGAGGTACTAGATCTTACCAAAGAAGAGGTAATTCTTATCCTAGAGGTAGTTTTCATCGTAATTGTTTTAGATGTGGAAAAGAAGGCATAGATCTTTTGAATGTATATCTTTTGAAAGTGGGCAAAATAATAGAAATGTCGTGATTCAAGAAGACATTGAGAGTTCACCATGTGGACTTGAGGCTAGAGAAAATGTGATGCTGAGAAGAACCTTGTGTAATAAGGGAAGTGATGAGGAACCCATCCTTAGAAGAAGTCTTTTCAAGACAAGATGCAAGATGGCTAGAAAATGTTGCAAGGTAATAATTGATAGTGGAAGTTCAACAAATTTGGCATCAGAAGAGTTGGTTACAAAGTTGCAGTTGCAGAGGCTAAAACATCCCAAACCTTATCATATTTCATGGGCCAAAGATGAGCATAAGATATTGCTAAGTGAGCAATACCTTGTGAAGTTCAAAATTGGACATTACTTTGATGAAGTTTTGTGTCATATTATGCCTATGGATTGTTGTCATATTTTTTTTGGTAGACCTTGGCAATATGATAGATATGATGTGCATGATTGAAGATTGAATCAATATACTCTTTGGGTAAATGGAAACAAACAAACATTGTTGCACTTGATTGAAAGTCGAGATGAGGTCAGTTATACTGCAATAAAAGTTTGTATGGTTAATGAAAAGAAATTTGAAAAGGAAGTAAATAAGAACCAAGTTTGTTTTGCTATAGTTCCTAGAGGATTGAGTGTTGGTAGTAATGACCAAGTAGTAGAAGTTGGTAATGACAGAATGACATCAAAAATTATAGAATTACTGAATGAGTAAATGGTTTACCTCCAATAAGAAGCATAAGTCATTGTATGGATCTGATTCCTAGAGCTAGTTTTCTGAACAAAGCACCATATAGGTTGACACTTACAGAGAATGAAGAACTTAATAGACAAGTGCATGAGTTGTTGTAGAAAGGTTTCATCAGAGAAATTTTGAGTCCATGTGTTGTACCTACTATATTAGCACCTAATAATAATGGAGAATGGAGAATGTTTATTGATTCCAGAGCTATTAACAAAATCATAATGAAATATAGGTTTCTTATGCCGAGGATGGATGACATAATGAATTGTTTGAGTGGAGCAAAGTATTTTACCAAGATTGATTTGAAGAGTGGCTATCATCAAATTAGAATTAGAGAAGGCAATGAATGGAAGACTACTTTCAAAACAAAAGATGGTTTGAATGAATGGTTGGTTATGCCTTTTGGTTTGACTAATGCACCTAGCACTTTCATGAGGTTGATGAATGAAGTTCTGAAAATATTCTTGGGTAAGTTTGTAATTTTTTATTTGGATAATATTTTGATATTTATTAAGGCTAAGGAAGAACATCTTGAGCATATTAGACAAGTATTGGAGAGTTTGAAAGAGGAAAAGTTTCTGATTAATCTAAAAAATAGTTCTTTTATGCAAGAGGTGATCATGTATTTGGGATTTTTTGTTTTTAGCTAGTGGATTGAAGATGGATTCTGAGAAGGTTAAAGCAATTTTGGAATGGCCTACACCTAAAAATGTGGTTGAGGTAAGATCATTTCATGGTTTGGCTAGTTTTTATAGGAAGTTTATAAATAATTTTAATGTTGTTTGTAATGCTATGACTAAGACAATGAGGGGAGATAAAAGGAATTCAAGTGGACACATGGAGCCGATAAGAGTTTTGAGACTTTGAAACAAAAGATTGTTGAATTACTTGTATTGACTTTGCCTAATTTTAACAAAGTATTTCAAGTTGAGCGTGATGTAAGTGGTAATGCAATAGGGTTTGTACTAAGTCAAAAAGGTAAGCATGTTGCTTTCTTTAGTGAGAAGTTGAATGATGCTAAAAGGAAGTATTCTGTGTATGATCAAGTGTTCTATTCTATTGTTCAAGCTTTGAAGAAGTGGAGACATTATTTGATTCCTAAGGATTTTTTGTTGTATACTGATCATAAAGCTTTATAATACTTGGGACGTCAAAATAAATTGAATCAAAGACATATGAAGCAGGTTGAGTATTTGCAGAATTTTACATTTGTCACTAAGCATAAGAGTGGAGTTACTAACATTATTGCTGATGTATTGAGTAAAAGATATTCTTTGTTGACTGAAATGAAGGTTAAGGTTCTTGGTTTTGATGAAATGAAAGCATTGTATGATGTTGATTCTAATTTTTATGAGGCGTGGAGAGAGTGCAGAGCACCAAATTTAATAGATTGCATAAGTAAGTATGTTGAGTATTTCATTTAAGAAGGTATGTTGTTAAAAGTTATTTATTTGTGTACTCTTAGAAGCTCTATGAGGCTGAATTTGATTAAGGAAAATCATAGTGGTGGATTGGCTGGACATTTTGTAATTGATAAGACATTGTGTTTGCTGAAAGAGAAGTATTATTGACCCCACAAATTTATAAGGATGTTTAGAAATTTGTAAAAGAGTTGTGGAGTTTGTCAAGTTACGAAAGAAGTGAGCCAGAATACTAGTTTGTATACACTTACTACTATTCTTGAGAAATCGTGGAGTGACATCAGTATGGATTTTGTTCTTGGGTTGCCTAAGATGGTGAAGGGGTATGACTCCATATTTGTTGTAGTGGATAGATTTTCTAAGATGGATCATTCCATACCATGTAAGAAGACATCAAATGTGGAGCATGTTGTTGAACTTTTCTTTAAAGAGATTGTGAGATTGCATGGATTATCAAGAAGCATTATTTTTGTTAGAGATAGTAAATTTGTTGGTTATTTTTGGAAGACTTTGTGGAAGAAGATGGGTACTGAGCTAAAGTTTAGTTCTACATTCCATGTGCAAATCGATGGACAGACAAAGGTTGTCAATAGAAGCTTGGGTAATTTGTTGAGATGTTTAGTTGGGAATAAGCCAAGTAATTGGGAGATGGTATTGGCACAAGCTAAATTTGCATATAATAATTCTATAAATAGGAGTATAGGGAAGACACCTTTTGAGATTGTCACTAGAATGTACTCTAGAGGAGTATCAAATTTGAGAGATATTGCTAGTGAAGAAAAGAAATGTGCTAGAGGAAAAGTATTTTTTGATTTTATGGAGTCTTTGCATAAGGAAGTGAAGTTGAGGATAAAACAAAGTAATCAAAAGTATAAGGTGAATGTTGATCAGTCTAGGAGACATCATGATTTTCAAGTTGGTGATGAGGTGATGGTTCATCTAAAGAAAGGATGATTTCTAGTTATAACATATAGTAAGCTGAAGATGAAGAAGTTTGGACCTTGTAAGATCTTGAAGAAATTTGACAATGGAAATGCTTATGAAGTTGAGTTACCTGATGACATGGATATATCTCCTATATTCAATGTTGTTGATTTATACAAGTATCATGAGTTAGATGATGAAGTTGCTATATCAAAGGACTATCCTAAGAAGAAAACTGAAGAAGTTGAATAGGTATTGGATCAAAGAATTGGTAAGAGCATAAGAGGAAAATATTATTATGAATATCTGGTGAAGTGGAAGAACAGACCTATGGAAGATGCTTTATGGATTTCTCAATTTGAGTTGGACTCAACTCAGGTTGTGACATCTCAATGATTCAAGAGAATAATTTCTTCCAACCCTAGTTTTTTGATATAGGAGCATCCTAGGTTGCACTTCTATCCTGCATGTTTTCAATTTTTACTTTGATGTTGAAACTGGGTTATGATGAAACTATGTTTTCTAGTTTTTGGGTGCATGTTGCAGACCATCTAACTAATTTTAAAAAGTCAATGAAGGGCTAAAAAATTCAAGGATTCAAGAGGGCCTAAAGTACTATCTATTTTCTAGAGAGAAATTCATAAATTCTTATAGTTTTGGAGATATGGTAATTCTCCAAGAACATCAATTTCTTGTAGTTCTGTACAACAATTTCCTATGCCTAACTTTTAGAATGGATGCACACTTTTCTTTAATGAATTGGACCTTGTGAACTTAAGGGGTTGTAGAGGACCTACATATGTACCCATAGTTCAAAGTGTGATTTCTAACTTAATAAAAGCTAGGAGATATTGTTATTTTTCTTGGACATCAATTTTAGGAAAAATAATTGTTGATATAGGCCGACTTGTGTATTTAATTTTAGTTTATTTTCATTTAATATTTTTTGAGAGACAAATTGTGGCTTCTCTATGTTCTACAATGATCTGTAAGCCATTCTAGCAAGTATAAATAGAGTAGTTAGGCTTATAACTAGGCCGATTAAAGAGTGGGAAGAGGATTGCAGAGCAGAGCTAGAAAGTGAAAATTTGTTGTTGGATCTTTGAATGTGAATGTATTTGCATCTGGCCATAACCTAGAAGGCCTTTTAGCTGGGCATGTATATTGAATATTTGAAAAATCAATGAAAGCATTTTACTCTTCTTCCTCCTTGGGTTGTTGTTCTTTGTGTTTGCTTCTGTTGTGTTAACTCTTGCAGGGTGATTTGGAGAGCTAGGTGTGCCATTGGCCCTAGTTTTCCCCATCCTTCCTTGCGTCAATTTGTAAGATTAGGTTTTGGTGCTTGGAATAGTGATTTGAGTAAGAATGACAACATTCTAATCTAATTTAAAGGTTGAAGATATTATGTTTTTAAAAGAAAGTTATGTATAGGTTTTGATGATTTTCAAGTTTGAGGGCACTTCTACAGAGTCTAAGATTATTACATGTTTTCCTTGCAAATTGTAACTATAAAGTTCTCTCAAATTGTAATTGAAGCCTTGTATCCACCAATGATAATGCCACAAAATAAAGCATTTTATGATGGTTTTATTTCTATAATAAGTACACAAAATAAAACCAATTATTGTGGTTTTATTTCTAGAATAAACACAATTGCTTAGTACTTGATGAATATTATGGTCATAATTTAATCTTTTGAAATGCTAAAATTAATATAATGTAATGGTTATAAGATCTATATGATTTTCCTATAATTTGATCAAGTTTAAATTTTTATCAACACTAAATACATGCAGTGCATGAACTAAGCATTCTAGCTTGGCATGATTGCAATGCTTGTCTTCCTATGATTTGTTTTATTTTCTATATTTCAAATTTTAAGGGGCATCCTATATCGTTTAAGGATTTCAAAAATGAAAAATTATTTTAATTAAAACATTTCTATATTTTTTATTTTTATGACATTTCTAAAAATTCATTTAATCATGTGAAATATACTTTCCCATATTTATAAAGAGATTAAAATTGTTATTTTTAAATATATATTGTTTATCTTTTCATTCATTTCTCAATTCATGTTGCTATTTAAGTTTTATTGCTTACATAAAATTAAGATTATATCAAGATTATTTTTATTTATATATGAATATTTTAACGAAATTATCAATTTTAAAATATCCTTAAAAATATTTTTTTTATTATGTATTATTTTATGATTTTTTAAATCAATATACTTAGCACGTGATGTGCATGAAAGAGCAATAAATTTAATAAATGTAATAAAGCATAGTGAAATTTATCGGTTTAAATCAAACTCACATCCTCTAATTCTAAATGAAATATTAAATTAAGATATATATAAAATCACATTTCTCCTATTAGTTGTTAATTAATAAAATCATTATTAGGTTGAAATCTTTTAACAATTTCATAGTCTCTCCTACCACATATCCCTCATATCCAACACCTGCGGGTGCCCCCCAGCTTCCACATAATCTACCCCGCCATAAACTTTATGAATAACATCTTCGAACCAAATATCCTCATAATGATAATCTTTAGACTGCAAAGTATCTATAATTGTAGCTATGAAAAATCTTGTAAGAGTAAAAGTACTATCATTTATGGGATCACATCCAATCTGTAACTCTTTTTCACCATGTCTAGCTAGAACAATTGAAATAGTGCAACTAATGGTTGATTTATTGATTCAGCCTTTTTCATAAACTAATATTTTCATCTTTTGATCTCCTTTTCTTTATTTTTTAATCTTCTAAACTTGTTATTCGTTTGATCTAATTTTGAGTTTAACTTTGCCTTAATTGATAATAGTAAATAAATTCTAGTATGTTACATTACATTCTTTGTAACATTGTTGCTTTTTTTTAGCTCCTTCACCCTCATTTTAGGCTGAGTAAATGGAGGAAGCTAAGCAAAGAATCCTTCATTTCCACAATAAATACAACTTTTTTAATTAATTTGAAATGGGAACTCCCCACTAATTAAGACTTATTTCTCTCTATTCAAATAATAGAATAATTTATTGCATGACAAATGAGAAGAGGTTAAGATGGGCTGGGATTCAATTTGGGCTTGAAAATGAATGCTTTTGTTATGTTATATATGATGTTAAATGTGTCATGTATTGTTATTTCAATGAATCAAGTTTGTTAATGACTCACAAATTGGAAGTTGCCAAATATAAACCATTAGCTTCTCTACAATATCTTACATGTTTAATAGTATTTCCTTGGGGAATTTCAATTTCATTACAAAATGATTTAGAACCTTGGGTTACAAATTGGTTGATTACTGGTCAATCAATTTTTATTTTTTATTATTTACAAGAAGAAGACACTATAAAAGAAGTTATAAAAAATAGAGGAACTCTTCCTGTTAGAAATAATGATGGAAGATTCTTCACAAATGCATTCGCATGGTATTCATGTAGAAATGCAGAAAAAAAGATCCAATTAGTCAAAATATATAATCAAGATTGTATCCAAATCATCTCACATCTAACAACAAATCTAATAGGTTTGGTTTTTTTAAGTGTTTGTGTTATTTTGGGTAAGAAGAAACTTGGCATTCTAAATTCTTGGATCCAAGAAGTCTTCTACAGCCTAAGTGATACAATGAAAGCCTTTTCTATTAATTTAGCAACTAATCTATGTATTGGGTTTCACTCACTCCATGGCTGGGAATTGATAATTGATTGGATCTTCAAAAATTATTTTGGAGCACTCAAAAGTTTTTAGGTTTTAGGGGATAAAAATACTTTCAATTAAAAATTTAAGCTTATTCTTCATCAAATTTATATCACATTTTTGTAGTATTGTGATAAATAATAGATTTTGATTTCAATATTTGGTAACTATTTTTAAAGATTTATATTCTAAATTATTCTCTTTTAGTAAGAAGAGAAATGAATTTTTTTTTTCATCAAAACCATAAGTCCCATTGACTTATCAATCTATAAATTTAAAGCCTTCAAAGTTTAAATCTGAAAAGAAAAGTGGTATAAAATGTAGTTCTCGCACTCTATATTTCAAAAATGAAATTTAACATAAAAGCCATAAAGTACCTTTTTTTAATTCAAGAATAAGAATTTTCAAAAACTTATAACCAAAAATGCCTTTGAGAAATATAAACAATTAAAAATATATATCTATTTCCAAAATATGTATAATACATTGGAAATTATTTTGTTATTGTAGTTTTCTTAAATTATTTTTATTAATTTTTCAACCCTTATAATTATTTTCAAAATGTTTCCCTACATCCATCATAGCTTCATCTCAAGTTATCCTTTTTTACACATTTTTCATTTTGGGAAGAATTATTTGCAGATTGTTGTCATATGCTATATATTTTTTAAAGTCTATGAAATGAGAACTTCTTAAATATAAAGATAATTTGACCTCAAATTTGATCTAACATGTGGAAGAACTTGAAAAAACTATCCTTCTTCTAACCAATGGTAGCGTTGGAAAATTGAGAAAGGTAATGATGTGGATTTTTGGCTTGATCAGTGGGCCCACCAACCCTTGCTAGCTTTCAATCTATAGTTCCCAACATTAAAGAATGTGCTAGTTGAGAGACTAGGAAGTAATGCTATTGAGTACTAGGATTCTTTGGTTTTCCCTATTAGATGGTCTTAAATGGATTAATTACCATCTCATTCAACCCCTCTCTTTCTTACTAGTTTGTAGATGGGGTCAACGTGATATCATGATTTTAAAGAACTCCAAATTAGGAGATTACTTGTTTAAGAGAGGATTTGATCTTCTTAACCCCAAACGGCCTCAAAATTAAATTATTTTGGTGTATGGTTTTTCACATCAAAATTCCTCATATTGGATAATTTGTAAAAAAAATAGGTATCCATTTTGTTAACAAGCATGTGTTGTGTGAACATGATGTTGAAACACTTGCTCATGTTTTATTCTTGTGCGCTTTTTATCGAGAGAGCAAGAAACATATGCTGGCTCAATTGAATTACCATTAGTGTTGAAATAATGACCTCAAAGTAATCGTAGATTTGTGGAATTCCCTAGTAATCACCCCTTTTCTAGATTTTTTTGCTGGTAGTTTCTTCTATATTGAAACTAGACTATTTGGAAAGAAAAATTGAATGAAATTTGTATAGACAATAGAAAATATGTTATTTCTATTTTTCAAACCCTTTCCCACAACAACACTGAAAGTATGATGATTATTGATCCCTCTATTCATAGTCCCCCTTTAAAATCTTTCAACTCGAGTATTGTAAGAAGATGGAATCTTATAGAGTGTTTTACAAAAAACAAAATTCCTACAGTTGGGATAAGAAAAAAACATAAAATCCCCCCAATTTGGGTTGAATTAAACAAAAATTTGATGGCTCGTCACTAGGTAAGCCATGTTAGGTAAGTGGGGGTGGCCTCATTAGGAATTGAATGGTGATGGTGATGGTTACTTATACAATAAATTTAGGATCTCAAATCACCATGTGACTGAAATGCTTTCCCTTTATAATGTTGTTGAATTGGTGATTTGTAAAGGCCTCAAAAAAGTGGTTCTAGAAGGAGATATGTTGAATTTGATAAAGATTTTGAGTATTAAAGATGATGTGATATGTAGTGGGAAGGACATCATTATTGAGACTAAGATTTTAATTCCTTCAGTGGATGTCATCATTCAGACTAGGTTTTTACTTGCTTCAATGGATGAAGTGACTTTCCATCATATGTATGAGGAAGGAAATCATTTAGATGACAGCTTGAATTTTATAGGAGAGAACACCAAGTGCATTAAATTTTTTGAAGACATTCAATCTATCCATAAGTAGGCTCAAGTGGTGATCATACAAGATTGTAGCAATTTGAACAATGATGATAATGCATAAAATGGGAATTAAGATAGTCTTTTCCTATCTTTTTTATTAGATTATGACCATTTAAATATTCTCTATTTTTGGATACGAGTTTTCTAATTTATAGTGGCTTATTATTTTGAGCAATTGTGCCTAGTTTAAGTTTACTAGTTTTGATAGTTTTTGGGTTCCTAGTTGAGTGATTGTTGTGATTTTTTTTTCAGCAACTAAGATGGGTGGGGTTATTTATCAAATCAAACCAAATAATTTTTAAGAGTTTTAAAATGACTCAAAGGTTTTAGAGATTATTTAACATGGGAAAATGTTGTATATTTTGGAAGGCATGAAAGATTAAAACTTGGAGATTACATAATGAATTTTAGTTTCATGGGAGGCGGATAAGGTCCTTATTGGTGGTGTTTTAGTTTTGGTCAATCTAAGACCATTGCGATAGTGGCTAGTTTGAACATGAAGGGTAATATAATTTTGCAAAGCACCAAAATATCTTTTAAAGTATAATTTAACTTGCTTTTGGATCTAAGGGAGAAATTTATGAGACTTCAGGTTGAGTATAATGGGTAGCATCTGTTAGGGGTCTAGAAAGTTGTGACAATCATCCTTATCTAGAGTTTGTTACATGCGAAGGTAGCTATAAAAAATTCCACTACCATGTCTTTCCTATGCTAAACCACTTCAAGAGAACTAATTTTTTCCCTTTAGTATATTTTATTTTCTTTCTATGTCCATTGAGAAAGATAGTATTAAGGGGTGTACCCCTCTCCATAAAAGTTGGTTGAATAGGTTGTATAAATTTCATAGGGCTTTAGTCCTTCAAAAGGCCCCAAATTTGACTATGGAGGTCAACAATATTGCACTAGTACATTTTAGCAAATATGTGACTATGTGGCTAAAAATTTTAGTCACACCACTAAAGCTTTTAGTCACCTGACTAAAATTGATCACAATCTAGTATTTCTTTCCATTTTGCATGTATAGGTCACTAAATGAGTGACTAATTTGGTCATCAGGTAAAATTAAAAGTTCAATAAAATATAACTGACTAAATACACTACCAAATAAATGACTAAATAAGTGATTGAATAATTATTCATTGATAATTAGTCATCTAAACATAAGTGACTAAACAAATTACCAAATAAATGACTAAAGAAGTGATTGGACAATTAGCCACTAATAAATGAGTCATTTGTACTTTATCTCTTCACTTTCCCTAAGGTTTATTTATTAATCTATTAGGTTAATTTTATTAAAACCCAATACATAAAACCCTCTCCCCATTCTATAGACTGATTAATCTTAGGTTTATTTTGGTACATACTTGTAATTCATGTTATTGAAAGACATTATCTTTAAACACTACTTATACATAAAAGTATACTTTATGATTTATATTTTTAAAGACATCATTAACATTTTGTCTGAAATATAAATTTATATTAAATTATAAAATAATGTTATTTTAATTATCATAAAATAAAAATGAAGAAAAATGATGCATACATTTTTAATTAAGACAAAGATTGTGAAAAGTAAATTTTTAGAAATTAAAATAAATTTAATATACCTGCATCTAATTTTTTTTTTTATCTTAGCAAATAGAGAGAAAGCAATTAAGGCTTCTTGTAATTTATTAGATGTATAACCTCATTAGATGATGTATCTATTGTATCTTTGATAATGTGAAGACTAATTATTGCACAAGTGATTAATATAGTAAAAGGAATCATTATCTATATAAATTGAGTTGCTATTATTTATAATTTGGTAGAAGTTAGTTTCAATTTTGCCTTTAGGATATGATTTATTTTGTTCTATGATAGTTTAGTATATTCAACAAAGATATATTCCATGCCTAAACTATTTTCAACAATATATTCTAGCCATAAGATTTTTTCTCTCAGATTGACAACAAAGCTTCTCAAAGAGGTGAGGTAGTTAATGTAGTTTTATGTACACCTCATTTTTTTATTCAATAATTATAACAAATTTTTTAATTGTAATTTGATAAAACTTTATTAGAGTTAGATGATCATAGAAGAAAGGGGGAGGTTATATTTTATCATCTCGTGTGATCTAAATTCAAAATGTCATTTCATATTCTATTATTCTTTGAAAATAATAATGGCTAATACAATGACTTATTATGTAATACTTTAATAGATTTTACTATCTATTATCTTAAATTTGAAAATATACTAAATAAATATAATAAAAACTTTTAAACATGATCTATAATATATTATTTAGTATAATTAGTAATTAAAATAATTAATCAAAACTCACAAAATTTTTAACTAATAAAAAATAATATGCACATCAAAAATAATATGCATATCAAAAATAATATGCATAATAATAATGAGAAAAGATTGCAAAGATTGTGAGGAAGAAGAAATGAAGCTTCCTTTAATGTCATTTTTGCTACCTAGGAAAGAAAGGTTTCAATGGAAATATTCTATCTAATCTAGGTATAGGACACCCATAGAAACCAAAGAATTTGGTGAGCGAGAAAACTATGACTACCTTTGGGCTAGGAAAAATGGAGACCAATTGCTAAACACACCCTCAATTTCTGGTTAGATGTTCAACTTGAGTTTTTGCATTTATTGATTCAATACCTTGAATCAATTTGTCTAATTTGTTTGATTTCTTAATTATTTCTGAAATGCTTTAAAATGTGGTTTTGCCTATGTTTTTTCTGTGCTTTTATTGCTTCCAAAATAAGGGTTTACAATTTCCCTCTAATGTTTTTTTAGCATTATCTTTAACCTTTCATTACTTTTTGTTGATTATGTTTTGTTAGTTTTTTATGCTCTTCTTAGTTCATTTAATTTCAGTGATAGGTTATTGATAAATATATTGGCTTCCTCTATATATGCTTAGTAATAAATAAGGTGGTTACTTAGAAATAAATAAGGTGCATGCTTAGAAACAAATAAGGTGGATGCTCCATATTCGTTCATCTGATTTTAGTGTGTGAATTGTTTGGTATTGTCCCCTTGCCATGGATACATGTTACTTTGAGATATCACATTATCATTCAGGTAGTGAAACCTATATAGAGCTCTTTGCTCAACTACTATATTTGATTGGGACCCCTATTCTATGTATCCTCCCTTCAATGAGTGTTTAATTTAATTACTCTGGTATTTTTAGATGATGATTCCATGTCAATATTGTTGAATATTGATTGGGTACCCATCAGTGAGTCTTTCTTGAACTCTTACTCATATCTGATTGAATCTTTTCTTAAGCCCAATTTGATGCCATGTTAGGTTTATAATTAGATTCAGGAAAAAAACATCTTACTTGAGCAAGAACAACCCAGTTAAATATATCTCTTCTACATATATATTTCCTATGAACAAATTCAAAATACAATTGAGGAGTTTCTTCTCCTTTAAATGACTCACAAATAGTATTCATCCATTAAAATAAACTATTACAGATATATTAAAATATATGCAACTTTTAAAATTTTAAGGACTCATATGCTACCCAACAACACTTCCTTAGTATCAACCAACCAACAACCTTTTTTGTTGATGCTATTTTACGTCATTGACTCTTATTTGTGCTCATATGTTTGTTGGTAGTTTTCTATATTTTTCTTTACATTTTTTCTTTTCAATCTCTATCATTATTTTTGGATAATCTTGATGAAGAGCCAACCACCACCAGTACCAACTAACAACCAAAAATGAAATAATATGGAGACAAGAGGGATGACAAAAATGCTTCACAAAACTTCCATTAATACTTGAAATTCATTAGAAGAGATTACATTTGAAGAGCTTACAATTCAAGAACTTACACTTGAAGAGCTTCTATTTCTCCAACTTCCTTTAGAAGAGCTTCCATTCCTTGAACTTT
Source organism: Cupressus sempervirens (assembly GCA_028749045.1). Classification (NCBI taxonomy): domain Eukaryota; kingdom Viridiplantae; phylum Streptophyta; class Pinopsida; order Cupressales; family Cupressaceae; genus Cupressus; species Cupressus sempervirens. The sequence continues at coordinate 182,694,156 of CM053786.1, read as the reverse complement.
ATTACAAATGATAATAGGCCTTTCTTAAATAGGCACTTACCACCCAAGGCATGATTTATCCACAACATTCTAGAATCTCCACAACCTTCTACAATATCTACAACCTTCTAGAATTTCCACCTAAATACAACTAAGCACCACTATGTGGCCCAATTAGAAAATTACATTTCTTTTGTGGATCACAACAAATATTAAATGCATGATGCCACCTACACACCTCAATTAATGGAATAACAGCTATTTTTATTATTTTTCTATGCATGATGCCACCTACACACCTCAATTAATGGAATAACAGCTATTTTTATTACTTTTTCTATGCATGATGCCACCTACACACCTCAATTAATGGAATAACAACTATTTTTATTATTTTCTATTTATGCCACCCATGCATCTTGAAAATAGAGATTCCTCTTTTCTCCACTTTTCCTATTTTCTATTTTTAATTATTTTCCTTCCATTTTCGTCACTTTCTCTCTCCTCCACAATTTTATTTATTTATTTTTTTTTCCCTTTTTTTTTTTCCCTCTCTTTTTTTTTTTTTTTCTAATAATTTAATTTTCCCATGCAAGATGCTCCTGCATCAGACTCCCTTGGTAGATAGAAAAGTGTGCCCCACACTTTGATGTCAAAAGAAAGATATAGAACCATCTTCATCTTCACTAAAGGCTTCCACATTTTTATTTTTTTTCCTGATGCATGATGCTCCTGCATCCGACTCCCGTGGTAGGAAAATTTTGTGAATATGGATTCACAAAATGAAGTAGCCACTGTTGACATATTTTTTTTTCTCTTCCTCCAACACATAGCTGGAACAAGTATCCGATGCTGAAATTTCTCCTTTGCAATGAACTCTATCCAAGTATAAATCTCATCCTCATTCAATCTTGTTGAATTAATCACACCTGTAATAAATCCAGCAACACCATACCAATCTTCCTTTGCATACCATAAATCATGAACAAGATCCTCATGCAAACCATCATTAATATCTTTTGAACTCATATCAAAGACAACATCCCATGATTCATAAGAATTTACCTGTTTGACATCTTCATCAACAATGCATGTAACTACTCCACTTGCTTGATCTCCAAGTAAGGCACTATACTTCTCCTCCATTGCTGCAATCTTCAAATCATCTTGATCTACTTTAGGTTCGTAAGTCTTGTCATCTTTATGCTCTTCCTCGTCTCGTTCATCTTCTTCAACTTTAGGTTCACAAATGATTTCCTCTTCATCTGCTTGCTCTTCCACTAGATCATCTTCCTTTTCCACATCCAAGGAATTATCAACATCTCTTTTCTGGTGACATGCTCTTTGTTTCCGCAACTCAGCTTCTAATTCATTCACTTGCTTCTGCAAATCAACTAGCAATGATTGTTAATTTTTTGCTCTAAATTTCTCAAGTCGAGGAATCCTCAGAATCCATCCAATCACAAAAGTCATCTTCATCTGTCTCTTCTCTATAATCAAGTATTCATGAGGATATAAGGGACCCAGATAGGGTTAAGTTTGCAAAGGCCAAACTAAAAGGCCATGCCAAAATCTGGTGGCAAGAGATTCAACTGGAAAGACTTAGAAGAGGAAAGGAGAAGATCACAAGATGGGATCGCATGGTGGACAAATTGCAGAAGCAGTTCATTCCTGTGGACTACGAGCTTGATCTGTTTAAGAAGATGCATGGATTAAAGCAAGCAGGAAGATCAGTCCAAGAATATACAGAGGAGTTTTACCGACTCCTGATTAGAGCAGGGCATGCAGAAGCAAATAAGGAGAAGGTTGCTCGTTATATCAGTGGGTTACGACCTAGCATCAAATCTATAGCTTGACCTTGATTTTATAGTTCTTAGACTCCAATAATATTTCTCTTGCCTTCCACATTATCAACTTTAATTTCACGGTCTCTGATAACTTTAGTTAGCTTAGAATCAAGGAACTTCTTATCTACTTGTAAGAAGATCTTTTTTATTATGTTACACTCTCTTTTTCCTTTATTACCATCTAATTAAAGGAACTTCTTAGGTATTTGTAAGAAGAACTTGGTTTCATTGTGTTACTCATTCTTTTTTCTTTATTACCATCTAATCCTTATAAATTTTTCCCTCAAGGTATTTTATCTCTGTCTAATTATGGGGTAACTCTTTTCGTTGTCCTTCCTTCTTTACTTTTGAAATTGTTGCCAAATGATTGTTTATTGCCTTTGAACTTGTCATTTATATTCTTCGCCATTTTTCTCCATATTTGGATCTTCCACTATCATTTATTAATCATATTTGGTTCTATTGGTGTTTTGAAATCTCACAGTTTCAAATTACCCCAATGAGAAAATAATACATCTAGGGGCAGCTACTTCCCATCTACAACATATCCTTTCAGACACTGGGCCAACTATAAGGCTAGACCCTTCTTCTACTTCAAGCTCTGCAAAACCTAGGTGGGTGGACCTATTATATTCTTCATATGGTATCAGTGTTCCAAAAAGCATACAACTAAATCTAAAACAAAGTAGACTAGAACCCTTATATCTTTTGTACTTATGCAAAGATCATAAACAAGAAATAGCTAATAACATGACCTAAGAAATTGATAAGCTAAGTGAGGGCATTTTTTTATCTCTTAAATGAAAAGGGAAATGGATGATTATAATGTTGATTTTAGAAAATCCCCAAATATGCAATAGTAAGAACAAGTTGATCATCTAGTTGATCAATGCCTTATCTATTGGGAAATTCCATGAATCACACACATACATCTATGATACCAATGATATATTCCATACATCAAGATATCAGATCTATCTTATGACTTTGTGAATTTGAGATCACTATTCATAAAGACCTCATTCTCATGAAGTATCCTTCTCAAATAACCAAAAGCCCTATCAAATACATTAAGCATTTACTTGGCTCTTTGTTCAAACAACAAAACATATTAGACATACAACCTTAAGGGGATATAACTGGGTCTAAGTTCTTTGTCCCTAAACCACACAACATTGTAGATTATAGAGATAAGAGACAAGAATCATAATGAAACTAAGAATGTTCTTGCTCATTCTATTCATTATTTTGAAACTATACATTCAAGATGCATGTAAACAAGTAATAGAACCACTTAATAGATCATAACTATCTATATTAGCTTAACTACTTCTGTTCATACAAGAGAAATATGCTAAAGAATATGGTGGAATCACAACTCTAGATCCGACAATGTAGTCTCAGAGAAATTGGAACAAACATGGTATCATTGTAATGAAAACATATCAAAAATTGGAACCCTTATAATGGATGAGAAAGAGATAGATATAGGAAAGAAATGTAATGTAGGATCTGATTCTAGAAGAAATATGTGTCCACTTGAATCTTCATTCCCTACTATTGCAATGCATCTCTCATCTTTCTATAACTAAAATCTGATATGATTCTCATCGTTATCTATAAAAAACATGGAAATTTCTCTTCTTTAATAATGAAAACCCTTGTTTTGCCAAAATATTTGAAATGCTGATAATACCTTCATCAAACTGATTTGGAGGTGACAAAAATCATTCCTAACTGCATTTTTACTCCCTCTAGCATTCACCCAATTCATCATTTCATCATACATCAAATTTGAACTTCAATGCCTAAATGAGGCTGAAAATGGATACCTAAGAAAAAACCTTGCATAGCTTGAACAGATAGCTTCCTATGCAAAAACAAACCCCAAAATTGGAAAGTTGATTCCCTCCTAGTTCTGACAATATATAATAGTACTATGTTGACACATCGAAGATGCCCATAATCTCAGTATGAATTTTAGGTCCCTGGTATGGCTCTAAGACTACATTTGTAGAAAATATTTAATATTACCCTAAAATCAAAACTTTAGAGTATATCCTCTGTATTCTTAAAATGACATGCACATTCATAAATAGGAAAATAATAAAGAATTATTATTTTATGAACTTTGGTTTTTCCCTCCATGTATTTTGGGTCAAACTAGTTTGACTTTCTTGCGACACATGTCCCATTGTGATTCACCCAATTTTTCCCTTGTCACCTATTTTATCAGTGCTTCTACCACTTGGGATCCACATGGCACCACCCCATTGGTTCACAAACTACCACATTTGATTGGGCCCTCTGTCATGTGGTGGCCTCTAATTCAGTTACCATGTCACTATCCACCTCAACACCTTGCCACATCATCATAACATAGTGACATCACAACATATGGCACTTTTTTCCATGTTATCTACCTCATAATCTATGCCACATCACTACTACCACATCACCACCCTTTGCCACATAGTGACTTGTCACTATGTCACTATGCCATCTTAGCACTGCCATGTCACTAGTGACATAGCGTCGTTATGACACATGTCTAACCTCACCATGTCATTGCCTCGGGAAGTAAAACATGCTTTGAAGTCTACTTCTAGATGTCACTATCTAATTTGTCGTTAGGTTTCCATGCGTCAATTTTTGGTTGGTCAAACTTGACACCATGTCACTTCCACATCATTGCACACATTGTTCAAAATTTCTTACCTTTCCTTCAATAGGTGAAGTGGGTTTTGCTTGATCTTATTTTCTTTCTAGAAGAGCTATGTCTTTAAGACATCTCTTTATGTGTGCGCTTGTGCTTAAAAACAACTTGGTATAATACTTTCCCAGCAATGTGGGATTAAAAAATTAATGTCATTTCCTCCTTTTTATATCATTGTTCTAACACAATTCTTACCACTACCTTCATTTTTTTTAGGATTTGGGTGAATCTTTATCTTTTCACTCATAGACAAGCCAACCTCTAAAGCACTTAGGCATTCTTCAGATTGAGGCTTTTTGGGGTGCCACCTATTCTCTCTTTTCTCCTTATCTTCAATGATGATTGAAATTTAACAACTAGAAATAATGATGTGATGACTATATCAATCTCATGGCATAACTACTATGTTTGAAAATGGAGTGGGCAAAATCTCTCATGATGAATGACTCTCCCATTCATAAAAAAAAAAAACTTTCTTCACATTCCACATCTTTTAGTATGTATCTTCATCTTGACAATTTGCAATTTCCTATCCTTAGTTTGTTGACATGTTTGAGCTCTGTCTTGATTTTCTCTTCTCCAAGAAATGACTCAAGTGTAGCTAGGGATAATTCCAATTTTCTCCTTTTAAAACATATAGAGGTGCATTCCTTTAAAATTCAAGCTCATGAGTTCAAATGTTAGCTTAAAAGGAGGAACTACTATCTTTGAACAACAACTGTAAATCAACATGGGCTAGATGAAGCCTTCTACATTCAAATATCACTCCTTGAATTATCACTCCTTCAATCCAAATCAATCACTGCATGGTCTTCACATCTTCAACATCCCTTCCAAACATATTTTCCAAGATGAGGGGATCATAGTGGATTTCTTTAAAACATTCATCATTCTGCTATGTGAAAGTGTCACATTAACAACATATTTCAATCCTTTTAAGGCAACAGTTTCATAAAAATCAAATAGGACATTGCCTAGAATTATTAGTGGTTTGTGCTATCTCATGAGTGACAATTTTGTTCACACCAATGAGGAGAGAAGCAATATCCAAAGTATAAGCTTACTTTCCATGATCATCTTCTTCTTTGGTCTATACATCAGACTCTTTCTCTCTGCAATTTAAAAGTGTCCGAGTCCTTCAAAACATGACAAGATGTAGTAGAATGTAATTCATAAACAAGAAAACTATCATAAATGTCAACAGATGGTACACATCCTCCATGGTTAATCTCAACCTCTTTTTATTTAGCCTCCTTCACTCATTCTTCTTACATTCTATGTCTTAACAATCCAACTTCTCACCTGATCCAATATTCGATAACTTAACAAAACACCATTATTCTCCAAACACAAATTTGAGGGACAAAGTGATCATTGCTATAAACTATCCTTAAAAATCTCAAATTCCATAATGTTTATTAGGCTACTAAATTCAGTCAGATCCCAAAGTGGATCTGACTAAAAAGTTTTGAACTAAAACATCTAATGTCTCAAACTGATCAACTAAGCCTACCTCATTGACTGAAAATAATTTGCTTCACTAATTCAAACCTTAAGATTCATTTTCTCTTCTTTATATAACTTGTTAATTTTGTCCCAAGGGGTCCTTTGGTAGGTTTTTAAAAATTGACCATGCCCAAAAAACTAACATGCTGATTCTATGTTCCACATACTTGTACCCTACCAAATCTTGTGCTATGATGACTTCATGGTCAAAAGATATTGACCGTCAAAGTTTCCCTCTCATAACTACCTACAGGCACAAATGTTAGAAAACCATAAATCACATTCAATTTTGGCTCCAAAAATAGGTCAAATTGACACTTGTAAAAATGAAAACTGAGGCTCATCAACAATAATAGGGCACATTTGGCAAATGGTTAAAGTGGCCTACTTGGATTTGAAGAAACTACAAACAATGACCTACAAATGAAATGGACCTAGGAAGGTGTGCAAATGAATTTGTCAAGAGTTACAAATTGGCACACTTGAAACATTTTTAGAGTAGAGTACAATAGTACAATCCATTTGATCTTAGCTATCATGAATTTAGAGTTATGACATCCCAAATAGGTGTATTGATGAATTTGCACTTTACAACACCAGTAAAACTTTACAAATTGCATATGGAATCATGTTTGAAAACTAATCAAACAAATTTGTCATAAGGTCAAATAAGAAACATAAAAAATCTATGACCTTTAGAATACAATGCAAAAGGAATTATCTCATTGTGGTGAACTAGGACAAAGTTATAACTGGTCAAACAGGGCCTCCCAAAATTCTGAACAATTTACACCAGCATGACAACAATAAGCAACTGACTTTGATGGATTCAAAACCTAGCAAAAACATGTCAAAATGACTTTAAATCTGAAACATAGGTTCTCTAATAGGCATACTAAACACTCCCAAAATGGAGATTCATGAAACATAACTAGGTGCAAAATATTCAAATGCAAACTAGGCTTCTTGTCACTATTTGACACTTAGGCAAAAATGCAGATTTGGACATTTCTCAAAACAAAACTTCACAGAATGACTCAGAATGCAAATTTATCTACATGGGATGAGTGGACATGTTGAATGCAAGGTGTTAGAAATATTAAACATCACTTATGCCTCAAATGGATAGTCAGGTACACATGCATTAAATGTGGTTTAAGAGCCTCAAAAGCTTGGAATGGTACTCAAATCGAGAAGGCAATTTTGAGTGCCAACAGTTTCAACTATTTCTTATTTATGGAATTCTTTGTGAAGTGATGGTTGTAAATTTTCAAATTGTAAAACTATCATATTTATCCTACTATTCTGAATAACACACTGGCATCAATTTTATTAATATACCTAGATGGGAAAAATAGAAGGGGTTGTCCTAATTAGATAGCGACATACCCCATAAAGTGGAATGTCCATGGATTCTCTGCTATCTTGATTATACTAGGGGTGATTAGGGATTCTTGGATGCATTACATTTGAATATAAAACACAATAAAAAAACATTTAAAAAGAAAATGTGTTTGCAAATATTGTATAATAAAACTAAGTCAATGAATGTTTCCCCTCTCTTATCTTTGTGCCAACCAAGTTTTGATGTTGACTTTTCTGAGTCACTCCCCAATTTGGCTCAACAAGCTGACTTGACCTAGCTAAGCCATTATCTTCAAAAAATTTAAATTCTTTAAATATGAGGAGAATAATATTTCTATGACCATCTCCCAAGAAAATGATGCAATTGGAGCTGGAGAAATTATTACAGATTCTATAATAGTAATCTTAGTTGACTCACCCATCATTTCCCTTTACAACACCTAAAGAAGCTTGACCACATTAGCATTTGAGACTGTAAGTTTTCTTTCTTATGAACTTATTGTTTTCAAATTGTCATGAAATAGTAAAATATAAAAACTAAATGCCTAAGGCTAAAGATGTATGTAAAGTTGATAAGTAGGAGATATTTTCCATAATAAGTCAGCTCAATGTTGAAGTTATCAATTTTATCTCATTGATTAGTTCTCACAAGAACCCATCTCTTATGTGAATGAAGAAAACATTTAACATCCATATGCATTGGGCCTTTTGGGAAGGTCACCCATCCTAATACAACTCCAACTCAAGCATACTTGACCATGTAATTTTGTTTAGGTTAAATCCACTTAGCTCACTAGCCCATTTGCAAAACCTTTAGAAATATTTGTGCCTTATGAATCACTCATTTGAGAGCTCCTTTAGCACAACAAATGCTAAGTAGGAGACAATTTCCACAACAAGTCAATTCAACTATGTAATTTCAAGGAAAAGTCTAATCCATGTTTCATGATAAGTAGGAGATATTTTCCATAGCATGTCAATTTGAACTATGTAATCTCTGAGAAAAAATTCATTAATCTATTCATGATAAGTAGGAGATATTTTCCACAACAAGTCAATTCAACTATAGAATTTTTTGAGTAAAAATCATTAATCCATGTTTCATGAGTTTCATAAGAACTCGCCTCTCATGAGAATGAATAGAATGGTTAGTAGTCATTGAAAGTTGCAAAGTCTTTCTCACGATGCCACGAATGTCAATTTTATAATCTATTAATATAAATTTTACCATTGAAAACCTAAATTTTAAGGTGGTGATTGTTCTAAATATTATTGTTTTCTCCAAATAGTAAAAAAGTAAAACCTAATTGTCCAATGTTAAAATGTATGCAAAATTTCAAAGGTTTTAGTCATTAGAGTGCCATGTAGATTAATCTCATAAACAACTACATAAATTTCACCATTGAAAACCTAACCTATCATAGATGATGGAAATTCTAAATATTGCCTCTATTTCAATCATTTATATGGTCTTTGGTTGACAATATTAAATTAAATTTCCTTAGCAAAGAAAACTTTCTTGTCTTCACACATGATAGAAAACCCTGGACAATCCTATAGTTTTAATTCATAAATGTATGTTTGGTAAAAAAAATTGGAAAGGGAATGAGATCATTCTAAGTATAGACAAGAGTAAAATGACATGAAATTTAAGGAATTTTTTCTCTAATTTGATAATAAGAGAGTAAGACTATATATTTATTTTATGAATGTTTGGCTTGTATCTATGAGAATTGTACCTTTTTAAAAGCTACAGCCAACCACCTCTCTTGTTTCCTTTAAAATCTATAAAAATATCTTCATCTTCAAAACCACACCCCCATCTATTTGTGGAACTTGGAGAAACATTGCTTTAGTCTCTTGAATTATGCTTCCATCTCAGCATTTCGATCTCTCAAGTCTTAAGTGTCTAATTACATGTAATTTTAGTTAGTAGAATACTCCATTATAGTAATGTGTACATCTGTCTCTTTAAATTATGTTTGCAATATGATTTTCACAAACTTGATTCTTGTATAATCTAGCTTCAAGAACCTCTAATCTATTAAACAATTCCTTCCCCAAAATTGTAAAAATTCCAAACATTTCTTCTACTGAATTTTCCTAGGTTTGATTAAGCTTCTATCCAAGCCTTTATTCATGGCCATGGTTCCATGGAGTTTCACGTCAGAGACATGTTGGGGCTATCAAGGGCATAAATTTGGACATAGTTAGGGAACACTATTTTGTTGACATTATTTTTTCCTGCAAATTGCATTTTTGTCTGCAAAATCACAGGTCTAAGTTTTCACTTGAGAATTACATTAGGGTTCAACCTTAGATTTCTATAAAATAGTTTGCAATATATCCCAAGCATTTGTGGTTTAGGAGCAACCTAATCATCTCCATTAAATTTTGAGTCATTTTAGTATCTTTTATGTTATGATATGATTAGTCAAACAGTTATTTCAATTTCATGTAAGTATGTGTTCAAGTAAGGTCATGTAGACAAAGGTTATGTTTTGGTCAATGTTGGTCAAAGTGAGTCAAAGACACTAAAGGAGGAAAATGCCATGCAAGGCCATAGATGGATTAAAATGTAGTGTTGAAATGTTCACTATAAGCCTTTGGACCTATTTGAGGTTCCAAGTAGGCATGGGGTAGCTTAAAATGCCAAAATACAAAAAAGTTGTAAAATGTTGCTATGTTGTCAAAAATGTTGTTGACAACATTTTGCAACATGATATTTTTTGGAAGATGGAAGCTCAAGGCTCTTGGACAAACTATTTGGGGATTTGAAAGGTCATTCTATTACATAAGCAATGAAATCTCATGTAGAAGAGAGAGAATGTGATGTAGAGAGGAGAAGTGGAGGATATGGTGTGTGGTTTTAGATAATATAATCAAATTTTTTTTTTATGAAATCTGCTCGTATACTTGTATTTGACTACAACCTTGTTTCATCGCTCCTTACCTCATGGATGTGATAGTTCTTAAGCTTTCTACCTAGTTGAATGAAATCTAGAATTAATGCTAATGCTAAAAGTATGCCTAGCCTTATTGGTTATTGTCTAAATCTCTTTACCCATTGGTTGGGCAGTAAACTGTATATACTTTCTTAGGATGCTCCTGCATCAGACACCCCAGGTGCAAAGAGAAAATGCTCTTAGTAGCTAGAAGAACATCTTTCAGGGTTCAACAGATAAACCTGGAACTGATTCTTCACATACATGTCCTTAGGGAGAAGTACCACAATGGGTGCATGCTCTCATTGTGTGGAGTTAGGTAAGGTTTAAAGGCTTCCTTTGTTTTTTTTTATTTCCCTCTCTTGGATCTACACCATAACCATGATCCCTATAAAGGAGTTGGCGAAGAATCAATAAGTATCTTTTGTTGCATGAATAATATAGTTGATTGTCCAAGAATGAAGCATCTTCTGAAGCTGAAAGTATTTCTATTATAGGTGTATTGTCCAACATTTTGGATGCACTTTATACATAAATAATTAGGAATTTAATGGAAACAAAAACACACAACAAATAATTCCAAAGCTGCCAATATGGTGGGGAGTTTGGATGAAGATGCTAAGAGCTATGCAATGGAAAAGAGACTTTTTGCAAGCTATTTTGGAGATAAAAAAGACAGCAAGAATTGACCTACCAATTTTTTTTCGATCTTTGAGTCTCGAGGAGTTGAGGTGTTAAGGTGTTGCAGACCATCTAAAGCATCATCCCTTCATTCCAAAGGATTTTAGTTGGAAAGGACTATGTGTGAGAAGGATGTCACTTACTAGGAAAAGTTTTCCATTAATGTTGATGAAGGTTTGTTCCTATTCATTACTAACTAAATCTATTAAGAAATTTTAGAATTTGAGAGAAGGGCAGTTGAGTTAGACAAATTATATTAGGGAGTTTTGGAAAAACCACTGTTAGGTTGGAACATATAGAAGTTGATTAAAAAAATGTGGCATGATATAAAAATGGATTGTAGTTCAATATCAAAGATGAAATGAACATGCCTAATCTTAGATTCATAAAAAAAAACATATCAATATGCCTTGAAGGAAGAAAACTATAGTCTAGAATACAATACAACGAGACCTAAGGAAGATGAATTTGCATGTCTATGGTTGGAAGAAGTGATCAAGGAGGAGAATAAGGACATCAAAACCCTAACTTATGGTTGAGGAAGAAATATTGCATCTACATGAAGGTGGGTATGGTTGTAAAGGAAGAGGATTCCAGGAAACTTGTTTCAAATGTGGCCAAGTTGGTCACAAGTGGAGGATGTTGTAGAAAAGAAGCAAACACTTGTTGGGATAGTTAACATAGAAATCAATTACAACATGAAATTATTGAAGATATGAAACATGGAGAGATCTCTTTTGATGAACATAACATTGTTGAAACATCAATTGAGACTAATGAACAATACTATGGAAGAGTCTTTTTTGGACTCTATAAAAATCTAGAGGTCAAATTTGTAAAGTTATTGTTAATAGTGGTACTTGATAGTGTACAAAATCTTGTGTTGTAGGTTGATATGCAAGAAAGGCCATTAAGTAGTGGTAAGAAAGCACTATTTGGTTGGATTAAACATGTACTCTATATAGATGAAGTTTGGTGTAATATCCTACCATGTTCCTTTGAGAGATCTTGTCAATTTGACATGGTGGAAATACAATATGGAAGAGAAATGCTTACACATTTTTTGAGAATTACATAAACATGTGTGTGTGTATATATATATATATATATATATATATATTGAATCTCTTGAAGGAGTGAGTAGAATAAATTGTGAGTGATGCTAAGGTAATATTGAGTATAGGAAAAGTTTTATTGAATGTGCCTAAGTCAAAGGAGACATCTTATGTGCTCATGGCCATGCTTACAAAAGATGTAGTATCAATCAATAATATGTTTGAGGAAGTAAATATATAAGGAGTGAGCAGAATATATATATATATATATATATATATATATATATATATATATATATATATATATATATATATATATATATATATATATTGAATCTCTTGAAGGAGTGAGTAGAATAAATTGTGAGTGATGCTAAGGTAATATTGAGTATAGGAAAAGTTTTATTGAATGTGCCTAAGTCAAAGGAGACATCTTATGTGCTCATGGCCATGCTTACAAAAGATGTAGTATCAATCAATAATATGTTTGAGGAAGTAAAAGGTCTACCAAGTAAATTTGAAAATGTTGTATTTGGTGAGAGGCCTGAAGGATTGCTACCCTAGAAAGATAGTAGTCATCACATGGATTTGATATTATGAGCAAGATTTCCTATTAAAATTGCACGTAGGATAACAATAAAGGAAAATGAAGAGATGAACATTCATGTTGATTTGAGTAGTAGGAGATTGATTATAGAGTCTAAATTCATGCATGATACTATTAGTGCTTATATTGAAAACCATTGGAGAATGATGCATGTGCATTGATTATGGAGCCATTAATAAGATCATTTATTATGTGATGACTCCTCTTTCAATAATTAACAATAAATATAAAATATTAAATGTAGTGAAGGGTGTAAAATTGAGATTTCTTAATTTCAATTGGTCATTCTACACATGCATGTTCTACAATTATTTCTAATAGATTTTGGGTTGTCGTCTTCATAATTGTGAGCTAGAATGACCGATTTGATTCTAACAACTTTCACTATTGATATGGAACACTTGACCAAATTTAAAGACATCACCCATTATTCTTCTTCACTCATCTTCCTTTAAGGAATTTGAAGACATCATGTGTGCCATCTTGTTTTTATTTCTTTCTAAGGGGAGGGATGTTGTTTGGCTAGATTGGATCTCCTTTAGCTATTGATCATCTACCACTAGTGTGGGAGACATGTCATTGAGGCAGTGTTGCATGGTCTCTCTTCTTCTATTTTATGTGGGATGTTTTCCTTGCATGGAATTTTTTCCATAAAAAGAAAGGACCTTATGGTGTTTTTTTTTTTTTTAGAGGGGTAAATGCTTTGACCTGGAGCTATGACCCAGTGAGGCCACAAACAACGGACCTCATCCCCATGAGATTTGAGCCTTGATGCCAAGGATAACAACGCAAAAACGTAACCATCACACCATGACACTATTGGAAAAGGACCTTATGGTGTTAAGAATTGTTATTCACATGAATTACAACAATATTGTACGAGTCAATAATCTGAAGTGAGTTGTAGAAACAATTCACTAAACTATTACTGGTGAGAAAATAATCTTAGTAGTTGGTTGGCATTAGTAGTTTGATTTTTTCAAGCAACACACATAGATGAGTTGTTCTTTATAAATAAGAATAAAGGATTGTTAATTAATCCTAAAAACATGTCATGGTCTTATTGAATAGAGTGTATAATAGAAGCACATATTATTTGGTTGTAATATTTTGCAGGCTTCTATAAATTTGGCCCAAAATTTAAATATGGTATGAGAGTGGGATTTTTGTGCCTATGAAATTGTGAAAGCTGGTTATAAATAATGTTTGAGTTTTTCAAATAAGCAACAATAGTTCATTCTTTGACACTTCATCCATAATGTACCAAATTGTCACATTCTATAAATTGTGAAGCGTGAGGATCTGTGAGATTAGTTTGGGAACATTTTGTAGCAGATTTAAAGATGTTGTGAGGTCTTGCTAATGTACAAGAATCAACTGGGTAAATGATAATTATTGTTTGTTCTCTTCAATATTTTTCTTAGAGGACATTATCTTCTACGTTTGAATTATTAAGATATTTTTGGATAACATTCCATGTGTAAGAAATTAAAAAGAGCCATGGAAGGTGTATAATGCAATCTTTAGTGATTTTGTTTGTCGTTGAGTTTGGTGTTGGAATATTTAATGCTCTTGGTTGTTTGCCCCTAGAGCCAAACACCCACCTACCACCTTTGATGGATTGCAGAACAGACAAAAAAGTTAATATAGTAGGTGAGATTTTTGAATTTGGAAATGAGAGGGAAAACATTTTAGGTTAGAAGACAAAGGGAATGTCTCTACATTCATTATTATTCCATGCAGAGCAGATCAAGCAGATCAAAGAAAAGTTTGCAGAGTAGAGAAAGTGATCAGCAGATCTAGTTTGTTGCAGGGATAGAGGAAGTTCATTTTGTGCCTTTAGTTGCATGTGTTTCTTCTCTGATCATTCTGTAAGTTGAATAATTTATTGTTCTCATTTGTCCTGTTGAAGCAATGATTGCTCCAGGCATTATTGTATGCAACTATTAGAGCTGCAAGTTTAAAGTTTAAAGTGTTTGAAGTTTTAGGGTAAATTTAGGGTTTACTGGTTGAAGCCGATTGCTCCCAGATTTTGTATCAGTTTAAATCTCAAATTGAATAGAAAGCAAGCCAACATACCTTCTCTATTGTTCTTCATCTTCTATTCATTGGATTTAACAAGTTTGGTTGAAAGCTTAAAGCATTTGGATTTCTGGTTTTAATGGTGAAAGCATTCACGTTGAAATATTTTTTAAGTTATATTTCTTTAGTTTGAAATAGAACACTCGACATCTTCCTTCCCAGTTGAAGCTGAGCTCACTCGGCATCCATTTGGTGTCGAGCATTTCCTGTACAAGTGTCAAGTTGCTCTTTGTGTCGAGTTCACTCGACACCTGTTGCCTGTCACTCGGCACCTTTATGTGTCGAGCAAGTGCTGAGTAATTTCTAGCACTCGACACCTTCCTGTGCCGAGAACTTTTCTTAAGTCTCAAGAAACCTGCCACTCGGCACATTCACATGCTGAGAAAAACTGGCACTCGACAATTGTGAGTACCGAGCAAAATTTTAGGGTTAGGGTTGCAGTTTTAAGTTGTGAGTTTGATTTTAATTTGTATTTTCACATGGTATTAGAGCTTTGAGGCCCCACATCCACAGTGAGTTAAGGCATTTTGTTTTCTTGGGATATTTGACATGGCAAGAGATGCAGGAAAGATATGGCAGCAGCCACCATCATTTAATGGACAGAATTATGATATATTTACAAAGAAGATGAAGACCATTATGGTTTCTAATGACTTGTGGGAGTTTGTGGTCAATGGATTCAATGATGTGACTGATCCAACTCAGTATGCTGCCCTCACAAATGCACAGAAGACTCATTTGAAAGAGTCAAGGAGGAAGGATGCTAAGGCATTAAGTCTTATTGAAGCATCAATGACAGAGATAGTATTCCCAAAGATTACAACAGCAAATTATGCAAAGGAAGCATGGGTTATCCTTGAGACGAACTTCAAGGGAACTGAAAAAGTTCGTACTATAAAGCAAAACATCAGGATAGAGTTTGAGAACCTTCAAATGAAGGAGAATGAATTAGTTGCAGACTTCATTTCAAGGACCTCCAATGTGATTAACCAATTGAAGTCAAATGGAAAAGAATATCAAGAGCAAAGGATAGTGGAAAAGATATTGAGGAGTTTACCTCATAAATATGACAAATTGGTCATGACCATTGAAGATACAAAAGACCTCACTACTTTGACAATGGATGAGTTGATGGGTACACTTCAAACCCATGAGCATAGGATCAATAGATCTACATGTTCTTCTACCCAAGACCAAGCATTCAAGGCTCAGTCAAATCCAAGAGGAAGGGGGAGAGGAAGAAATGGCTCAGGCAGAAACTCTAGAGGCAGAGGCCGAGGTAATGGAGGACAGAGAAATGTTGCAGTAGAAAGCTCGGGAAGAGCAGATGGAGCAAGTACCTCACAAAATACTTCAAGAGGAGGTAAGAAAAACTACAACTCAAATAACAGTAATGTAGAGTGCTACTACTATCATAAATATGGGCATTATGCAAATGAATGCTGGAAGAAGCAGAAAGATCAGTCAGGACAAGCAAATGTCACTAATGTGAATATGGGAAGTGAAAACACTTCCTTCATCATGTGTAATGTTGGTGAAGAAGGAAACCCTGAGGTTTGGTACCTCGACAGTGGATGTAGCAACCACATGAGTGGTAATGAAACCTTATTTTCATTCATTGACAAGCGTTTCAAATCAGAAATTATGATGGTTAACAATGGAACCCTACCAGTTGTGGGCAAAGGATCTATTATGGTCCGCACCAAGAAAGGTGAAAAGAAGGAAATACAAAATGTGTATTTTGCCCTTGGTGTGAAGCACAATTTGATGAGCATTGGTCAGCTCATTCAAAATGGATACAAAGTACTGATGGAGAATGACATGTGTGTCATTCAAGAAAAGGATGGGAGCAAAAACCTACTTGCAACAGTTCAAATGACCAAGAACAAAATGTTTCCCTTGAGGATTGAGACATGTTTCTCATCTCAAGTTAGTGTTGCACCTCCCACACAATCAGCTCTAAGGAGTGTGATTGAGGACCCCTCGCGGCTATGGCACCTTAGGTATGGTCATCTTGACTATGCTGCTTTAAATTTGTTGTTAAATAAAAGAATGGTAGATGGTTTGCCAAGAGTAGGAAATTCATGTGAGAAGTGTGAGGCTTGTATTTTGGGTGAGCAACATAGGCTTCCCTTTAATTCTGGAAATTCTAGGAGGGCTAGATATCCATTAGAATTAGTGCATACTGACCTAGTCGGTCCTATGCAAGTTACTTCCATTGGGGGGGGTACTTATTTCATGACATTTATTAATGATTTCAGTCGTAGAACATGGGTGTATTTCTTAAAGAACAAATCTGAAGCATTTGATAAATTTGTAGAATTTAAAGCCCAGGCTGAAAAAGAATGTGGACACTATATCAAGGTCCTAAGATCAGATAGAGGAGGGGAGTATACCTCCAATTCTTTTGTAAACTTTTGCAGGAAACATGGCATTAAGAAAGAGCTCACAGCCAGCTATACACCACAGCAGAATGGAGTGGCTGAAAGGAAGAACAGGACCATTGTTGAAATGGCAAGGAGCATGATGAAAGAAAAAGGTCTCCCAACTAAATTTTGGGGAGAGGCTGTGGAAATAGCAGTTTACCTAATTAATAGGTGTCCTACAAAGGCAGTCTGTGATAGAATTCCAATGGAAGTATGGTCACGAGGAAGATGGACAGTTGAACACCTAAGGGTGTTTGGATGTGTTGCATATGTACATGTGCCTAAAGAGCAAAGGCAAAAATTTGATGACAAAGGTGTGAAATGCATTTTCATAGGGTATAGCCCATAATCAAAGGCATACAAATTGTATGACCCACTAAACAACAAGATGTTGCTTTCAAGAGATGTAGAATTTTTTGAAAATCAGTCTTGGTATGGTTCAACTGATGAGTCACTGATCACTTCTAGTAAAATGTCAATTATGAGTGAAGACGATGCAGATGAGCAGCAAGAAGAAGGAGTAGATAGAAGAAAATGCAAGCAGATTCAGACATTGTAGAGCTCCTCTAGGCATGACCGAGTGTCAGTGCCAAGTACTAGTGAAGACCAACCAAGTCGGCAATGCAGCAGCAATGAAGATTCTAATCCCACACTCTCCTCCTTGTTACCAAGAAAGACCAAGAGTCTTAGGGAGATATACCAAGATGAAAGGTATGAAGATTATGATGAGAGTGTTAATTTTTCATTATTTTCTCATAGTGATCCAGTATATTTTGAAGAAGCTATTAAGGAGAAGAAATGGTGTAATGCCATGGATGAGGAAATAGATGCCATAGAAAGGAATGAGACATGGGAGCTAACTGATTTGCCTTTCAAGAAGCAAGTGATTGGAGTGAAATGGGTCTATAAGACCAAATGCAATGCTGAAAGCAAGATTGATGGGCATAAGGCAAGGTTGGTAGTCAAGGGCTACAAACAACAGTATGGAAGAGATTATGATAAGACCTATGCCCCAGTTGCAAGAATGGAAACCGTACATATTGTCATAGCAATTGCAGCTCAGCACAAGTGGAAGGTATTTCAAATGGATGTGAAGTTCGCCTTCCTTAATGGTTTATTGAAGGAAGAAGTGTATGTGGAGCATCCACCTAGTTATGAAATTGCAGGTGAAGAACATAAAGTATATAGATTGAAGAGAGCTCTTTATGGGCTCAAGCAAGCTCCAAGAGCATGGTACAGTAGGATTGAGTCATATTTGATGAGCAATGGCTTTAGCAAAAGCAGTGGTGAGCCCACTCTTTACATCAAGGCAACATATGGTAATGTATTGATTGTTGTCTTGTATGTAGATGATTTAATTTTTACTGGTAATGACAAGGCTCTAATTGGTGAGTTCAAAGAGGCCATGAAAAGTGAATTTGAAATGACAGACCTAGGTCTCTTGAAATACTTTCTAGACGTAGAAGTAAAGCAAATGCTTGATGACATATTCATCTCTCAAGAAAAGTATGCAGGGCAGATCTTGGAGAGATTTAAAATGCAGAATAGTAAGGCAACCCTCACACCAATAGCAGTAGGTCTAAAGTTGAGCAAGGAAGACTCTAGCAAGAGAGTGGATCCAACACTATACAAGAGTATGGTTGGAAGCTTAATGTATTTGACTGCAACTCGGCCAGACCTAATGCATGCAGTAAGTCTGATTTCCAGATTTATGGAAACTCCAAGGGATTCCCATTGGCAAGCGGGAAAGAGGATCCTAAGGTATGTGAAAGGTACCAAGGGATTTGAAATTTTGTATACTGCATCAAATGAATTCAAGTTGGTTGGTTACAGTAATAGTGATTGGACTGGAAGTATAGATGATAGGAAGAACACTTTCGGATACATGTTTCATATGGGATCGGGTGCAATTTCATGGGCATCCAAGAAGCAACCTATTGTTGCTCAATCTACAGCAGAGGCTGAATACATAGCAGCAAATATAGCAGCATGTCAGGCTATTTGGTTAAGGAGGATCTTGACAGATTTGAATGAAAGGCAAGAAGATGGAACCACAATTTATTGTGACAACATCTCATTAATTACATTGTCTAAGAATCCAGTCTTCCATGGGAGAAGCAAACACATTGAAATTAGATATCACTTCATCAGAGAGTTGGTGGAGAATGGGGATATCAAAATGAATTTTTGCAAGTCAGAGTAGCAGCTAGTAGATATTTTCACCAAGCCATTGGGCATTGGAACTTTCGTACACCTAAGAGAGAGTCTTGGTGTAATTGATGTGGATCATCTATGATCTTTGTTTGTTTGGCTCGAAACAAAGGGGGAGTGTTGGAATATTTAATGCTCTTGGCCATTTGCCCCTGGAGCCAAACACCCACCTACCACCTCTGACGGATTGTAGAACAGACAGAAAAGTTAATACGGTAGGTGAGATTTTTGAATTTGGAAATGGGAGGGAAAACATTTTAGGTTAGAAGACAAAGGGAATGTCTCTACATTCATTATTATTCCATGCAGAGCAGATCAAGCAGATCAGAGAAAAGTTTGCAGAGCAGAGAAAGTGATCAGCAGATCTGGTTTGTTGCAGGGATAGAGGAAGTTCATTTCGTGCTTGTAGTTGCACGTGTTTCTTCTCTGATCATTCTGTAGGTTGAATAATTTATTGTTCTCATTCATCCTGTTGAAACAGTGATTGCTCCAGGTGTTATTGTATGCAGCCATTAGAGCTGCAAGTTTAAAGTTTGAAGTGTTTGAAGTTTTAGGGTAAATTTAGGGTTTACTGGTTGAAGCCGATTGCTCCCAGATTTTGTATCAGTTTAAATCTTAGATTGAATAGAAAGCAAGCCAGCATACCTTCTCTATTGTTCTTCATCTTCTATTCATTGGATTTAAAAAGTTTGGTTGAAAGCTTAAAGCATTTGGCTTTCTGGTTTTAATGGTGAAAGCATTCACGTTGAAATATTTTCTAAGTTATATTTCTTAAGTTTGAAATAGAACACTCGGCATCTTCCTTCCAAGTTGAAGCTGAGCTCACTCGGCAGCTGTTGCATGTCACTCAGCACCTTCATGTGCCGAGCAAGTGCCAAGTAATTTCTAGCACTCGACACCTTCTTGTGCCGAGCACTTTTCTTAAGTGTCGAGCAACCTGCCACTCGACGCATTCACGTGCCGAGCAAAACTGACACTCGACAATTGTGAGTGTTGAGCAAACTTTTAGGGTTAGGGTTGCAGTTTTAAGTTGTGAGTTTGATTTTAATTTGTATTTTTCACATTTGGGGCATTCAAACTGTAAAGAGAGTTGTTAGGGGTGTAAGAGTTGGTATAGAATAAAGTTTAATTTATACCATGCAAGATTTGGCTGAAGATTGTGATTACCCAAGTTTTATGAATTTATATGAAAGGACAAGAGAATAATGCTATTTTAATATTTTATCAGAGGATGCAAATATACAATGATAAATGACTTCAATGAGATTACAAACGGAGCCCCTTTGTTTTATGGCTATGTTGAACCCTGATGCATTTCATACCAGTAGTGTCTTCAAAACTTTCAAGGCCTAGAACATGCTTGAAAAACTTCAACAGTTTTAACATTTGTAGCATTAGAAGTACTTTAGGGCATTGTACAGATGAAACAAAGAAGACCTCCTTTTCTCGAATAATGTGGTGTTGGATGCCATAGCAATTCCTCGTAAGACTTTTTGCAAACAAAGCGAGTCAGAGAGCACCGTGGCACAGCCTAAAAAGATAAGAGCTCGATGTTATAATGCAAAATATGAAAATAGTCATTATTTGGAGTAAGACTATCACTTCAATTGATTCATTGAGAATGTGAGGTTGACTGAATGAGAACAATTGTTGATAAGATATTAGATGCTATAATGTTTTAAATGGAAAATCATAAACTCAATGCATGGGCCAAAGTGGAAGTGGTTAATTGAAATTGTTCATGCTAGACTAATGATCTTCCAACTTGTAAATCTGCTATGAAATGGTGTCTTATCCATAGTTAGAAGACAGATTTGAAAAACACATGGCAAGCCCAAAATTTTTGACTTGGCAAAAACTCCTTAGCTTAGAGAGTACTAAAAATTTTAATTTATTAAAACCAAAATTCATTTTCAAAATGTATTAAATCAAAAAGTGATATCGGAAAAGATGTTTTTAACCATCGTTTTACGTGTGTACCCACTCTGCCAGAAAAGTAATACTTGCAAAACAGGGTAACACAGTTAAGTTTTTAGGGTTGTGAAAACAAATAGGCTTGTAATGTGTGTTACCTTATAATGAATAGTATCTGTATTACTTTTTTGAATAATCCTGTAAGCTGTAACAATCATGAATAAATTATAATATTATGAAGTCGTGATTAGGAAGAATAATTGTATTTTGAACTCCTCATAATGAAGAAATTGTGATGTTACGAGCTCTCACATTTTTTGAATCAGTGTAGTTTTACTGTGGAGGCTAATTTCTGCCAGCTGCCTTGGTAACCAGGTTTTCGTATTTGGATTTTTAAGTGAGGATGAAGCGTCTTTCTTCCAGAAGGACGCTGTAGAAGAGGATGCTAAATTATTCAAGCAGGATGATTTGTTGTTTGGTTCTTTCGAAAGTCAAGTTGAATGTTTGGAGAACCCTGCAATATTATCTAAGCAGGTATGTAATGAGAAAGTGACGGTGAGTGATCATCTAAGGTCAAATGTCAAGTCTCATATTCCCAATGACCAAGACATTTTGTTTCTAATGGGGGAGAACTGGTGAGCAGTCCACGAAGAAGTAGGCTGTTAGTGGGATTTGTGATGCAAAAGGTATGTTGGATTGAATTTTTCATTATTAAAAGCAACATCATAGCAACGTGAAAGTAATCTTATTCATTTGAAACTTTTTTTATCATGTATGCAATTACTGTAGCAAATGGTGGTAATATATATTCGATGAAATTGCCATCCAGTGGTGAAAGCACAATAGTTGAAAATGGAGTTGACAAAATAACTGATAGAACTAAAAGTTTAGAGGAATTCCTAGTTGAATCAGGCTCTAATCTTATGGAAAGTGACATCATTCAACGACTTGACTCTTTAAGCTTAGAGAGCAATGTTTCTGTTCAGGAATCTATAGAAGATCCTGATAATAATTACAGCACAACACAACAAAGAAACCAAACAAGTAAGAGAAAGCTATAGAGAGAAAAAGCCATGGAGAAATCCAAAAAATGGGCTCTGCTGAACACAGGCCAGTTTATTATATTTATAGAGAAATACACATTAAATGCCATTTACACTGTAGTAGGAGTTAGCTGGAATATTCATGAAAGACAGTTGAAATGGACGGTGGAAGACAGCTGCACATGTTGCATGTGTGTATCTGGAGATTTCTTTGGTCTGTGCCGACCAAGCCTGAGATAATTAATTTAACATCTAACATCCCCCCATAAATTAATTATCATATTTTTTATTTCTTAGAAATCCCTCCATAATCTAGAGATGATGGGTCCTGGCCTTAAGCCTTGTTAGGTACCCATTTACAATCAATTATCAAATTCTTTCACTCTTCTTGTTCCCCCCATCATAATCACTCTAGGTTTTGTACGGATTACCCATAACCGATGCAATATCAAAGTGGTTTTAAATTCACCACAAACTTCTCAAATATCACACGAGTGGTTTTAAGATCACCACAAACTTCAAGCACTCAAGTGGTTTTGGATTACCACAAACCAAGCACTCACTGGTTCTAATGACCACGAATCATCACTACGGGGAAACTATCATCACTCTGGGCCTTTCTCTTTTTGTACCTGCATCAAACTAATTATTGAGTCCATATAAAAAGAAATCCATATACCGAGATACATGGGTGCCCAACCGCTGTACTCGCCAGTTCTATAGGAATCCTTTTCACATACATGGTTCATCAATATGTCAAACCAAAAACCTTTAGGGTGTCAGGTACAACCGATAATGCACCCCATACATTCACATAGCCCATTAACAATCATTACTAATTCAATTTTCATCACTTGATTGGGGGATATCAATGCAACCAAATTCTGTTACATGACCACTATCAAGAACATCGTATCTTTCATAATTAGACAAACAAATTCTCACTTCCAATCTCAACACTTTTATCCAATCAGCACACACACACAGACCTTTGCACCATGACAACAAACTCTAGCATGCCATCTTTTTTTTTCTAATGAATGCTAACTCCTACAACTAATTTATAATACTCCACACATATTTCAAAATAAAGTACTATTAATAATAACAAAATTAGCTTTCACCTTCAATTTTTGCTTCCTTCTTTTCATGGCTTCTCTCTTTCTCATAGCACTCCCTTGATATTTTCTTGTCACATTAGAAATATGTATGCAATCTTTGGCTCTCCCGCTTGCACAAAGTTGCTCCACAAACTACTAATCTTTGACTGTCATCTTCATACAATGCTCTGCGTTTGCCTAAACATTTCAACATCACAATAGATGTCCGTGTTGCGCACATCACAAGCCAAATGACCTTCTTTGATCTCAACAGCAATATGAAATTCTTCTAGTGACTACTAGTGAACTTAGCATACAAGATCTTTAACTTATTGCAAATTTTCTTCTTTCTTCAGAAACAACTCCTTTCATAAACCACACAACAATTTCATCTTTTTCAATCTGCTTCACAGAAATTTCTTTTCTCAACAAACAATCAGCTGCCATGTCTTCTCCTTTATATTGGGTACCTCTCTAGCAACAACCTCTCTAAAGAGTACTTCAACTTACACCACTTTTCACACCAGTATAATTGTATTATGCTCACTGCAACATTCATCACTACTTGACTTAAAGATCACCATTCAAATCACCATTCTTCATTTGCTGATTTGATAAACAACATGCATATTACTGTCACATTTAGCTCACTCTGCAAAACAGGATACAACAGTCCTCAGTCACGATCACAAAAACTTCCTCAAATAATAGCAACATTTCACAACTCCACACTTCAGCCTTCTTTTGCCTCTCTGCTCCACACATTAATAGTTTCTGCTATTTATCAACAATCTCCAGCAATCTAAGCACTTCATTGAACCATTTAAACCTTCTTAATCTATGCTTCAAACAGCTTGCAGAGCATTCTCTCCCTTTGGCTCTGATACCATGATAATAATTACAGCACAACACAACAAAGAAACCAAACAAGGAGAAAGCTATAGAGAGAAAAAGACATGGAGAAACCCAAAAAATGGGCTCTGCTGAACACAGGCCAGTTTATTATATTTATAGAGAAATACACATTAAATGCCATTTACAGTGTAGCAGGAGTTAGCTGGAATATTCATGAAAGACAATTGAAATGGACAGTGGAAGACGGCTGCACATGTTGCATGTGTGTTTCTGGAGAGTTCTTTGGTCTGTGCCAACCAAGCCTGAGATAATTAATTTAACATCTAATAGATCCAACCTTGATGAGAGAAAACATTCCTATGTCATGGGCAGCACGATTTGGAGTTAAAGAAGGAAATGGGCATGTTGCATATTCTCATGGAAGTGATAGAAGTATGAAAAACTATGGGGTAGTGTCAGCTATACCAAAGCCTTCTCAAGGAAAAACAAGCACCGTCTTGTTTGAAAATGTTGGCAGCATTTCCTCAAGTGAGACGGGATTCATGATAAAGAGGTGGCAACCAAAAGGTCATATAAAATGCAGGAAATTTGTGCTTTCTTAATGCAACGCTGCAAGTACTTCTTTCATATGCACCTTTTTTGCAACTTTTACAAGCCCTCAGATTTCGTGATATCCCAGAGGTCAGTGCTAGCCTATTACATGTTTGTCACTCGGTCATGCTTAGTAGGGATGAGGATTTTCTATTGTTCATAAAACTCAGTAAGCATATGATAGTATTTTCTATTATATTGATATTGTGGAAAAACTGTATCCTTACTATTTTTGAAGTGCTTAAAAGTTTTTCAATAGATATGATTGATTTCACCTTAAAAGCTTTAATTTCTTAATCAAGTTGGCTATCCAACACTTAGGGCATTTGCTCAATTTCTGGACGAGATTCAGGAGGAGAAACCTGCTGATTCAGTCCTTGAAAAAATTGAACAGGAGATTGGATGGCTTGAAGTTGGGAAGCCTTTCTATCCAACAATGTTTGTCCCTTTACTTTTTTTAAGTCCTAACCTGCCACTTAGTTCTCTGGGAAGACCCGGATATGTATTTTCTCTGTATCAGATAAGGATTGCATTTTTGTGAATTATTAAATTAAAGTCTACATAAACTTGAGGATTTTTTTCTTGAGTACCCTTGGAATAGTAATTGTTTATCATTTATATATTAATACATTTACTTGCATTGTTCATTAAAAAATGCATTCATTAGCTGAATGTTTATTTGATGTCTTTTGATTCGTCAATAACATGTTTAAAAGTGTTCTTAGAAACCTGCCTGCGAACGTGAAGGCATATATATGACAGAAATTGCTAAATGAACAATTTTTCATCCCTACACATCATTCTTCTAAAGAAGCCCTAGATAAAATAGTAAGTCTATCTGGAAAGATTGCTTTGGCAATTGCTATGTCTATTTTGGATACTCATTGTAACTCTTTGTTTGTTTGTAAGCATGCATTTCTTGATGTCAGTTACCTCTCATGCAGTAGCTAGATGTACTACAGTGGTAGGGAAGGATTTAGAATATTCTAGAATTCATGTTGAAGAGAGAAATTGGTTATGATATGTTAATTTATGGATTGCCCTCATATGGAATCGTAAAAATAAGTTTGTTCTGTTTTGTATGTACAAGAATTGGCGATGTTGCAAAATATGCGAGCTTTATGCTTTTCTTATCTATCATTTGGTGGTGGCGGCTTCCATCATTGAATGTTAATGATATGACTAGTATTGTTATCCTACATCAACAAAACAAACTAATCTTAATTGGATTATCTGTGGTGGGATTTGAGATTGAGGTCCAGGCATTTATGACATCATGTTTGATTATGAGGCACATTACCAGTATATAATATAAACCAAAAAGGTAGTACACAATGAAAGATTGCATATGGACAGAAATTTCTACTGAAGTTTTGACTACCTTGCAGTTAATGCTTAGTTCTCCATTTCCAGGTTCCTTCCACCTTCATCTTTCCGAAGTGCAAAATAATTTAATCTTTCACAAAGGCTTGCAAAAATTAAAATTCTATTTATTATGCATTACACTATTGAATATTTATTTTATGCTATCTGATGTAAGAAAGCTAAGCTTAAATTATTAAAACTGGAGGCACAAGCTTTATCAAGCTAAAAAATTGTTAAACTAAAAGCACAGGCAAAATTGTAAAAGAAGGTTATTCTTCATTAATGTTGATAAGCATTCTACAATGGCAAAAAGGGTCAAGTGAGGTGGTATGAGTGTGTTAATGTTAACTTTTATCTTTCTAGATTAATGTTTTGGATGTAGTAAATTAATATTTAATTATTTTATAGTAGATATCTATTGACATTTCTTTAGATATATTTATTTAAGATATCTATACTAGTTTAGAAAATGATATTCTCATGCAAAGAAAAACAATGAAGAATTTTTACCTTAACTATCTTGGACATCTGTGACTTTTTGGACCTAACACTTTTTCCAAGCAGATGTTGGGGGATTGGATATTTTTTGTCGGTCCTTTCAGAGCCCCAGGTTTGTTTGTGATGCATATAAAAAAGGAAGAGATTGCTCCATTGTCTGTCACAGGCAATTTATCATTGACCATATAGATTCTAGGTTTTTTGTGCATATTGTATTTTTTTGGGTGCACACTATATGGCACATCATCCTATCTTAAAATTTGTAATGTGTTTTTTCCCATCTTTAGTATTCCTCCCCTAAATCATTTTTGGCAGCTTTAGGGCTAGGAGGTTGTATTGAATGTGAAAGCGGTATTGAACTTGGACAACATGGAGCTTTCCATGTCACAGTCATACTGTTGATGCATTTATTAGACAGTTTGATATATAAAGTCCATGTCAGACTATGTTATCTAGGATTTTTTTTTTCTACTTAATAATAACTGTCCGAACTTGTTCTACAGTGACATTTAATTCTTAATATCTTCCTCAGAAAACTGTTGGACTAGTTTGGAGGCCACATATTGCTTTTCCTTCTCATCTAGTGCAGAAGTGCGTTTTGAATTCCATTGCGTATTGAAATAGTCTTCTGGGTTACACTCGCCCTAGATCTTGTATAGATAGGATTCAATTGACAAATATAGGATAGGAGAGAAATCTTTCCATCTCAAAGTTAAAAATATATTACTATACCAGAGGATAATATTGGTTTTAATATAAATACTTGTAAAGGTTGGAGTGTAAAAGTTTTGCAGTTTTACTGGCTTTGTTTTCCAACTGACATAAATATCCCATAAAAATGATTATAGACAAGATCTAGATAAACATATTCTATGATTCAATGAGGAATTCTTTAAAATTCTTTCCCCATGGTATCTTTGCCTAAGCACCTCAACCTTTCTTCCATGCTATATGCTGTAACCACTATGGGCTTGGGCTCTAACCTTTTTCTTTGTTTAGTTTCTTGCAGTTCATCATGAACTTAGCCTTGTGCTTCCTTCCACCCAATATTCCCATTCTAATTTCCAAATTCCAAGGTGAACTAGAAACTTGCAGTTTGACCAAAACTAGCACAAGCTATCAAATGATATTAACTGTTTCATAATCCTGAAGGAATTCAATAGTTTATCCACAGTGCCTACTGTTAGTGCCTTCACAAACGAATCATGAGTTTTTGTTGTATTGATTGGGATTATGTACCCACTGGATACCCTCATTGATCTATAGGGTGGCAAGAAGAGTCCTAATTAGCTTTTTTTTTTTTTTTGAACATGATATGAATTTTTTTTGCATATAATCTTAAAGCATGCTAGTTCACGATTATCTCAACTGATGGCACTACAGATTTGGTTTACTGAGTTTCAGAAAGAGTGATTCCAATCACTATTTCCATTGCCAGATTGATGCAAATGACAAATAATCAGTTTTTTGTGGATTCAATCCAAATTTCTGCTCAATATCTAATCAGTGGTTCTTCTGGCATTATGAATTTTCTGTTTTTGATGATATTGGTTGTCCAAATTGATCTTATTAAGTGCTTCAATTTTTAATGTCTTCTTCTGTACCTTGAAGAAATTATAAACTTGAGTTCTTCAATGTTTCAGACTGAAACTGTGACAAAATGTTCGAGCCTATTATTACAGCTTGTATAGTTACTAGATTGTGCACTTGTAGAATCTCTGAAGTTTCTAGTGATTCGACCTATCTTTCATTAACCGACTAAGTCCAAATCAATATTACATACCTAATTTATGTACTTGCAGACTTGTAAATCTTCTGAATTTTAATGAGATTGATTCTCTATATTGATGACCTTTTAGGGCTTAAATCTGGATTGTCTTCTAAATCAATTTTTGAATCCTAATTTCTATATTTTAATTTTTCAACCATTTCTAGTATTCTTACTTGGTCTTTGTTGAGGGCTTATATTCTTGAACGTGTTTTTCATTTCCTTCAAAATAAATCTGAACCTTGAATTCTTCCATGTTTTAGATTGAAAATATGTGATCAAATCTACAAGCCTATCATCATTTTATTACTTTTCTTAAGACGATATTTAAATACGATAGGTCCAAGCAAAAGATGCCCCTTGTTAATTATTTACCCTTTTCTTGGAAGAGTTTATATCATCTCTCTCTTGTTTCCTTGTCCTTATAAGAGATCATTATTCACAAATTCTTAATAATTTATTTTGTTATAAGGCTTACTGGAATCTTATTTCAACTTCATCTTATCTATTGCAATACACTAATCTCCAAAACGCATAGTCTCTTACCTAATCATCTGGTTGTTATTGCAGGCAAGAAGATGCCCAAGAGTTTCTTCTTTTTGTTATGGATAGGATGCATGGTGAACTTCTACAGTTGGATGGTAGCAATTCCTCAATGATTACAATTAGTGGAGAGGATGATTGGGAGACTGTTGGACCCAAGAACTGGAGCGCAGTGACTAGAACTCGAAGTTTTATGGATTCGCTGCTAAATGACATCTTTGGAGGGCAGCTGCGAAGCGTGGTAAAATCGAAAGCTAAATATATGTCTAAATAGGTGTTGTTCTTATTGTTTAAAATCATTCATTTTTTTCTGTTGCATTTTATGAATATGGAAATTAAGGTTAATGATATATTAGACTATTTGATGTTTGACTTATGACTAACATTAGTTAGTGAATTATGGTCTGAAACTTTGATGCAAAACACATCCATTCAGTTACATCCAGAAGCATTCTTAATCATTAATATGGACTACAGAAATATCATGTCTCTTATGGATAGATTTTTTTGGATATTGAGGAGATGCATTTTTTCGAAACTGGTGCAGAAGATCCTTAAAGAGGAGGAAGAGAAAGTGCTTGTTACTAGTAACGAAAAAAACAACATGTCCTAAAATTAGTGTAGGTTTGAGTGTTACCTAGAGCCTTTATATGTTTGTAGATGCTAAAATTATATATCTGTAGATGCTAAAATGTGATTTAGGTTATGAGTTAAGAGAAACATATATTACAATGAAAAGAGGAACTGATTGATTGGAAATTGGTATGAAACTTGACAAGCTTCCATGCTTGTTAGCTTATTATGTGGCCATTGATGACCATTGATTAGCATACCAAAATGCTTGTCAAGTGTAAATTAATGGATCTATAGTTAGTTCCCCTTTATCAATTAATTATTGGCACACTTATGTAGTCTTTCAGATATTAATGTCTATCAATTACATTCAGCTGTTAATAAGCTTGGAATTTGAGGAAAGTAGTCTCAACTTGTAATTTCAAGCATAATTAAAATTCTATTGTAATTTGTCAATTGACCTTTAAAAATGTTATATTCTCATAATTATATATATTATTTCAAGATAAACTAGACCAAGTAGTAGAAAGACCTTTCAGGTGTGTGCCTAAAAATATCAGTGATCATTTATATTTCCTAGCTGACAAGTAAAAGTGAAGTATGTGATGTCTTATAGAACACAATTTACTTTTACTTGTGAGCCAAAAAAGATAAGTGATTACTTATAGAACACAACATCACAATAATATATCACACTTATACCTAAGGAAAACATCTTTCCTTTGTATCTTGTCCTAACAATTGATGAGATCGACCTTTTGAGCTTCCCCAATGTACAATTATTTGTATAGGACCTCATTGAGATATTTCATTAAGGTTCCCAACACAAAGTCAACCACCAATGAATAAATCACACGTTACACTTCATCAATCTTCCTAGAATGATCTTAAAGATGTGCTAACATGGGCATAGCGTTATGAACAAGTCTTCAACTATGATCTAAGTTCACTCACCTCAATTCCATCTTTCTCATCAAATATAACCAAAATATTGCAACGTATTTTTTACACACATGCCTACTACTAGTCTTCACCAAATGATTTGTAACTCAACAAATACTCATCCAAAACATACATGAATAGAAACATAGTATTTGAATGCATTCTTGATCATGATTCTAAGCTTTCATAGCTTAACTTGATATATCCCAATTTTGTTGATCAATTCAACCTCTATGATGTTTATTATCTTCGTTTGTCATGAACACAAACATATATGTATGTTGTAACTTAAATGAATAATTTGTGATGAGTACAACACATAAACATCATGTCCATGTTTCAACCATCTCTATAACCCTAACAGTCTCCCTCTTTGGGATTGATGATAGCATATGATGAAAAACTATGTATGTTGGCTTTCTTTTTGAATTGATGGCTCAATATAGTTTCATTTCCAATCTCTCATTTGAATACAATTATTTGAATATCATGAACATATAAAACCTATACATGCTCTGATATATTTGTTACTTTCCCTTCTTACATACTCTCCCCCATAGATATATCTCTCACTAGTTTTTAATGTGTTACTCTCACACATTGACATCAATGACAAAGGTATTGATATGCCAATTGTGGAATCTGAAGTTCTCTCACTATTGTACCTTCATTGGATTAGCAAGGTCCCATGAAGTGCCAACAAATACTTTTATATCAAAACATTCACAAGAGTTCTTGAATTAAGTCTGCCTTAACTGACCACTCCCCCATAGGAGTAGCATCAAGCATCTAGTCCATATGTATGAATGGTGCTTTCATCATACTAGACTGATGCACTTTTGCACAATTACTCTAAATTAGGTGGGGAAATTACACAAAGCATACCTCTAAGGTACTCAAATATATCTTTAGCTAATGGTTTAGTAAATATATCTGCTATTTTCTCTTTTGTACTGACATATTCCAACTTGATTTCATTTTCCGTTACCTTCTCTCTCATAAAATGATAATTTATAGAGATGTGTTTGTTTTTTAGTATTGATTTGGATTCTTTGGCATGCTTATTATACTTATGTTATCATAATGTGATAATAGGTTCTGAAAACTTAATACCTATATCCTTCAACATTTGCTTCATCCATATGATTTGATTACAATTTTTTTCTACTAAATACTCTAATTCTATTGTATATTGTGAAATACAATCTTTTTTCTTGCTTAGCCAAGAAACCAACCTTCGTCCTAAAAAGAATACATCACAACTTGTTCATTTCCTATCATCAACATTACTTTTCCAATTAGTATTAGTGTATGCACATAAAGTAAAGTCATGTGATTTGTCATTTTATAACCCAAAATCTAATGTTCCTTTCAAATATTTGAATATCCTTTTCATTGTTACCAAATGTGTCTCTTTAAGGTTTGTGAGAAATCTTGCAACAATTCAAGTTGTATTTGCTATGTCTAGCCTTGTGAGTTAGATATTTCAATCTTCCTATCAATAATCTATACCTTGTTTTCATAGCACTAGGAGATTCATTCTTTCTTGTTAATTTGTATCTTGTAACCATAGGTGTTCCAACTGGCTTATAGTTCTCTAGTTCAAATTTTGCTAAAAAAATCCTTGAAATGCTTGGCCTGTGATATACAAATACTATCTTTGTTTTGAGTTATTTGTAACCCCAAGAAATATTTCATTTCACCAATCAAAATGTATTTTTCATTCCATTATAAAATTTATTTCTATCCTCTACATTGCCTCCAAAAATAATGTCATCACAATTATCTCAATAATCATTAAGTCAGATACATTGTACTCTTCAAGTTAAATATACAATCGTTTGTGCATGTATAGAAAATAATAAGAAACTAGAGTTCCTAAAAGACAATGGGGATGCTTTGATTATAAATAAAGCTCATTAAAGTATAAAATTAGGCCCAATCAATAAAAAATCAAATCAAATGGACAATACAACCTCTCAAGAAATAATATATAAGGGAAATGCTAGTTGGGTCACAAAAGAGAGTTAAAGAGGGTGGTCATACAAAAGGAATGAAAGATCAAGGCATTTTGAGATGCAAAACTTTTGACATTATTTTCAGTTTTAAAACTCTAGAATTAAAAAATTGTATCGCATTGAGCAATCAACTAGGAGTAAATGAATATCAATTATGTTGTATTTATGATTTTTACTTGATGTTGGACCTCATGTATAATATATAATTGTGATTTTAAGGATTTTATGGGATCTCATACTTTGACCTTTTCTCTTCTCTAATTGTGTTTGGTCCAATCAACTTTTTGTGGAGACTAATAACCATAGTTTGTAGATTTAGAGATTGTGCTAACAACCAAGACAATATAGAGAGCTACACATTGTACAATCATTCTTTAAAGGGTGTTAACTCAATGGAAGAGCACCTAATTTACAAGTAGATGGATGGTCGTTTGATTCCATCATACCCTATTATGACCAAATACACTATTAAATATTTGATCAAATATACTACTATATATGTTGCTAAATATACCACTAAACATGTGACTAAATATACTAAATATGTGACCAAATATATGATTAAATATGCTAATAAATAGACCACTAAATATATGACTAAATCAACTATCAAATATACAACTAAATATGTGATTAAATATATTACTATATATGTGACTAGCAACATGATTAAAGATACTACTAAATCAATTACTAAATATATCACTACATATACTATTTAATATACCACTAAATGAATGATCAAAATCAGTGATCAAATAAATTATTGAAATTTCTTTGTAATAAATTTAGTAGTGTTATAAATGACTGGATATTAACTACTATTAGCCATGTGACTAAGTTTAGTCACATATATATATAGATTTTAGTGGTTTTTTTAGTCACATATTGTTGTTTTTGCACTAGTATTGTATTCACCCATATATCATTCTATTTTAAGGGATTATAGAGCCCTGTAGAGAGTCATAGAGGAACTTTTATCTTAGGTGTTAGGGTTTTTCCACACTATAAGGAAAAACCTAAAAAGTATGAGCAGTTGGAGCAGATTGAGGACATGGTGATGGTCTTTGATGGCTTGACTGCAAGGTTTTATTGGGCCACAAAGTTGACTTGGACCCTCTATATATCCACCAAATTTTTTTCTCCAAAATCCCTATGTACTTTCCCTTTTGCCCCTTCCATTTATATTAACATCAACTATCCTAGGGACCCTCCTATCCTCCACTTTAGTCCTCCATTACTTCTTCTTGGAATAGATGACAGTGGTGCCAACTTCCAAGCCCTGTTATTATACCTTATTGAGTTGGTCATCTATTAAAATTACCTTATAGATATCATCAAGTGCATATTATATGAGATACATATTACAATGAAAAAAATGAACAAATTAGAATCCTTTTAGAGGTAGAAAGAAAGGATGAATATTGGACAACTAGAAAAAGAGATAAGGATTGATGGGATCCGTGGAGAGAGTTGGGCTAAAATTTGTATAACTCAAAGTTGTTAGCTTAGAGAAAATTTGAATGATTCACACTATGGTTCCATTTAAGGAAAAGAAAAATAAGATAATTATTTCTCTACGTTCGATGAAGGATTGTCAAGAAAATAAGGGGAAGCAACTTGAATAGTTTGTGTCTCAACACCATACTTCTCAAGAAATGATGGAATATTCCATTTTTTAGATTAAGAAGGATCTTGAGGAGAGGGAGATTAAAAGAAAAAAGAGGTAGAATAGTCATGGAAAAGTTAAAGCTCTTTAGGTTTCTTCTAAATAGGCAATTGCTCCTAGAGATGCTACTTCCTCCCATCCTTCTAAACATCCCTCCTTCCTAGATAATATCAAGGAGATGAGGAATAAGTTAGGTGTGTTGTTTCCCATCTCTATGTTGCTTGGTATTGGATCCCTACTGTACTATGGTGTTTCTTGTCTATGTTGATTTTTAGTATGTTTCTCATTTGTGGTTCATAGTTCATGTGTTCTAGTTTCTAGTTGGTGGTTGGCTTTCCCAATTTACTTTTCTTAATTTTTCCTATATTTTTGGTTAAAGTTTTAGTTAGTTTTTAATGTGTTTCTATAAGATATCAAAAATTTTGAACCTATTTTCTTCCATCCTTTGGACTCGATGTTAGTTTTTTAAATAAAAAATTGACACTCTACCCGTTTACTTAATTAAAATAAAAATATAATTTTATTTATTATGTAGTAGGATAAGCCCTATAAAAAACTAAAACGTAGGAAGACAATCAAATCATAAAAGAAAGAATAGATGTTAAAAAATTTCACATTTTGATGTGTCGTGATTTTTAATTTCATCAATAAAATCAATCAAGAAAAGCATCTATTATTTTCCTAAAGTTTGTATTATCCATTATCATTGACTTGGCCTTGAAATTTTTCAACTAAGACCATGTAAACACAAAATTGAAGGAAATATTATGATTTTAAATTAAGACAATATAAAGGAAATCTAACATGAAAATGAAATCTAACTCCTAGGTCAATAAGATTTATTCATGATGTACAAGAACACATAAAAGATGGAAAATACAAAAAGGAGGATGTAACTACATGGTTAAAATGGAATAAATCATTAAAGGTAGAGGTTCACCAAAATGTAATGGAGATGCCAATGCAAATAATAATATAAATGCAATGGAAAAGAAAACTAGGTACATTCATTGAAACCATGTAGATTTAGTTTAGAAACAATCAAACCAAAAGGTTAAATTTAAGGATAAGTTGTCAGGGTCACCAAACTGTAAAGGAGAAAATAGTGCTCACTTTCTACCATTAAAATAGGTGATTAAGAGGAAGAGACCAAAATAAAAAATTATCTCCATCTAAAGACACTAAATAGAAAATGATAAAGAACAAGACTTCAACCTACATGTTTGGAGGCTTCCTTTGGATTGATCCCCACTTATGTAGACATGATAAAATGTAGATATGAAAATGATTTATGAGAGAAAAATTAAATATTAGAGATGGTGATTTGTGAACCTTGAATATAAATGGATGGAAAGATCATGTGGCCTATTTACTATAGATTAAAATCCTAGGATGACCTGACTTCTATTTTGATGCTTCAAAACTATTAAATTTGAACTAAACTAGAATTTATTTATGAGTTGGGAAGGATCACCTAGGAGGTTAGGGAAAACATCAACCTTGATCCAATATGAGGGACAAATGTGTCTCTTACTTGGACACAAAACTATGTACAAAATTACCAAAAATATGCAATTGTACTATCCTTGAGACTATAGGGTCAAAGAAGTTCTTAGTCCTTACACTAGAATGTTGTATCTTAAAATAAAATATATATTTGTAAAATTCTTCAATAGTACCCCTTAGATCAGTACTTGAAATTGTATTTTCCCTTCACATACACCTATGAGAATAGATGGGGAAATTGGATAGTGGGGAGGGGCTTTCCTCAATCAAGCCTACATTGAATAAATAATATTAAACTAAAATAAGGATATATAGTAGAATATAATTTAAAAGTGTAGAATATTATAGCAATATTTATAGAAATATGCATAGTATGCTATCAAGTACATGAATGTAATAGCATTGACACAATACAAAAAGGAAAATAGAAATCATGTACAAGAAGAAACAAAAATGATTGAAATTTATTGAAATATTCCTCAATGATGAATTAATTTGTATAACTAGATATTATCTTTTATAAAAAAAATCTAGTATGATGCTAGATCTAGGAGGAATAATGCATGATTGTTGACAAAGATCTTGAATGCTTGGATGAAGAATGTCTTCATTTCGTGCATAAAAAAACCCTTGAATACACCTTGAAATATTAAGCATGTATATATTGCATGTATATTTGATGATAATGACGGATACTAGTGGATTCCTAAATAAGGAGAGAAGGTCTTCTTTAAAAGTGATTTCAGAAAAACCTTGAGGAGGGATAACTCAGGAAGGTAGGAAAATAAATATTTGACATTTGACCTATAATTTCTTCACGTAAATCATCTAGATAAGAGAAAAGAGTATCGATTACCATCCATTAAAGGGGAAAAAATGTCCCTAACCCAAGTGAGGGATAATGTTTTCCCTTACCTAAAGGTAAAACTATCCAAAAAGGGGCTTTAGATCCATGAAATATTACAAAATCAGGGAAGAATAATTATTTTTATCTAGGAAAAATGGTGACATATATTGGGAAAATGGTAATAAATATTTTTATTTTGTGATTTATGTGATTGCGGGAAAAATAAGATCCCAACCATCTAAATTGCATTTTTAATACAATTTTTATAAAGATAGGAAGAAAAAGTGCCTTAATTTAATTAATTAAATGTAATTTAAGCAGGTCATGATGTACCAAACCACACTATGGAGAGATAAAGGTTTTGAATAAATGTTCCCCCATTTTATGATGGTACAAAAATTAAATTAATTCTTTCTCTAAACTTATGTAAATAATAAATATAACTCTAAACTAAACAACATTGAACACAAACACTAACTTAACTAAATTTGATTAAACTATAATAGTAAACTAAATTGAATGATACCATTAACATAAATTATTCTTTATGGATGGGTCCTCTATGGTTTTCTTTGAGGTAGTGAATTTGATCATGGGTCTTGATGTTTGTAATATTACGAAGGAATTAATTGGATTGAGTTCTCTACAATAGGAACTTAATGCTACTTTCTTGCTCCTCATCTCAAAAGAACAAAGGGTTGGTTCCATGGATGCTTTCAGATCAATAATCCTATGCAATTATATGTATAAAAAATTATCCAAGGTTATCAAAATGATATTTTCATATATTTTTTGTTTTCTTATATTCTCTAAACAAAATGGATTCATTCCTATGAGACAAATTTTAGATCCAATCATTAATGTTCAAGAAGTATTCATTCAATTTAGAACTCCAATGACCAATAGTTCCTACCTAACATGGATTTGGTTAAGTAATATGATCAAGTAGACTACAATTTATTATCTAATGTCCTCAAGAATTTTTTATTTGAAATTAAATTAATTCAATTGGTTTGTTAGCTTATTAATACCTTTAATTCTAATTTTTTTTTTGAATGGGTCCTATTCTAGATTATTAAAAACTACCAACATTTTATGATAATGATAGACTATATCTCCTACTCTCTTTGAAATTATGTCTAAGAGCCTTGGTATATTTTTCTCTACCAAAGTGCAATATGGATTGTTGAAAGTCTTACGATCCTATGGAGATCACTCCTACTTGTATTAACAATTCATGAATGATACTATTATTATGGATATTTATTTAATATGGGAGTCTAAGGTTTTCAAGAATACTCTTTAGACCTACACTTCAAAAATGGTTCAACTAATCAATTGCAATAAGAGATATTTGTATTTCACTAACAATCTAGAGGATACATAATTAAGAATTTCAAGGATTCTAGTTTTCTCTATAGATGTTCTCCCTACATCTTTCGTTGGCCTCCTTATTGGTCTCAAACCTCATGAGTCCTCTTGGTTATCTAGGGTAGATAGATTAAGGTGGGGACTATCTAGATAGAAGGAGGCTTTTCTCAATCATGATGGAAAACTATATATCCTTAAAGAAACTCTATAAAACTTGTCAATCTATCATCTAAGTCTTTTTAAAATGCCTTCTAATTTTTCTAAGGTTATAGAGAGACTTTAGAAGCACTTGTTTGGTTTGGGCTAGAAGAAAGGAAAATGATGACTTTAGTAGCTTCGAAGGATGTGTTTAAGCCAATAAAGTGGGTTGAACTAGGGATTATATCTATTAGAGTCATGAATTTGGTCCTCTTGGATAAGTAATTATGGAGGATGTTTGGTGAATTTAAATAATGGAGCCTCATTCAAAAAAGTAAATACTATTTTTCCTTCCCTAGGATGGACAATTTTCATAATGCTCATATTGAGATTAATGGACCTTTTAATTGGAATAACTTCTACCATGATAAGGAAACTTCTTACTTGAGAGCTCTATAGAAACTCACTAATGGAAAATGGATTAATTACTTTTGTGATAGATAGATCAATGACGTGCCTCTTAGTTTTCACCATACCCTGGTTGCCTTTAAGGAGGTTTTTGTTTAGATTTATGGAATTAAGGTCAAAGGCTATTGGATAAATGAGTCCTAAGATTAATCCCATTAATGTTGATGTATGCTCCTTTCTTATGAAGTCCCCAAATTATTTTATTGTTTAGGATACTACTGAAGACTCTCTTATTTAAGGAGTAAATGTGTTCAATAAGTTTTTGGTCTCCTCCAGTGTTGCTTCTATGCTGAAGCAAGATAATAATTCTCCTATTCAAGATAGCATGTGCAATAAATCTCTAGTTTCAATAATTAATATTTTCACTAGGATGTCTCTACAAATTAAATTCATACCCATTTAAATATTTCTAAAAGAGGAAGAACTATACCAAAAATATGCATATTATGTAAATAATATAGAGAGACTATTTGTATCATGAATAATTTCCCCTATTCTTAGGAAATGTGGTTTTTGATCTTGTAGAGATGAAATTTATGCTAGACATTACTTGAAGCTCTACAAGACTTTAATATTTAATAATGCTCTACCAAGGATTGTATTGAAAAAAAACCATGTCATTTAGTGGCTCCTAATATGATTTGGAATATTTGCAAGGTAAGGAACAATAGGGTCTTTAGGTAAAGTGCCATCTCTCATTCTATCCTTGAAGGTGAAAAAGGAATTGCATTACTAAGAATTATCAAACTAACATTTATACA
This sequence comes from Cupressus sempervirens, assembly GCA_028749045.1. NCBI lineage: Eukaryota > Viridiplantae > Streptophyta > Pinopsida > Cupressales > Cupressaceae > Cupressus > Cupressus sempervirens. The sequence continues at coordinate 182,654,766 of CM053786.1, read as the reverse complement.
TGTCTATATTTTGGAGTTGGTGGTGGTGTAGGTTTTTCTTAAAGGAGCGAGGCAAGAAAAAAATAGAAAATGGTTCAGGCTCTATAAATGAACCCCACTCCTATCTAGTTAAACATAGTCTTTGATGGGGTTGTGAAAGGAAACCCTAGAGTTTTTTCATGTTGAGGAAATTTTAAATATGATAAGGGAGATACTATTATGGTAATTTCATTCTATTCGGGATTAAACCTAATAATCTAGTTGAATCTATGGATATTCTTTGTAGCCTTAGGCTGGGTGATAGGCTTTAGTGTAGGAAGATCTAGATTAAGGGGGCTTCTAATTACATGCTTTGTTATCTTAAGGAAAATTTAACCACTTCATGGATGATTGGTATTATAATTATGTAAGGAAAAAGTATAATCATCAAATTTGATAATATTTTTATATCCCATTTTTTATAGGTAAGTGAGCATTGTTTCTAATACTATTTCAAATTGGTTTGTAAAATCCAATGTCATAATTATTTGACATACTATAGAAAACTAAAAATTGTATTTGAAGACCCTTATGTTAGAATCTGATAAGATTAATAACCCAGAAAACTAGTGCAAAGAATAAATATCTAAACTATGAATGTAAATGATACAAAATCAAAATAGCATCATAGAGTTAGTCTCCAAGAGAGTAATGCAAATGCTAGAAGCAAAATAGCATTAAGGGTATGTAAAAAAAAGAGATGCAAATACAAGCCAAGTAGCATGCTTATATAGGCTAGGAAGAGGGAGGAGGTGGCAACACCAACCAATGAGGAGCAACCATCTATTGGACTAAAGATAGAAAAGTATCTTCCCAAGATAGCTAATGGATGCTCACATGTAGGAAGGTGACAGCTCACAAAATTTCACCTAATAAGACATGCTTTATTAACCTAAGTGAGATTATTAAAAGTGTAGGAAAAACCTAGCAAAATAGGAAAAATTAAAAAACTACACTAACACCTTATTGATTGTGACAAGACACATAGTAGATATGTCAATTTCTAAAATCTTATAAATAATAATGAAAATGTATCATTCTATGAAACTATGAAAGGAAGTGTATTTGCCATGTTTGGGAACTTTAGACACACTTTATTAGATAAAATTATTTTATTTAACTAAATTTATTTTATTTTCTTTGAGCATTTTACAAATTTGAGCATTGAATCTTTTAGTAGTGCTTCTAGGAATAATATCAAGTAAGGTATTTTACATTGCAATGAGTCATCTAACTACAAAAAATGGAGGAAGGAAAAAAAATTGTGAAAAGATTTTATTTGGTAATGATGCACCCTGTCTAATCAAAGGTAAAGGATCAATTATATTGACAACCAAGATCATGTGTGACAATGCTTATTATATGGAAGGACTTAACTATAATCTGTTAAGTGTGTCAAAATTGAATAGCTCAGGATGCAAAGTTGAATTTGGAAACAAGAAGGCTAAGATCTATGATGTTGATGGTAAACTCATTGGAAGTGGAGATTAGACAAGTGGTAATATGTTTTATCTTGACATGAATGAAGAAACTTGTCTTGTTGTACAACTTGATGATCTATGGCTATGGCACAAAAGGTTATGTCATGTAAATTTTGACAAATTGGTCAGTATCAGTAAGATGAAGAGAGTCAAAGATTTTCCAAAACTAAAGAAACTTGATAACGTGACTTGAAAACAATATCAGCTCAACAAGATGACAAAATCTAGTATTAAGAGTAAGTCTCATACTTCAAATGAAATTCTTGAGGTAGTTCATACTTATTTGGGTGGACCAATTTATGTGCAAAGGTGATAAGTATTTTATCCTATTTGTTGATGATTACTCTAGGATGATGACAGTGATTTTTTTTAGAGAAAAGTATGATTCTTTTCAAATGTTTAAGTGGTATTTGGTAAGAGTTGAAAAGAAAAAAGGTAAAATCTTGAAGTGTCCAAGATCTAACAAAGGTAGAGAATTTACATCAAATGAGTTCAACAATTTTTCTAATAATAGGGAATCAAAAAAAACACATCTACACGTCTATGGCCCCTCGACAAAATGGGATAGTTGAAAGAAGAAATAGATCTACAATGGATTGTGCTAGAACACTGATGATGGAGATGAATGTTGCTTTGAAATACTAGAGAGAATCTATCAATACAACTATCTATACCTTGAATAGAGTACACATAAAGAAGGATAGAATTTCATACCTTTTGAATTTTGGTATGGACACTCACCCAATGTAAAAAAAATTATGGTATTTGGAAGAAAGTGTTATATTCTAAAGGACAATAGAAAAAGAAATCTTGATGCAAAAAGTGATGAAAGTATATTCCTAGGATATTCCACAAAGACTAAAGGTTATAAGTGTTTATATGTGAAAGTTGATGAATACAAAGATGTACATGAAGATGAACCAAAGAAGGAACTTGAGAACTACAAAACTTTTATGTACTAATATGAAGGCATATCTACTGATAAACATCAAAACGAAGCTACTAATCAGTAGGAATTAGTGATTATTGAATCATAGACAATGGATGTTGAGTTACAATCAAGGGCTGAGTTACATTCCAAAGCCAAGGTACATGCAGATGTTGAGATCAACTTACAAGAAATGAATACCAAGTTACCTAACAAGGAAGTGCATAGTGAACTTGAGATTGAACTTCATGGATGACCTATTGTTGAAGTAAAAAGAACAAATCCAAGACTAAAAGAACAAATCCAAGACTATCAAAATATGCTAGAAGACATCATCATGGTGAAAAAATCATTAGAGATAAATAAGATGGACCAATGACAAGGAATAGGTTAATAAATGAACATGCATTAGAGATTGAAGATTGGATTCAAGCCATAAATGAAGAGATTGATAAGATTGAGAAGAACAAAACCTAGACACTTGTACCCAGACCAAAGAAGAAGATTGTTATTGGAACCAAATGGGTGTAGAGAAACAAGCTAGATGATAATGGTGAAGTAACAAGGAGTAAGGAAATATTAGTATACAAAGGATATGCACAAGAAGAGGTAAGTTAAGGAGAGTGGTCTTGGAGACCAAGGTTGGTGGGAAGAACAAGGAGGAAAGAAGCATTGGATGGTTCAAAGGGTTAAACCATAACTAATATTAGTTAAATGCTAGAACCCTAGACCCTCTACATCAAGTTCTCAACATTAAAGAATGTGCTAGTTGAGAGACTGACAAGTAATGTTATTGAGTACTAGGATTCTTGGGTTTTCCCTATTAGATGCTCTTAAATGGATTAATCCCAATCTCATTCAACCCATCTCTTTCTTACTAATCTAAAGATAGGATCATCATGATATCATGATTTTGAAGAACTCCAAGTTAGGAGATTACTTGGTTAAGAGAGGATTTGATCTTCCTAACCCAAAATGGCCTCAAGATTTTGATTGTGGGAGGATTTCAAAGAAAAAGGATCTCCTCAAAATAAAATTATCTTGGTGTACAATTTTTCACATCAAAATTTCTCACATTGGATAATTTGCAAAAATGGAGGTATCCATTTTGTTAACAAGCATGTGTTGTGTGAACAAGATGTTGAAATACTTGCTCATCTTTTATTCTTGTGTACTTTCTATCAGGAGAACAAGAAACATATGTTGGATAAATTGAATTACCATTGGTGTTGAAATAATTACCTCAAAGTAATGGTTGGTTTATGGAATTCCCTAGTAATCACCCCTTTACTAAAAGAAAATTCTGGTAGTTTCTTCAATCTTGAAACTAGTCTATTTGGAAAGAAAAAATAATGAAATTTGTATAGACAATAGAAAAGATGTTTGTTCTATTTTTTAGACCCTTTCCCACAACATCAAGGAAAATATGATGATTATTGATCCCTCTATTCATGGTTCTCCTTCAAAATCTTTCAACTAGGGTATTGTAAGAAGATTGAATCTTATAGAGTGTTTTGAAAAGTTCAAAATTCCTACAGTTGGGATAAGGAAAAAAACATAAAATCCCACCAATTTGGATTGAATTAAACTAAAATTTGGTGGCACATCACTAGGTAACCCATGTCAGGTGAGTGCGAGTGACCTCAAATTAGGAACTCAATGGGGATAGTGATGGTTATTTATGCAATCAATTTAGGATCTCAAATGACTTATGTGGCTGAAATGCTTTCCCTTTATAATGTTGTCGAATGGTGATTTGTAAAGGCCTAAAAAATATTTTTCTAGAAGGATATATGTTGAATGTGATCAAGAGTTTTAGTAGTAAAGATGATGTGGGATGTAGTGGGAAGGACGTCATCATAGAGACTAGGATTTTAATTATTTCGGTGGATGTCATCATTTAGACTAGGTTTTTACTTGCTCTAATAGATGTAGTGACTTGCCATCATACATATGAGGAAGGAAATCATTCAAATGATAGAATGAGTTTTATGGGAAAGAACACCAAGTGCATTAATTTTTTTGAAAACATGTAGTCTATCCATGGATAGCCTTATGTGGTAATCATACAAGATTGCACACCAATTTGAATTATGATGATAATGCATTAAATAAGAATTAAGATAGTCTTTTCCTATCCTTTTTATTAGATTATGCCCATTTTAAATATTCTCTATTTTGGGATACGAGATTTCTAATTTATAGTGGCTTATTATTTTCAGTGGTTGTGACTAGTTTTGATTTTCTAGTTTTGATAGTTTTTGGGTTCTTAGCTAAGTGATTGTTGTGATTTTTTGTTTAGCAACAAAGATGGGTGGGGTTCTTTATCAAATCAAACCAAATAATTTTCAAGAGTTTAAAAATGACTTGAAGGATTTAGAGATTATGTAACATGTGAAAATGATGTGTATTTTGGAAGGCATGAAAGGATTAAACTTGTAGATTACATAAATTATTTTAGTTGCATGGGAGGGGGATAAGGTTATTTTTGGTGGTGTTTCATTTTTGGTCACTCTGGATCTTTTAAAGTATAATTTAACTTGCCCTTACATCTGGGGGAGAAATTTACGAGACTTCAAGTTGAGTGTAATAGGTAGCATCTATTAGGGGTCTAGAAAGTTGTGGCAATCATCCTTATCTAGAGTTTTTTACATGCGAAGGTAGGTACAAGAAATTATACTACCATGTCTTTCCTGTGCTAAACCACTTTATGAGAAATGAATTTTTATTTCTTTTTGTATATTTTATTTTCTTTGTATGTCCGTTGAGAAAGCTAGGGTTAAGGGATGCACCCTTCTCCATAAAATTTGTTTGAATAAGTTGTATGAATTTAATAGAAATTTAGTCCTTCAAAAGGTCCCTAATCTGGCAATGGAGGTCAACAATATTCTATTCACCCATATATCATTCTATCTTAAGTAGAGCCTTACAGGGATCCCTAGAGAAACTTTTATCTCAGGTGTTAGGGTTATTCCTCACCATAAGGAAAAGCATGAAAACTATGACTAGTAGGAGAAGGTTAAGGAAATGGTGGAAGTCTTTAATGGATTGACCTCAAGGTTTTATTAGGCCAGAAAGTCAACTTGGACCCTCTATATATCTACCAATTGTTTTTTTTCTAGAATCCCTATGTACTTCCCCTTTTCCCCCTTCCATTAATATTAAGATCAATAATCCTAGGGACTCTCCTATCCTTGACTTTGGTCTTGCTTCACTTCTTATTGGAATAGAGGAAAATGGTGCCAACTTCAATGCCCTCTTATTATACCTTCATGAGTTGGTCATCTACTACAATTACCTTAAACATATCATCAGGTGGATATTATATGAGATACATATTACTAGGAAAAAAATCAATAAACTAAAATAATTTCGAAGGAAGAAATAAAGGATGAATATTGGATAAATAGAAAAAGAGATAAGGATTGACGGGATGCGTGGAGAAACTTGGGATAAAAGTTGCATAACTTAGAGTTGTCGGTTCAAAGAAAATTTGAATGAGTGACACTATGTTTATGTTTAAGAAGAAAAATAAGATAATTATTTTTGTAAATTCCATGAAGCATTATCAAGAAAATAAGGGGAAAAAATTAAAATAGTTTGTGTCCCAAAACCATACTTCTCAAGAAATGATGGAATGTTCCATTGGTTAGATTAAGGAGGAGCTCGAGGAGATGGATCTTAAAAGAAATAAGAGGGAGGATGCTCATGGAAAAGTTAAAGTGTTGTAGGTTCCTAGAGATGCTACTTCTTCCCATCCTTCTAAACAACCCTCCTTCCTAGATAAGCTCAAGGATATGAGGAATTATCTAGGTGTGTTGTTTCCCATCTCTATGCTACTTAGTATTGGAACCCTATTATACTATGGTGTTTCTTTTTTGTGTTGATTTAGAGTATGTTGTTCATTTGTGGTTCATATTTCATGGCTTCTACTTTCTAGTTGGTGGTTGGGTTTCCCAATCTACTTTTCTTAATTTTTCATGTGCTTTTTATTAAAGTTTTAGTTAGTTTTTGTTGTTTATCTATAAGGTATCACAAATTTTGAACCTATTTCCTTTCATCCTTTTGACTCAATGTTAGTTTTTTTTTTTTAAAAAAAAAATTGGAACTCTACCACTTTACTTAATTAAAATAAAAAATAAATTTTTATATTTGATGTAGTAGCAGAATCCCTATAAAAAACTAAAATGTACGAAGATAAAGTGGTACATTTAAAATTTTATATTTGATGTAAAATTTTTAAACATTTATCTGTATCTTTAAAATATAAACTAAAATTTTACTCTATCAATAAAATCAATCAACAAAAGCATCTATTATTTTCCTAAAGTTTGTACTATCCATTATTGTTGATAGGCCTTGGAACTTGCACAACTAAGATCATGTAAACACAAAATTCAAAGAAATCTTATGATTTTATATAAAGACAATGTAAAGAAAATCTAACATGAAAATGAAATCTAACTCCTAGGTCAATAAGATTTATTCATAATGTACGAAATACATAAATGATGGAAAATAAGAAAATGAGGATGCAACTACGTGGTATAATAGAATAAACCATTATAGGTAGAGGTTCATCAAAATGTAATGGAGAAGCCAATGCAAATAATAACATAAATGCACTGGGGAAAAAACTAGGTACATTCATTTAAACCATGTAGATCTAGTTTAGAAACAATCTAACCAAAAAAGGTTAAATTTAAGGTAAGTTGGTAGGGTCACCAAAATGTAAAGGAAAAAATAGTGCTCACTGATAGGCGATTAAGAGGAAGAGACCAAATTAAAAAAGTATCTTCATCTAAAGACACTAAATAGAAAACGATAAAGAACAAGACGTCAACCTACATGTTTGGAGGCTTCCTTAGCATTGATAATTAAGTATGCAAATGTGATAAAATTTAGGCATGAAAGTAGTTTATGAAAGGAAATTTCAATATTAGAGATAGTAATTTGTTCGCCTTGAATATAAATGGAGGGAAAGATCAAGTGGTTGATTTAATATAGATTAAAATCCTAGGCTGACCTAATTTCTATTTTAATGCCTCAGAACTATTAAATTTGAACTAAGATAGACTCTATTTCTAAGTTGGAAAAGGATGAACTAGGAGGTTAGGGAAAATATAAACCTTGACCCAAGGCCACAGGCATCAACAACCTTGACCCAATATGAGGAACAAATGTGTCTCTTACTTGGGAACAAAATTATATAAAAAGTTACTAGAAATATGCAATTGTACTATCCTTGAAACTATAGGGTCAATGAAAATCTTAGTCCTTAAATTGGAATGATGGATCTTAAAATAAAATATATATTTGGAAATTTCTTCAATAGCATCCCTTAGATTAGTACTTGAAACTATATTTTTCCTTCACATGCACCTATAGAGAATAGATGGGGAAATTTGGTAATGGGAAGGGGCTTACCTTAATTAAGCCTACATTGAATAAATAATATTAAACTAAAATTATGATATATAGTAGAATACAATTTAAAAATGTATAATATTATAGCAGTATTTATAGAAATATGCTTAGTATGCTATCAAGTACATGAATGTAATAGTCTAGACTCAATACAAAAAGAAAAATGGAAAATGGCATGTAAGGAAAAGAAAACTAATGTATGAAATTTCTTGAAACATTCCTCAATGATGAATTCTAGTCTATGATTAGATGTTATCTTTTATATAAAAAAATTAGTATGATGCTAGATCTAGGAGGAATAATGCATAAGTGTTGATGAAGATCTTGAATGCTTGGACAAAGAATGTCTTCATTTCTTGCTTGAAAAATCCTTGAATACACCTTGAAATATTAAGCATGGATATATTACATGTATATTGGATGATAATGATAGATACTAGTGGATGCCTAAACAAGGAGAGAAGTTCTTTTTAAAAAGTGATTTCAAAGAAACCTTGAAGAGGGACAACTCAGGAAAGTGGGAAAATAAATATTTGACATTAGACCTACAATTTCTTCATGAAAATCAGCTAGATAATGGACAAGAGCATCCATTACTATCCATTAAAGGGAAAAAATTATCCCTAACCCTAGGTGAGGGATGATGTTGCCCCTTCCCTAAAGCTAAAACTATCTAGAAAGGGGCTTTGGATCCATGAAATATTACAAAATCAGGGAAGAATGATGATATTTGTCTAGGAAAAATGGTAACATATATTGGGAAAATGGAAATTAATATATTTATATTTTTAATTATGTGATTGGGGAAAAATAAGATTGCAACCATATAACTTGTTTTTTTAATACAACTTTAGAAAGATAGGAAGAAAACATGCCTCGATTTAAATAATTAAATGTAATTTAAGTAGGTCATAATGTACCAATCCACACTGAGGAGAGATAAATGTCTTGAATGAAAGTTCTCCCATTTTATGATGGTACAAAAATAAAATAAATTCTTTCTCTAAAATTACCTAAATAATAAACATAACTCTAAACTAAACAATATTGAATAAAAACACCAACTTCACTAGATTTGATTAAACTATAACACTAAATTAAATTGAATGATAGAATTACAATCAATTATTCTTTAAGGATGGATCCTCTATTTTTTTCTTTGAGGCATTCAATTCGATCATGGGTCTTGATGTTTGTAATATTATGAAGGAATTACTTGGCTTGAGTTCTCTACTATAGGAACTTAACATTACTATCCTAGTTCTCATTTTCGAAGAACTAGGGGTTGATTCCATGGAGTCTTTCAGACCAATAATCCTATGTAATTATATGTATAAAAAATTCTCCAAGGTTATCACAATGAGATATCTATATATATTTTGTTTTGTTATATCCCCTCAAGAAAATGGAGTTGTACTTGTGAGATGGATCTTAGATCCTATCATTAAGGTTTAAAAAGTATTCATTTAATTTAGAATTCCAATGACCAAGGGTTCCTACCCAATATGGATTTGGTTAAGTAATATGATCAAGTGGACTATAATTTATTATCTAATGTACTCAAGAATTTTTTATTTGAAATTAAATTAATTCAATTGGTTTGTAAGCTTATTAATACCTTTACGTCTACTTTTTTTTTGAATGGGTCCTATTCTAAATTCTTAAAAACTACTAATGACTTATGATAATGATAGCCTATGTATCCTATTCTCCTTGTAATTATGTTTAGAGCCTTCGTATATTTTTCTATGCCTAAGTGGAATATGGATTGTTGAAAGTCTTACGACCTTATGGGGATCAATCCTACTACTATTAAAAATTCATGAATTATACTATTATTATGGGTATTTATTTAATATGGGAGGCTAAGGTTTGCAAGAATTCTCTTTAGACCTACACCTTAAAATTGGTTCAACCAATCAATTGCAACAAGAGATATTTGTATTTCACTAACAATCCAAAGGATACATAATTAAGAATTTCAAGGATTCTAGGTTTCTCTATAGGCGTTCTCCCTATATCTTACAATGTCCTCCGTGTTGGTCTTAAACCTCATGAGTCCTCTTGGTTATCTAAATTAGATAGATCTAGGTGTGGACTATCTAGATAGCAGGGGGCTTTTCTTAGCCAGGATGGAAAATTACATCTTCTCAAAGAAACTCTATAAAACTTGTCAATCTATGATCTAACTCTTTTCAAAATACCTTCTAATTTTTCAAGGTTATAGAGAGACTTTAGAAACACTTTTTTGGTCTAGGCTTGAAGAAAGGAAAATGATGACTTCAGTGGCTTGGAAGGATGTGTTTAAGACAACAAAGTAAGGTGAAATAGGAATTATATCTATTAGAGTCATGAATTTGGTCCTCTTGGATAAGTAATTATGGAGGATATTTGATGAAGTTAATAATGGAGCCTCATTCTAATTTAAATTAAATGCCACATTTCCTTCCCTAGGATGGACAAGTTTCATAATTCTCATATTGAGATTGATCAACCTTTTAATTGGAATAACTTCTACCATAATAAGGAAACTTCTTCCTTGAGAAATATATAGAAACTCACTAATGGAAGATGGATTAATTTATTTTGTGATCAATGTTGTGCCTCTTATTTTTTATAGTACTCTAGCTACCTTTAAGGAGGATTTGTTTTTAGATTAATGGAAGTACGGTCAGAGACTATTGGATGAATGAGTTCTAAGATTAGTCCCATTAAGTTTGATGTCTGATCCTTTCTTATGAATTCTCTAAATCATTTGATTGTTTAGGATAATATTGGAGACCCTCTTATTTAGGGAGTAAATGTTTCAAGTAAGTTTTTTGTCTCCTTCAATGTTTCTTCTATGCCGAGGCAAGATAATCATTCTCCTTTTTGAACTAATATGTGCAATAAATTGTTCGTTTCAATCATAAATATTTTCACTTGGATGTCTCTACAAAATTAAATTCATATCATTGTAATTACTTCTAAAACAAGAATAGCTATAACAAAAATATGCACATTATGTAAATAATATGGAGAAAATATTGTTTATATCATGAATAATTTCCCCTATTCTTGAGAAATGTGGTTATTGATCTTGTAGAGATGGAATATATGCTAGACATTGCTTGGTTCTCTGCAAGATTTTAATATTTGATAGAGCTCTACCAGGGATCTATTGAAAAAAATAAGGGATTTAGTTGCTCCTAATGTGATGTGAAATATTCGAAAGGAAAGGAACACTAGTACATTTGGGCTCATTTTTTGACCTTTATTGGTCAAAATTTTGACCCAGTTTTCAACCAAACTTCAACCAAATTTGACCTACACATTGATCAAAAAAAATTTGGTCAAAATTTTGACCAACCAGTAGGTTGGTCAAATTTTTGACCAATACATTTTTCGATAACTTTTGAAATTGGCAGCATATTTTCTACCAAGCATTGGTCAAAATTTTGACCAATGCTTCGTAGAAAACTACAGGGCATTGGTTGAAATTTTGACTAATGCTTGGTAGAAAATTGCACGGCATTGGTTGAAATTTTGACCAATGCTTGGTAGAAAATGACAGGGCATTGGTCAAAATTTGGACCAATGCTTGGTAGAAAACTGTAGGGCATTGGTCGAAATTACAACAAGACAACTAAAAAGACCTTTCATAATATGGCAATATTATATTAACGGCTCTCCGATCCCATTATGTCCTATAAAAAACTTCACATCGAGCAATCGGCAAAAATGACATTCTTTCACGATTCTACGATAACTCCTTTATCACAGCATCAATAGCTTACTCATTTTTTTTTACGATCCCATGAAAAACATTTTTGGGGCATCATAAGTCATAGTCATAAGTCCTACGATCCCATGATCATAGTTGAACTCACTGCCTCATAGAATCGCAACCCATCATATTTTTTCCTACAATGTTACGGTTAAGCTAAAAATATTACACTGTTACATCATGGTTGCACAAATTATCCATGCGATGCTATGACAAACCCTAGTTGCATCATCAAGAAACCCTTCCTCAGAGTTCTAAATCTTATGATGAAAGAACTTATCATAAGATCAAAGACCATTATCCATGCGCCATCTCACTACCCTTGGTCCCACTAATACTGATTCTGAACATATCTGGCATCTATATAATGGCTTGATTTCAACAAGAATCTGACATCTGTCATGTCAGAAAGTGACACACTTGCATTCATGAATTCCATGATCCTACAACAATAGAGTGTCACACCTTCGTAACACATCTTTATCCATCATACAATCATACAACAAGGCCTTCGTCGTAATGTCTTAACCCATTTGATTTCATTCTCCATTCATATGACATGCCTCATAAGATTGTCGGGCCCCATCTATCTACTTTGCGACATGACGAAAAAAGTTTTATTGTAGGATTTTGATCCCCTTTTTCCTCTTCTCTCGATGCCATGAGCAAACACTGATCGTGGGATCATAAAAGACCCCTTTTATTAGCAAAACACAATGTGATACAATCTTACGATATAAAGATCACCGTGGGATCAGAAAAGAAATGAAATTCCCCTTTGATGACACGATACAAGGACTATCGTGAGATCAAAGAGACCACAACACAAGCCTGTGATGTTATGTCAATTCCTTTTTCGTAAGATCAAAAAAGATCAAAGAAAAAAGGATTCTTTCCTTTCTTTAAAATGAAAATCCACTCATACTTACAGCCTAGGTTTAAAAAGAGATGATGATTATAAAAATGACTAGGGTTTTCTAAAATTTTGAGAAATGATCTTGACCCTATCAAGACAAGATTTTTAAAAATTCACCAAAATGCAGAAATTTTCCATTCTCAAAAAGGAGCTATCAAGATGCATATCTTGTTTCAAGCTCTTACTATTTCGATTTCTTAATCTATTAATTCTCTAAGCTTGATTGTTCTAACAACGTGCATAATGCTTTTATTGTTCCTTCCTAAATAGGCTTTGAAAGGTATCAGAGAGAAGGTGAATATTGTAACTAAGTTTGGATTGACTTGGAGTAATGGAGAATTTGGTGTGAAGGGAGATCCTGCATATGTCAGGGCTACCTATGAAGCAAGCCTCAAGAGGCTTGATATAGACTACATTGATCTTTATTACTAGCACAGGGTGGATATTACTGCACCCATAGAAGCTACTATAAGTCTTCCGATTCCAAACCCTTAACCTTGCACCAAAATACTATTTTATCATGGCACTGTAAGTTTTAAGATTCAAAATCTATACTACTATGACAGGTTTTTTATTTTAATCTTATTTATAAAATTTTGGGGAATGGTTTTTGTCCAAAAACTACATAGTCGAATCTTGAATTTGATTTGATGTGAGAAATATATTTTACATATCAATTCTTGAGATTGATAAGTATGAAATATTTTCTACAGCAAGTCAAATTGTGATTTTACCACAAGGATTCAACTCTATAGTTTTCTAGTGAAACGCATTGACACAAGTTATTCTAATAATGGTTCACAAGAACTAATTTTTCATAAGAATTAATGGAACACATAGTACTCATTACATTTAGATGATGCTCATAAGGTGAAGCGTTAAGCATTTCCAGAAGGTCACTAATTGTAGTACTACTCCAAGTTATTGTCATGAGAGATGAGTTCTTATGAAGCTAATGTAACATGAGTCAATGAATTTGTCTCAGAAACAAAAAAATCAAAATTTCAAACCTCTAATTTCAATACAAAATATGTGTCTAATAATCAAGGTTGTATGGCTTTGGAGGCAAGATTGTATCCCTCTGGCTCTTTACCGAGGCCTAGCAAAACAAAACAAATCTGATAAAAAGAAAATGAGTTTTCCTTTTATATCATAATAATTGATCTGTTAAATAGGGGAATCGAAGGTTTTAAGGTAAGAATCTTGAGCGAAACCAAGATCTATTCCTAAAGCTAAGTAAGATCAGTTTAAGAAAAGGGTGCAGCCCAAGCTAGGTTGCTCTTGCATGGGTTTAGGACCAAGGAAATGATGTTATGGGCAGTAATAGTTGTGGATCATTTTAGATCTATGACATGCAAAGTGTCCATTTTATGTTAGTTTGAGCTTTACTTGGTTTCAAGAATACTATAATATTCTCTACTTAACAAGGCCAACCATGTGAAGGTGGAAGCTCATTTGGCCTCACCACCCTCCCCCTAACATCAATCTAAAGTACCTATTATCATCTAATTACATACTTCATTCATTCATTCATCCATTTATGAACCATAACATTCAACCAATACAATCACATAACTTTCATTAATATGATATAAAATTCATTAATACACAATCCTAATCAAAACTTCATTAACACATAACAATATTCATTAACATAAAATAAAAATTTGTATTAATACGCATCATTCATACATAATTACTTAAAACAAAGTTCTTTCATTATCCAACAAGGTTTATCAAAGATGATTTTTAAAACATCACCTCTTTTTTTTGTTTTTTTGAGCTCTCTTAAGGAAAGTGCTCATAGGAGCATCCATATCTGCATCATTCTCCTCCTCTTCTGGCACATGTAATGTCAAATTATGATGGCTCTTTCTCTTTGGAGGAGCAGGAGGTTGCTGCACTAAAGGGGGCTCTATTGCAAGAACAAGTGAATGGGATAAATTGGCATACTCTTTTTCTTTTTCTAACTATTACAAGTTTGTAATTAAGTACGAGTACAACATAAAATGCATTTTTCTTATCTAACAATGCCACATCATGTACATTGACATTTTTATCTGCCTCTACGTCAACATGTTGAACACTTGGAACATGGTCCACTCCTTTAGCATGATGTTCAACATGCTCTAAAATATTCAAAAAAAGGATACACATCAAATTCCAATTGAAGATGTTAAATTATATTCATAATTGCATAATTAATTTCCAATAGAAAATTAATACCTCCACCACTATAATGCACATCATGGCCTTCATCATGAGTAGGTTCTCTAGTAGAATATGAAGACTATGGTAAAATGTTATGCACATTGTTATGTAGTCAATTTACATTTAGAACTAATACCAAAAAAGAATATTCTCAACTATTTAATTTCATTTACTTTTCATTTGACCAATTTATTTTTGAGATATCATTTGGTGCACTGGATTCTTGGGCAAGGCCTACAGATTCTTCACGTAGGTGTGCAACCACAACTTTATAGCCTTCCTTCAAGGCAATTTTTCTATCTTCATCTGTGACCTCGACATTGAAATCTGTGCCCTATGTTTTTTGCTTGATAACGTTAGTTTTCCATGTATGTTTTCATTATAAAAAAAAATTTGCAACATTATATTTAAAAAAAAAAAAAAAAAGGTTCATTGCTCTACTTACAAGTCGAGACTGGAGATTCATATAGCCACCAGAGCCAAGTTTGTGTTGGCCAACCTTTTCTACTCTCATTTTTGTAGCCACAGATGTGTCCTATAATCTATGAATAATTTAAAACATCTTAGATTATATATTTACAAATATCAATAATTAGTGCATGGTTACAATGTACTCAATACTATAATGACATACCTCTTTTTTCCCTGTGCTGCTTCATTATCTCTGTCTTTAGATCTAGCCTTTTCTCCTTTGCATCTTCTATTATTTCATTCCACTCCATAGGTGGAGTCATAGGAGGACAGTTGTACTTTGGGTTATCCTTAAGAGTCCTTCTATATTGATCCCTCATAGTCTTTATATGCTTTGCTACTCTTTTTAGAAGTAGGCCAGTGTCAAAAATGTTTTTCCCAAATTTCTCCTCAATAGATGCAATCAGCTAATTTTTTAATTCCACAGCTTTTAAATTCCACCTTTTTAAAAAAAAATAGATTGTTAGATCAATAACTTTACTATATTACAATAGAAAATAAAATTTATGTAACAATGATATGAAACTATGTACCTTTTACTTATGGTGGGCCCAAATAGTCTCAATGTCATATGAAAAAGATGTTCCAAGAAAGCATTATTACCTACAAAAACATAAAGGATTTATTAGTCCAAAATGAGTAATGTAAAAGTAAACTAAATTTACACTTTAAATAATATCAATTTTAAAGCACCTGGAAGCTTTCATTATTTTAATGGAAACATAGTTTTCTTATTCAGCAACAATGTCATTTTATACGAACTAATACTAATCACACGAACTACTCCAGGAAATGGATCAACTTCAGTAGTACTGCTCTCTATTTGTCTATCAACTGAAACATCATAACAATTAAATGACAATTTTAGTACTGCTCTCTATTGGTCTACCTCCTTGCCTATGTCCATGTCTCTCTATGTGTGGTTATATGTGTGTGTGTGTGTGTGTGTGTGTGTGTGTGTGTGTGTGTGTGTGTGTGTGTGTGTGTGTGTGTGTGTGTGTATGTATGCGTGGTGTGTGTATGCATGTGTTTGTGTGTATGCAGGCTTTTGTAGACATCATTTGAGCACTAATATGCTACTTCATTGTTCATCAACTTGTAGAAAGACATTACAAAATATAGCACATTACAAAATATAGTAAAACAAGGTTTTACCAGTTCTAGTGGGCATGGATGATGATGTTTTCATGGTCCTTGTTGCCGACAATGCAACAGATAATAGTGGACTACCAACTGAAGGAGGAGTCCGCACTTCATCATGAGTTGAAGAATAGAATATTGTTAGCAAAGACATTTGCAATGGATAAAGATCAAATGGGATAGTAGTGAGAAACATCCACAAAAAAAAAGGTAAGTGTTATAATGTTGATCAAAACGAACAAAGTGTTACTTACACGAAGATACTGCACAACAACCCTAACCATGTTCACCATGTGATGTCGCAATTAGCACATATGTCTATACAAGAACACATAAAATTAGAGATCATGATCCATAAGATACTATAAAATATTAATATCTATTGAACTTCTATTACTGCTTTAGTCGAATTACTGCTTACCTTAAAAGATTGGATTCTACAGTCCAATTCTATTCTCAGTGCCTCTTTCTCCTCACTTCTCTCACCCTTGATGATAATGTTAACAAGTTCATTAGTGTATCTTTGCATAATTTGTTGGGTGATGAATACAGGTTAGGTACTAAGGCCAATGTCATGTAGATATGATGCCCGTATTTTAGATTGCATTTGATCAATGATAATTGTAGCTTTTTCCTATCATTTGTGACATCAAATATTTGTATACTTTCATCAAAATAACTCCAAAGCCATAAAGAAAAGAACATATTAATATGACATTTGTTTCTATATTAAAATTAAAATTTACAATAATTAATGTTTACCTCTATTGAAGGTTGCTGAGATGGTGCATCCATATCACCCTGTGAAAAAATTAGTGAGTCTTAGAAATCAATAGCGAAATTGAAGTAATAGACTTACCAAGAAAAATATTAATAATAAAGTAGATTGTATATGTAAATCATTGGTCTTAAGTTAAAAATTTAGCATAACTAATGTTTGTATCTAAAAATATATTTGACATGTTCTACTTAATGTTTATATGTGCACATATGGTTTGGAAAGAAATATTTGGTCATACAAGACCCCATCATAGTTGACATTGATCCTGCCTGGATATTTCATTGATCATCATGATCTTCATCCATGTCATAATCATCATCATCATCATCACCATCACCATCATCATACTTGTCACTTTGATCATCGTCGTCACCACCACCATCTTCATCACCATCATCATCCTCTTGATCACTATCATCATCATGACCATTGTCGCCATGATCATCACCATCTTCATTACCATGATCATGATCATCATCAGCATCATCATCATCATTATCACCATTATTTTTAGCATGACCAAAATCATCACCATCTTCTTCTTCTTCATCACTAGGTAACTGTCATTCTTGATAATCATTTACTTCCTCTTGTGCTTCTTCAATATATTCTTCTTCGATCACATTATACTTTACTGGCCTTCCTCTTGGGTCATGTCTAACAACAAATGACCAACCTGGTTTGTTTGGAACACCTAAGTAAAACACTTGCTCACATTGGCTTGGAAGAACATAGGGCTCATCTCCAACTGGCTCAAATGACGTTGTATTAATCATAGTAAATCCATTATCATGTTCAATAATAGTCCTATTGGGATCATTTCAAATCAGTCATAACCTAAACCATTTGAAGACAGATAGAACTATTTTGAATGAATTAAAGGTGCACTCAAGTATATCATCCAAAATGTCATAGTATCAATTTTTAGATTGTTGAGGATGTATGTTATTTCTAAATGAAATATTGGTGACCGCAAAGACAACACTTATCAAAAAATCACATGTTTTCTTCATTTCATCTAACTTTTTTGTGCAAAATTTATAGCCATGGTAGTACATAGCCTTGTGGTGTTTGAACTACTATTATTCAAACATGTCAAGAATCTTTTCATTGATCTGTGAGTTGATATTAAACTTATGTCTCATGATTAGTAATCTTATGCATACCTTTGTATCTCTTAAGCCATATATTAGATCAAGTACCATTGGTGTAACATTGGGATCTCCATTATGATGAGCTTCTTTAACCAATGATGCAACACCATCCCATGTTAATGAGCGACCATTTTCTTGAGACTGTTCAATCCATACTGTCATCCAATCAAGATTGTTTGCAATATACAACTTATATATATTGATGATGGATAAGAATTGTTAAATTACAAAAAAAAAACTTATAATTACCTCTCACCCTCCTCAATCTACCTTTCCCCATCAAGTACTCCCCTTTGAATTTGTCATTATAGTTGGGATCCCAAATGCGATCTACATGGATACCTACTGCAAACTTTGGAAGATATTTACTGATATACACCATGGTCTGGTATATCATATATCCCTCTATCATAGAACCCTTAGGACGTGCTCTTTGTTGAACCAAGCCCTTCATAAATTTCAACTGCCTCTCAACCATCCACATTGATCTAGCTTGTGTAGGTCCACACAATTCAATCTCCTCAACTTGATATATGACGTAGTGTTCTTGAGCATTGAAAAATGTTGGAGGTAAACACTTTTGCATTTCACAAATAAGCTGTGGAATTTTTCTCTTCCAATATTTTATATCTTTTTTACCAATTTCTTTAGATGATAACCACCTAAAAGAGATTTAGCATGCAAAAACATATAAAGGAGATTTCAAATAAAATTATACAATAGATTTCAGATAAAAAGCTACAAATCTAATAAAAAACACTCTTCTAACCTCATGTATTTTTCAAGATCATATATAACTTGGTTAATACTATTGTCAAACTTTTGTGGAAGGGATAGAGGTAGGATGAACTGCAATCATTAAAAAATGATCATTTCAATATATTATTAAATAATGCAATTGGTACTGCATTAAATCTTACAAATATATTGTAAATAGAAAACATGACTTACCTTGAGGAAGGTATGCCAATCATGTATTTTCAACCCTACCCCAAAATTACCTTAAATTTGATAGAAGAGTGCTTATATTTGCAGCAAATCCTGTTGGAAATTTTGTTTTTTTTATGACTTCTTTTAATGCATCACTTTTTTGCTCCATTAATAACCAAGGAAGGGCACTTGTATTTATGCGGTCTCCATTCCTATTTGATTCAATGAAAACTTTTAGTGTATGACTGGATTCATGAATGTCAGTACAAATTTTAGCAATTTGTTCTCTATCACGCCTTCCATCCAACATTTTTCATAGTGTCTGTTACATTCTTTCCAATATGCATAGCATCAAACAAATGCGCAATTGGGAGATCTTTGTAGTATGGTAACCTACTAAATTGAGTAGGATAACTTTTCATTCCTCTAGGAAGTTGGTCATTGATGCCTTGATGACCTTCATGAGCATCAATTACAGCATTAGTAAATATAAGACAATAGAAAATACAAATTGTAAACTTCGAACAACAAATTGGATATTACCTTGATGATTTAGTCGATTGTATTCCAGCTTTCATAAATGAGGTGTCATTCTTCATGGGCTTGATGATGTCTCTTCTTTCCCATTGAAAAGATGTTTTTCAACAATCTGATACCTATGATTATTGTGGAGAAAATGTCTAAACTCATCAAACACCTACTTTCCTAAACTTTTCGAATGATGACATTTCATCTTCAGACCACAAACTGGACATGCAAATTTTCTCTTTGTCTGAAGACCTAAAAGATCATGTATAATTGGATTATGTACAATTATTATGCACAACTTAAGCATTCAATAGTAATGTGTAAGCACTATAATAGGCCAAAAATATGTGATCTTAACAATATAAAATACCACAAAAACGAGTTAGCCTAGGGGCATCATGTATTGTCCATACAAGCATTGCATGGAATTGAAATTTTCGATGTCCTATCGATCTAGAGATGTCATACATGGTGATGCCATTCCATAACTTCAACAACTTGTCAATTAGGGGCTCAATATACACATTCATATCTTTAACTTAGTATTTACCTAGCAATTGAATGAACATAAACATTATGTAATTATTATAACCATTTTCATGCAGTATTTATAAATTGATTTAGATAACTATAAAATTAAAAAAATACCTGGCACAATCATTGACAACATAATGTGCTCCCTCTTTATGGACATCCATGGAGGAATGTTATTGTTAATAACAAAAATAGGCCATACTGAGTAAACAGATCTCATATCTCCATATGGATTGACACCGTCCGCCGCCAATGAAAGTTTTAGATTACAAAGTTCTTCTTTAAAGTGTGACCATGTTTCTTCTATCTCTTTAAATACAGAACCATTAGCAAGCATCCACATAATATCATCCTGACTTCTATTGTCTGCATGGTAATCCATAAATTGTGCCAAGCTAGCGCACTTGAATAATCGTTCAAGACGTGGAATAATGGGAATGTACCGAAGAACCTTGTGAGGCACTTTTTTTGTTATTTGATCTGACCGATATCTACTAGCATCACAATCAGGGCATTCTATTGCAAATTCATGTTGTTTATGTTATAGAATATGATCATTGGGACATGCATGTATTGTCTGATACTTCATTCCAATCTGATTCATAATGTTGGATAATTCTCGGTATGAACGAGGCAAAATGTTTGATGGTGTTAACAAAAACTCACTAATCAACCTACAACAAAAAATATGCATTTTTAATATAATGAATACTAATTGTATGCTAACATTGAAGATGAAAAAAATGACATACCTTAGCATACATGACATTGCTACATTGGATATACTATTCATAACCTTTAAGTTCACCAACAACACTATAGCCGAGAGTAGAGTTGTTTGGGAGCCTTCATATAAGGGCTCATGTTCCTTCTCAGGTAAAGGTATATCAAGACCATCTTCATCATTATTATCAGATTCGCTAGTACCATCATTGTGAGCCTCTTCATCACCTGCCCCAATACCATCTTCTTCAATCATGTCCTCTGGCACATTATCATCTTCTTCCATGGGAGTGTTATCCTCAACTTGGATGTTCACACCTCCATGTTCCTCCAGTAGGAAATCCACATTCAGCAATGGATATAAATCATGGCCTCCTTCAACATGACCATATTGCCTACAATGACTCTGGGTTGTTGTGATTCGAATTCTTCAATTCTTTAAGTCCTTGCACTTTTTGCAAGGACAATAACATTTATCAGGTTTTCTTCAAAACTGAGCCCACAATCAACCATTGTCTCATTATTTTATTCTAGGTTCATATTATCTTTAACAAATCTCTTCAAATCAAAGAGAGGTGTGTAGGCCTACTCAGTCAGAGTGTTTCTGCTCACCATACAACATCCCAAATGTAAGTCTCATCTAAGAATATCTTGTAAACTACATCTACTAAATAACACTACATGCATACAATCCTACTTTATTATGGTTTGATATTATGTATTCTCTTTCTTTAATTGCAAATTTTGCCTATTTGTAATCTTCCTTTAAAGCTGATATTATTTTCTTGGATTGCTTGAGAATTTTCTGTACACTTTCAGATACAGTTCAAAAAGGCGATCTTCCAAAACTAAGTTACTACATAGTGACACACAATCCTCCCTTAATTTATGACCATTCAATTATTAAAAAACTCAAATAATAAATGTCTTCTAATGACATTAAAAAACAAAAACTATATAAAATTGCTTTTTTAGCATTACAATAACTATCTTGCGCTCCAATAGATCATACACCTCTACTGTAGGTGGAAATTGTCATTAACTATTGAAAATCAATTTTTATGCAAGCAAAAATGAAGATGGAACAGTCATATATCATCTAAAACATCATTTAGAATGATTCTATACTTGCAAAGTTGAGTAAAATGTGATTTATAATAGCGAGAAAGAAACAATCCTAAATGTATCTTTGTCTCGATGATAAAGTAATATTTTTGTAAGTCAGATTACCTAATCGGTGCAACTAAACAATTCATTTTGTTGGAAGCTACCAAAGAACTTAAACAAAAAAGAGAGCATAATAGTTGAATGTAACTATCCTACAATGCTATCATTCTATCACTATCACTCTTATTCCAATGTTCATGCCTCCTTCAAGAACTCTCCTAGGATAAATATGAAGATCTCAATAACCTCAAAGCCCATGAAACTCAAAAACCATCTGAATAGTTTTGATCACATTCACATTATCCATGAGCAATGGAGCACATGACTTCATAGAAACTAAACAATAAATCAATATAAGATTTGAGGATTGTGCTTCTACAGCTATTACAAAGTAGTTTATATATGCGAAATACAGGGACTTCCAAAAATTATCACTGATCACAAATTGGAAAATCAGAACAACTTTCTACACAACTACTCTCCACACATCATTGTGGGTACTAGTACACAAGATTTGAAGCAAATATTTAGTATTAAATCTTATTCATCTATTCTACAATTCTTAGTCTTTTAAGAAATAGCTCACAGTGGGCATATGTCTCCAAGAAAAGTGCAAATGAAATTTAACAAACAAGAACAGTAACTATAAAGATGATAATGCATTTCCAAAAAAAATTATTTTGAGCACACAATAATCCAAGTTTTATCAAACATCAAGAACTCAGGGCATTCATCTATGGCCAAAACATTAACAATGGAGAAGCTAGCCAAAAACTTTTTGACTCATATCATAGTGAAAGTCATGGCTTCTACCAGGGGGAAACTATAATAACTAACTTTATTTACAACCCCCACCAAGTCAAGTATAATGGCATTCATTTAGATTTCCAATCAATTCTATTTGAGTACTTTTAAGGGTTTTAGTCCATATAGCACTAATACAAAAAATGTCAAATAGGTTAGTATGGAGAAAAATAATACTGAAATATATTTCAAAAGTCTCCTTGTCTGAATATTAAATATAAAATATCATTATTGAAAAATTGCCACCATGCAGATAATTTTAAATTGAAGTTTGTGTTTACCATGTCCAGAGAAGAATGATCTAGAAATTCAAATGCTGAGACGATCTCCCCTAACTGCTATTTTGCCACATAGAGTAGTCTCTGTAAAAAGAGAATGATTTTTTTAAAATTTTAATACAGCTGTCAACTTGAAAATAGTTCTATGCTCCACAAAATCTAAGGTATCAATTCCTATAACATATCATCTATCATCAAGTTTAAAGTGAAAGAGACCATACAAACTATTGTAAGTTGTGCCCAACTGGGACACATTTAAAATAAATTAAAATACAAATTTCAATCAAATTCATATTAAAATTAGTCATATAAATCAATACAATTGTGCCCTTGCCAGCCCCATAATACTACAGAAATTGGTAATCATATCAGATCAACCATGGATTACATTCTTTGAAGTGTCTACAATAACTAGCAAAAATCATCATTTCAAAAGTGAACATGAAAAGAAAAGTTAGAGAGATTCTCATCCACTAATAGGAATGCTTGAACATTTTTCTCTATATGTTGAGCAGAACTAACCTGAAATACATTCTATTGTATTTGTGAAGATCACAAGTTGTCCCTCTTCAACAGACCCCTCTTGTACACTCTCTAGTTATAGTAGCCACATGGACTCTTGTAGCAATTATACAGGCACAAAATCCAAATAATTGCTTCTCTAAAGTAACAAAGTTTGAGCTGGGAATTCAAGAGCTTTTATGCAAGTATTTTCTCAAATTTTAAGGTATTTTGGTCTTACATATCCACTTTGAGCATTGTATGATAACTAATCTCCAAATTATAATCTTCAAAACATCAAAAGCAATGTAGGTAGAAAACTGTATTTAATACATTTGTCTTATAATTGAAATCCCATAATATTAATAAAATATTATGACTATCAAGTCAAATGGGATGACCTTGAATGCTAAATCATAGAGACTTTCATAATGAAAACATGTAATTAAATCACAAGGATACATGTTACATGCCTAAAATGTAGAACTATTGAACATTGAATTCATGTATAGTATTGGAAAGTGTTTGAATGTCAAATTAGATTAACCATGATATTTGATTTGAGAAACACCAAGTGGACATTCCCTTGCCAAGAGTTGCTTAGATGCGTCATCATACCTTTCCCATGGTTCCATAATGTGGTCAAGTTGCCAAAAATTCCTAAAGGTATTTAAGTCAAAGTGGTTGTTGAAGTGTCCTATATGTTTTTTGACAAGTAGGATTGGTTATAAAATGTAATGTCTACATTTTAGCTTGCCATGATTTATGTTTGGATTGACCTATTATTGGCCCTCGTAGGTTAAGGTTGATGGCTAGAGGGCCCCATCTGGCAAAACAAGAGGATCTTTCCCTTCTATAATACAAAAGTATTTAGGATTGCTCCTCATTTGTTTCAGTTAGCTACACTTAAAATTTATAGTAAGTTATGTATCCAACATTTGTACATTTGGCAAGGCACCTGGACCAATCTCAACATAGTGACGACCCTTGGCACTACTGATTTTATCGAATATTCAGGAAATTACTCGTTATAGTGGGTTAGGAGTTAATAGAGAGAACCATTAATATTTTTAGTAAGGTAGTTGGTTGTGTGATGGAAGCAATGGTTGACCAACTGGTTCAGATGAGACAAAGAGATGATGAGTAATCAATGAGATATTAAAATTATAGTAACAGTAATAAAGCTATTTATAATGGTTATATTGTAAATTTATTACTTATCTTCATAAAGTATTATTGAGGAGCCATTATATTTAATGGAAAAGTATGCCTTTAATAATGACATAACTTAATTCAAACACAAAAAATAGTTATATAAGTCATTGAAGTGACATATTGGTGAAGCCTCATGAGTCAAACTTTATTGAGGAATTATAAAAGCCCTAGAAATGAAATTGATTGATTTTTTTTTTATGAGTTTTGACTTTTATATTGGATGTTCCAGGGAAGAGTGCAATGTGACCTAGGGTTTCAGACATTTTTAGCATTGAAGGACGATATCTTCAATGTTTGTGCAATCTTAAAGCTATGAAAAAACTAGTTGAATCATTGTTTGATTGTGGGCTTCATAGAGAGGTCCATTTTAGTTAAATTAGTGAACCTAGGGAGCTTTGTAATTAAAATAAAGGTGTGTTTGTAGATACTTCCCAAGGCTAGTCTTCAGCTACATTTTGTTGACTGAAAATTAAAATTTCAAAGGCAGTCATACAACATTACAGGCCCCACACGAGACCCTTAGCACAACATTTGGTTTTTAGGCCAAACTGCCTAGAAGTTATGCTTTATTATTATCCTATTGGATTCCCAGGTCTAAATAGAACATTGTGCACAAATTGGAGGGGTTTCTAGAAAATCTCCAAGGGATGTGATTTAATTCTAGGTTCTTTATCCAAGATGAAAACTCATTTCAGTATTTAACAATCACAATTACTTTGCAATATAAATATCAATAAATAGAAAGAAACTCATGCATGTGATTTGCAAGTAGTTTCAGATTTCATTTCATGCAAGCTTTGTGTTTTATTTTTATTATTTTCAAAAAAAGGAAAGCATAAAAAGCATATATTCTTAAAAATACAAATACAATCCAAAACATTGCAAAAATAAACCAGAAACAGTCACAGGATGGATAAAGAGAACTAGTAGGGTTCATCATAGTAGTATCAAAGAATTTTCCTATCATCCTGCAAGGTTGGGGTTTCATATACAGCTGCAATTATTTGATCCACATAGGTACTATACACATAAGGGAAGCACAGAACATGTTGATCAATTACAAGATTACCATTAAAGATAATGGGTGATAGCAGAGGTGGTAGTCCACCTAGAAATGCAAGAAATAATGAAGAAAGAGAGGCAATGGATATATTTAGGGGTTTTGCAGTGGGACAAACAACTGGTGACAAATGTTTTGTTGCAGCTTGCCGCATCTTTATGGAAGATGTCTTGCCTAGAGGAAAAAGTCACAATCAAGAAGAGCATGATAGTGGAGATGGGACCCCTTGGGCAAGAAGATTTTCTACAGACACCTATGAAAATCCTACACATCCAATGTTCTTGAGGAGAATCTAAGGAAGGGAGTGTAGAAGAAGAAGGTGCAACAATTGTTGATAGTGTCTTGGCCATGCATGATGAGTGGGAGGCATTTCCACAAAGAGTTAAAGATCACTTTCCCTTTGATAGATTCATGACTCAAAAATAGATAACATAGTAGGCCAAGGCAACAAAGAAGACCAAGGAACCAAAATAATGGTCTTCAACATGGTACTAGCAGGCTCAAACTTCATACATTTGATGGCAGAATGAAGGTTGCAGATAGAGATTAGATTAGTAAATTAGACACTTTCTTTATTCTTCATGCAATGACAAAAGTACATGCAATTAAGTTTGCAACATTGCATCTAGATGGTGCAACTCACAATTGGTGGCATCATGAGATGGTTACTATGTTGCATAACCTCATTATTTCCTATCAAGAATTCTAAGAAAGATTGATTAGTATTAATAATATGAACATCACTCCCACATCCTTAGATGTAGGCATCCTTCTATGCATAGTCGACATGGCAAAGCATGGACTGGTTAAAAGTTTCATCTCACCATCAATAGTCTCTTACATTGTTAGAGCTTGATTAGATTCCTGAACCCTTTAGCTGGTTGCAATTTGTTTTCTAGAAGAAGTT
Organism: Cupressus sempervirens; assembly: GCA_028749045.1. Taxonomy (NCBI): domain Eukaryota; kingdom Viridiplantae; phylum Streptophyta; class Pinopsida; order Cupressales; family Cupressaceae; genus Cupressus; species Cupressus sempervirens. The sequence continues at coordinate 182,627,826 of CM053786.1, read as the reverse complement.
GAAGAGCATCAATTGTGATATCGTCTACATTTGCAAAGTCGATATCCATTGATTGAACAGTGTAAGTCTCTTTGTGATACAAACATATCACATCATTACAATTGAATGAGAGCCCACAACTAGAAGAAACTCTAGGATATTCTCATTTGATCACACAATCTGTATAGTGTATACATCATTTAGCATATGAGCTTCCTTATTCAAGAGATTGTCAGAGATTTGGTCTTTTAGTTGGAATACTAAGTATTTGGTTCTACATGTTGAAGTGGTCATAAAAATCACATCAATAGAATGCAAGTACAATAGTGAGCCTCTTGTAATACTAATTCATCCTCACCATGGCTTTTCCCTTCTTGGGTATTCTACATAAAGTCTTGGTTTTCTTGTGTGGTGTGTGTTGTGTGTTTTTTATTTACTTATGTACTTCTATTCAGATGGTTAAAATGTTAATGAAAAGCTATGATTTAATTTGTGCTTCTCCATGTTCAACAATATAGAGGGAACAACTGACATTGTTAGAAGAAAGCTATGATGATGTTAATGCCAACGGTGCCTCTAGCATTTCCTACCCAAGGCTTATTTTTAGCTGTGGGAGTTGTCTTTGATGAGGTAGTTACACCTAAAAACCCATTTATTGATTAAATTTAACATCTAGTTTCTCATTAGTCGACAAGTTGTATCACCCTGGGATTGAATTTGATAAATGTTCTAATAATAAAATCAGGTATAATTCCTAACATGTGAATTTTCCATTGGAAAATAAAACTCAAAGTGATTTTTTCAATCTACTAACCAAATTAAGAAAGTAATCAATGTCATGTGGTATATTTATTGATTGACAACTAATCTGGCTGCAGGTGAAATGAATCAAGTAAAATAGTAAATAAATTAAGAGAAATGTGAAAGGCACCAACCCCTTTGAATCAAACAAGTAATGTTGGTAGATCGAATGGGTTGCAAAAGTTGAAAGGATAGTCAAAAGAAATCTAAGAGGGAAAATCAAATCATCCAAGAAAATCAGAAAAGTTGATTCATTTTTTTCTCTGGAGGATGAACCATATGACTCCTAGCTATTGAAATTCTAACAATTTTTAATTGAATCTATAGAATCTACCTATACTCAGATTTTCTTTTGTACAAAGGCCAGAACCTTTGCAGTCAATGTTTGTGTTTGATTAATAAATCATCTTTTTTCATTTCTTCCCAGTTTCCAGTTTGAATATTGTAATTATATGGAAAATGATGTTGCAGCATATATGAGTGTCCTTCAACAAATCAAACAAAATTCATTCCTTTGAATTTGTAGTATCTATGCTTTAAACTATATCATGACAGGTTGTTGTAAAATTGGTTTAAAATGTTTGTGTGGGAATGTGTAATGTCCCCTTTTATCTCATCTTGGTTGGTGGTTTGGATTAGCCTATCATTAACCCTCATAGGCTAAGTCAGACAGTTAGAGGGTTCCCAATTGGCAAAATGGGAGGTCTTTACCCTTTTGAAGTACACAAGCATTTAGGATTGCTCTTCATTTGGTTCAATTTCATAAACTTACTAATTATAGTAAGTTATTTATCCAACAGTTCTATATTTAACAGGGCACCTAGATTGGCCTCAATTGCAGTGATGATCTTTGGCCCCTTCATTTTGATCAAGTATTCAAAGATTTACTAATTATAGTAAATCGAGGGTTGATAGAGATGGACCCTTACTACTTTTTGTAAAGCACCCTGGTTAGCAGTAAATGCAGTGGGCTAAGTCTTGGTGAAGTCAGAATTGATTTACAATGATTAATGGTGGACTTAAATTATTGTAATACTTTAATAAGAAAGTAATTATTAAGTTCATATCATTAATTGAAATACAAAGTGACTGTAATAAATTTATAATGCAAAGTCACTTTAAGTTATTCCAGTTGGTTTGAGAAGCTACTTCATAAGGAGGAATCAAAAGTAAAGAATTTCTATTTCATAAGGAGTAATTAAAAGTAAAGAATATTTTATCCCATATTGCTAGAATTACAAGCATTCAGCAACTAAAAATCTATATAAGAAAGGCCATCCTTTCATTTGAGATATGTTATGAGAATTGAATGTTGAAACTTTTTCTCCGTTGTTGATAAAAATCAATGACTAGATTATCTAAGGACAAAGATCCTTAAAATAAGTGAAAACTAGATGAAAACCCATCTGTTTAGTTTAGTGGATTCAATCAAAATTCATATTAAAATTGAATTGCAAATTTCAGAGATAAATAAGAATTTCTAATAAATGGAATATGACATGCAATAGAAGCAGGTTTGAAAGTCCAAGTACAAGATATTGAAACTTTCTCCTTCATATTTGATAAGGTTTATTAGCTGCTGGATGATTTGGAATAGATGTTTGAGGCAGTCATTCACATCAAAGCTTGAGAACATGGGCAGAGATGAAAGATAATAAATAGTCTGTGCAGTCCCAATCATACCCCATCTGTCCAAGTCTTTTACAGTCACAAGCCTTCATCTAGAACATATTATTGACTAGTTAAATTTATTAAGTTTGCAGCATTGAGGTATTGTAAAATTTAAAAACTCTTGGGGTATTTTTAAGGTTATGTAATAATTAAAGATTTTTCATTTCATGAATGTCTGTAGTAGTCTAATATTGAGCTATGAGCTCAAAAGACTTCTGCTATATGTTTGATTAAATGAAATCACAAAATAGACAAGTTTTAAAGTAGTTTTTTTCATGTCAACTATTTCTATACTACTATGATTGTGCACTAGTAAACTGCATGGTTATCAGTCATTTGTATGACAATTTATTATAAAAAATCAGAAACTTTTATCACTGTATGTGTTTGATTAAATGTTGATGTATTAAGCCTTGCTATGTTTGATGAAATTAAGCTTGAATACTATCTATTTGGTTTGTGATTTCTTACTAACTAAAGATTTCAATAATCATACAATTGTTTGATGGAATTCATATGTAAGGAGTTTGTATTTGATTTTTGCAAGGCATCTGTTTGATGATATTTCTTCAAAAGACATTTAATATTTTTGGCAAAAACTTGGTTTGGTTTAAAGTCCACCAGCTGTGATTTCTACCTAGATGCTTGGCAACCAAAATTTTTCATCCTAAATAGCAAACTCTTTCTTATCTTAACCCTATTATATGTGTTCAGATTATAATTTTTAGTCATTAGGTTTTAAATTCTATGTTTTCAGAAGCACAAGCCATATGATTTTCATTTTCATATCATGATTAAATCTCGTTTTTGTATTTGAAAGAAGCAAGGTTTTTTGATATAATGAGACACCATTTTATTAGTCTCCACATTATAGACAGGTTTCAACTGAACATTCATTTATAAGACTTTAGTAAACATAACAAACTTGTTTTCATGTATATTGAGCCTGGGGGGACCTAAAATCCCCTTGAAGAGAGGAGTTGGTTTGCTACAAAAAAAAAAATTTGTCTTTCAAGTCTTTTCCTACCAAGAAAAGGATGGGATTGTCATATCTACTTCAAATTTTCATTATAGCTAAAGAATTAATAAAGGAGAAGTGAACCAAAAACTTTCAAGGCTTCATTGGAATAGAAAACTGTTTCAGTATTTCAAGACTTTTACCAAGTAAAGTATGTGCTTACTAACTTCTAGATTTGTGAAGCATGCTAAAAAAAAGTCTATTATCATCCATTAGTATGAATTTAATATTTGGACATAGATCCAAATGGATGAGAGAAAATTTGAGCCATAAAATGGACAAAACCTTATAGAGAGAATACAGGTGTCCAATGAACTAAGAACACTCTGCAGAACTGAAATTAGTCAAGCAGGTAATTCGAGAACTCTTATCCCATTTTAGAAGAGTTTTAAGGTTAACACAATGCACTATAATTTTTGTATCACAAATTGGAGCCATATAAAAAACACGACATAAGATGTGGGCAATAAAGAGGTGTATTTAGGCCCAAGTTTGATTGCAGCGAGTTTCTAAAAAATCTTTTATGAGAAACATCATCATCTATAAAACAACTTTTTGACCTGAAAGAATTAACAATGGCTTTGTTTTTTAAATTATGATGAGTAGAAGAGAAAGAGAAAATGTAAAGGCATTGAATAGCTTTGGAACTTGCCTTTGCAACTGTCTGATAGATAACAAACTCGGAATGATATCTAATGACCAGATTCTTACCTCCTTTCTCCTCTGTTGTTGACCCTGCACCAAACTCTTTCCCACTGCAGTCACGTGCATGCCAAAACAAAAAAAAATTAACACTGCGGTGACCTTTTTTATTATCCACATCTTATGTTGTGAAGGTTGGAATTTAACCAATTTAACCATGGTCAAAATTTTGACCATATTGGGCCCATTTTTTCAAAAAAATGAATTGAACAACCCAAATAAGCCTTTGGTTAAAAAATTTGGTCAAAAATGGGGGCCTAATGTACTAGTGGAAAAATAGGGTGTTTAGGTAAATTTCCATCTCTCATTCTATCCTTGTAGGTAAAAAAGAAGAATTGCATTATTGAGAATTATTGAACTAACATTCATTCGTGTCTACATTTTGGAGTTGGTGGCGGTGTTGGCTTTTCTCAAAGGAGTGAGGCAAGAAAAAAATAGAAAATGGTTGAGGCTCTATAAATGAACCCCACTTCTATCTAAATAAAGATAATCTTTGATGGGGTTGCGAAAAGAAGCCCTAGAGTTTTTGCATGTTGAGGGAATGTTAACTATGATAAGGGAGATATTATTATGGTAGTTTTTTTTCTATTGGGGATTCAATATAAAAATATAGTTGAATTTATAGGTCTTCTTCATAGACTTATACTGGGTAATAGGCATTATTGGAGAAAAAATTAGATTAAGGGGGCTTCTAATTACATCCTTAATTATATTGACAAAATTGAACCTCTTCATGGATGATTGGTATTATAATTATGGAAGCCAAAACTATAATCATTAAATTTCATAGTATTTTTATATCCCACCATTATAGGGAAGTTAACATTATTTCTAATACTATTGCCAACTTCTTTTTAAAATCCAATGTCATTATTATTTGACATACTATAGAAAAATAAAAATTGAATTTAAAGGCCCTTATTGTTTGTGACAAGACACATAGTATATGTGTAAATTTTTGACATCTTATAAATAATAATGAAAATGTATCATATTATGAAATTACGGAAGGTGGTTTAATTACCATGTTTGGGAACTTTTGACACAGTTTATTAGATAAATTTATTTTATTTTCTTTGAGCATTTTACAAATTTTAGCATTGATTCTTATAGTAGTGCCTCTAGGAATAATATCACATGGGAGGTGATTTAAGTTGCAAGGAGCCATCTAAGTACAAAAACTAGAGGAAGGAAGAGAAATTTTGTGAAAAGATGAAAAGAGGATATGACTATGGCTGCAATGAGTTCGTAACATATAGTGGAGGTCATTAATGAAGTGGTCATCCTTAGACCTAAAGTTATGATTTATCTTTACTGATTGGAAAATATATGAGTGAGATGTTAAGATATTTCATAAGAGGAAGACTAAAATTGATAAAATTGTTAAGCCCTCAAATGAGTTTCGTGTGGTTGATACCATGAAATTAATCTAGACTAGAGTTTTGGTGGCAATAATGGAGTATATTATTCTATATGGTAGATATGATAGGGAAAACTCTTACCATATCATACTAGAGAATTATTTTAGACACAAGAGAAGATTTATTTTCCGATATTATCTTCTTTTTTCTTTGAGTCAAAGCTTTATTGTGCATAAAAGGAAGTCTAGAAGGTCCATTGTACATGAGGTTCTAATTCTCTGTATGGAGATTGTATTAGGAAGAGTGTACCAAAGCCTAATCATCCTAATGTGCTAGTGAAGGGTGGCCCCTATAAGGATCCTAGGTGTACTAAGTGAAAGGACAAATTTATTGAATTTTAAGGGGATATGGAGTCATCCCCTATTTCTAAGAAATGAAAAAATGTTGTTCATGATAAGGAGCTTGAAATAGAGTTAGAGGGTGCTAGTGTAGAGGACCTTTTTAGGCTGGTAATATGGAGGATGGTGTTGGAATTTTGACTAAAAAGAAGGAAAGGGTGAGTGTGAAGTGTTATAGATCTATGGTGAAGATGATTAGTGTATAAGTCTACCCTAATCCCACTAACTCTAAGTCTTCACCTCCCTCTCCCTAGATTAAGGATAAAGCTTATTTCCTGGCCCAGAGTGGTATCAAGGATTAGAATGTATAGGATAAGGTTGATGATGATTATGAGAAGGAAGATACTATCCTATTTGATTATGATTATTTAATTGATCATGATTACCCTATTCTCACTAGAACTTGGCTGACAAGGTTAGAATCAAGAAGAATAAGAAGAAGCCATAACTTATTTCTTCATCAAAGGAAAAAGATAATGTGGAGGTTAAAATGTGCACTCCTATGTTCAAGAGCATTGATTCAGATGAACTAAATATTAAAACCTTTGTGGATAATTTTCAAGATAAAGGAGAACTAACTTTGGGTATCCTTTAGACTATTAGGCCATGTCCCTATATTCATTTTGGCTTGATAAATGGGATTTTAATTCCATTAAGAAAATTTATTTAAAATCTTTGAGCGTGAGGTTTGATGTCATTCATAAATAACTTCAAGAAGACACTGCTAATTAGGGGGCATATCATGCTAATGGGTTGGACATAAAGATAGAGGGATAACTGGGAAGAATAGATAAAGTGGAAAATACAATAAAAAATATCCTCAATAGTAGTTAGGAAATTATATCTTCCTCAATGGATTACCTCAATAAGGTCATTGGTAACATGGAACAAGACTTAGGTGCAATGATTTTGTTAGATGTCCAGATGTTAGGGACTCCTTTGGGAAAGTTGCTAGTCCTAGAAAATGTACAAGTTCTAGAAACAATAAGAATATGGTAGGCCAACAACATCAAGATCTCATGGATATCAAGACAATTATTTAGAGAATGGTAAGTTTAGAAAAGCTAAGGAAACCGATGTTAAAGAGATGGGTTTACCTTATTTTGTCTTTTTCCTTTCTAGTTTTGGGGTCTAATTTATGTCCATGTCTATTTATTGTTGTTTTGATCTAGTTTTTATTTATTGGGTTTTTTTGTTACAATTTTGGTGCTATTAGATTTTCTACCATTATCCTATCTTGAGGCTTTATTTGAAAATCTTAATGTAATGATTGAAGGGGTTTTAGGTCTCCAAGAAACCTATTTTTGTACTTAGTAGAAAACATAGATGATTCTTAAAATCAAATTGAAGCCTTGCTCTACCAATAAGGTAAATTGAAATACTATTGCGAACCAAATTAAATGCTACCTCAAATTCTAGACTAATTTAAAACATAATTCTAGAATTGACATAACACTAACTCTAACCCTAACCCTAACCCTAAACCAAAATAGAGTGAGCTATTAAATCAAAATTTATAAGAACTTTTATTGTAATTATATATTTTTTAAGTGTATTTAATCTAAATGAAACCTTGACTCGATTAGTGAATGATAATTTTACACTAACCAAATCATAACTCTAACACATGTATTGAAATAAATTAAACCCAACCTTGGCATTGAAGTAGATTGAATCCCCTTGATAAAGGAAAATTATAGTGAATCCTTTCTCATACCATAATTAAGATTTTTTAACATAATGTAAAGCTAAAATATATTGAATGCTAACCCTAATCCTAAACCAAGCTAGGAAAAAAACCAAAAGCCCAAATTGCACAATAATTATTATGTTAAGCCTAAACCAAATGAAATTGAATTCAAGGTTAGGCTAAACTAAAGGGAAACATGCAAAAAAACAGGAGAACAAAACACTAATAAAAAATGAAAAACTAAATCATACTAAATTATATAAACAAGGTTGGGAGGAGAAGTGATGAGAAGCACTAGGTGCTAGCTAGGCTAGGGCTCTTTCCCTAGACTGTAATCATTGTTTGATCTTTACTGGTTTTTTTTCTGTTCTATTTGGATTGTTTGCTGTTGGACATAGTTTGCGTGGGTGTTTTTGGAAATCTTCTGTAGTCAATTTTGGATTGGGGTTTTTATTTTTTGCATGGCAGGGCCTAGGATTTCATCTGCAATGGTGAGAACAGATGGTTCTTCTCCAATTGTGCATGCAATGAGATCTAAATCATTTTATTTAGGGGAGAGCTCCAAGTTGAAAAAAGTTAATGGTTTTTTTTCATGTAGCCATGATTTCCCTATTCTGGTTATTCCTCTAGTGGCTATAATGGAGGACATTGAATATTGGATCAAGCATGCTTTGATATGCAAATTTCTTGGAATCCAAATTCCCCTATCTACTCTTGACACATGGATCCACTGCTCATGGTAGATGGAAGGCGATATGGAGATTATGTTGGCAAGGAATAGTTATTTTTTGTTGTATTCTCTTGCATGTCTGATCGTGATCATGTTTTTGAAGGAGGCCCTTATTTCTACAACCATGTGGGGTTATTTGTCAAAGTCTGGCATTCAGGATTTAATTTTGCTGAGGATCTCCCTTCAACAGTGCCAGTTTGGGTTCACTTGCCTCACCTTCCCTTAGAATTTTGGCATGAAGACATCCTCCGGAAAAGTGTTGCTTTTTTGGGAAAGCCAACTATGATCGCACATCAATCCCTCGATAAAAAGATTATTTCTTATGCTAGAATTTGTGTTGAAATTAATTTGAATAACCCATTACCGAATTCTTTGGAAATTTGTCTTGGGGCTTCTTCCTGGGTGCAACAGTTAGATTATGAATCCCTCCCTTTCTACTATTGGATTTGTCATAAGTATGGTAATTTACAGTGTCAGTGTCCCCGTAACTTGACTTCCAAAGGAGTGGATGGTTCTCTAGCTGGCAATACTTGTGGTTTGGCAAATACTACAAGGAAATGACAATCCCAAATGGCTAATACTACCAAGGGGACGAATCTGCAAGATGCTACATGTAAGGGTAAGGCTCAAATGTAAGATAAGGATGTATTTACCTCAGCTCGCCCATGAGCTAAGGGGTGTGGTCAGAAGAGGCCTTTGAAAGAAAGATTATCTTATTCGGGTTTTAATCACTTTGAGGTGCTGGATAGTATGGTTCTAGAGGAGGGTATTCCTCCTCCTATCTCTTCTAATCTAGTTTGCCCAGATGAGGGATTTGTTCCTAATGAAACTTGTGGGGCATCCCAAATTATGGTATATCAGAACTGTAAGGTCCCTGTAGCTCCTATGTTAGAGGCTCTAGTGACACCTACGATGTTGGAGGATAATGATGTTGTTCTGGCTAACTTGGTTAAGGATGTGCTACCATCACGTATGGGCAAGGGATCTCCTCTCCCCTTGGGGTTGATGCCTAGACCCTTTAAGCGGGTTTCTTTTACTCCCCCTCTAAGGAGTGGGCACAAAATAGACCAAGAGAAGATTAAACTCGTAGGAGATATATTGACTGAGTTTGGGTCAATAAAACCTTTGGATGCTCCTTTTCCCAATTCTACCCAATGGTGATTATTCTCTAATGGAATGTTAGGGGGTTGAATAGCATCCCTAGGAAAAAGGCTATTTAGAACTTGGTGGTTGACCATAGTCCTAATTTTTTTGTGTCCAAGAGACTAATCTCTTTGTTTAGTCTATGGTCCAACATGCCTCTAGTATTTGGTCTCATGGCCAATGCCAATGTGTTGGGGCAATAGGTAGTCCTAGTGGTTTAGCTATAATTTGGGATCCACAAAAAATTTCTCCCCTTGGATGGGTGTCTTCTCACTCAGCTCTCTCTATGGTAGCTTCTGCTTTAGATTCAGGAGAGGTAATCACGGTTACTAATGTGTATGTGCCTGTTGATCTTGTGGGAAAGGAGGAACTTTGGAGCCATATTCAATATGTTAGAAATTGTCACCCTTATCATCCTTAGGTGTTAGTAGGGGACTTCAATTTAGTTTTAGGTCTGGAGGAGAAGCAAGGCGGTTTGGCTAGATTGGGGCCTTCTTTTGCTCTTCTTTAGCAACACATATATCTTTTGCATCTCTCTGATGTTAAGCCTTCTAATGGTCTCCATACTTGGAATAATCGAAGGACTAGAGTTGATGCTATCTCAAAATGTTTGGACAGATTTCTTATTTCTTCCTTCTATGTTAGTGTCACCCTTACTCTCTCTTCAGAAATCCTTGATTGGAGGGGTTCTAATCATTGGCCAATCAATTTTTTTTCTATTGGGGCTTGTGTTCCAAAGTATCCTCCTTTTAACTTCCAATTGATGTGGCTTCGTGACTCCTCTCTTCATGATTTTGTTTTATGTTGGTGGAAAGATGGTACTCTTGCATACGGTACTACAATGTTCTCAGTTTCTAAAAGGCTTCAATATGTTAAAAGGTAGCTCAAGATATGGAATAGACAATGTTTTGGGAACCTTCACTCTATCAAGAGGCTTGCTCAAGAAGATCTTGATATCATCACAAGGGACATTAGAGATCGCGGTTTCTCAAAGAATCTTGGAAGGGTTGAATCCCTTGCTTCTAGAGCTCTAGAAGAATGGGAACTTTGTGAGGAAATTTTTTGGAAGCAAAAGGCTAGAGTTGATTGGCTCCAGGAAGGTGATCAGAACACTGTCTTTTTCCATAGAATAGTGCAATCTCGTCAGAATCAAAGCAATATCTCTTCTTTGGTTAATTCTCAAGGTATCCAACTGAATTCCTTTCCAGCTTTGTTCTAGGAGGCTACTTGGTACTTTTCTACCCTCTTCTCTAAGGACTCTCCTCCTACTGATAATGAAGAAAATATTATTTTGTCTTGTATTCCTTCCCTTATCACTCAGGAAATGAATGATTATCTCATGTGTCCAATATCTTTGGAAGAACTGGAGGAGGTGGTCTTTGGCATGCCTAAGGGGAAGGCTCTTGGTCTTGATGGCTTTCTATTTGAGTTCTTTTAGGAATTTTGGGACATCATTAATCATGATTTGTTGGAGGTGGTTAAGGAATCCTATTTTAGCAAGCAGATGCTTCGAGCTTTGAATTCTACATTCTTGATTCTTATTCCTAAGAGAGAGGGTGCTAATCAATTGGAGTTTTTTAGACCAATTGCCTTATGTAATATGGTTTATAAAGTTGTTACTAAGTTGATTGCTGAGAGAATTAAAAAGTGGCTTCCCATTATTATCTCAGAAGAACAAGGTGATTTTGTTGCTGGAAGACAAATTTTGGATGGGGTGGTTATTACTACTGAGGCTATTCACTTTATGGCTATGTCAAGGGAGAGAGCAATGTTTGTTAAGATAGATATGGCTAAGGCCTACAATAAAGTTAAATGGAGTTTCCTAAGGAGTATTCTTCTTTATTTTGGATTTAGCTCTAACTGGATGAGTTGGACTATGAGTTGTGCTACTTCTACCTCTTTTTTTGTTCTTATTAATGGTCAACCTTCTCAGCTATTTGTTGCCTCTAGAAGCCTCTACCAGGGTGATCCTCTCTCCCCATATCTATTCATCATCATGGCTGAAGGCTTGGGTAGATTAATTAAGTTTCAAGTGTCCCAGAATTCTATTCAAGGGTGGCGGTGGGGTAATTGCTTACCTTCTCTTTCCCATCTTCAATTTGTTGATGATTTTTCTCTTGCGGGTCTTGCTAGGATCAAGGAAGCTGAAGCCTTTCGACATGCTTTGGACATTTATTTGGCAACTTCAAGCTAGAAAGTTAATGAGCACAAATCTTCCATTTACTTTTTTAACACTCCTAATTCTATTCAGCACAAGATTGTTGGTATCCTATGGTTTCAGATTGGGTCACTTCCTTTGACTTATCTTGGCATTCCTATTGTTATTTCTAGGCAGCCATGTCTCTTTTGGAAAAAATTGATTACCAAGCTTTAGGATAAGGTAAATCATTGGACTCATAGATGGCTTTCTACTACTTCTCGGGTTACTCTTCTTCAATCTATTATCCAAGCTCTTCCTACTTATAGAAGCATGGTTTAGGTTACTCCTCTTTACTTTCTCAAGGAGTTTGATGCTCTTTCTTGACTATTCCTTTGGAGTGGTAATTTGTGTACTACCAAATGGAGCTTGATTAGTTGGGAAACTATTTGTAGGCCTAAAAAAGAGGGTGGTCTTGGTCTTCGATCAACTCTCTTGAGTAGTCAAGCATTGGCTACTAAACTTTATTGGTGATGGTGCTCTTGACAACATCAAATTTGGGCTCGTATTATCACTCATAAATATTTTCATGGTGTTGATTCTTGTTGTGTTTATGCACTTCCTCTTGAAGGTCGTGGCTCAATGGTCTAGCATACTTTGAAGATGGGTGCGATGTTAGTCAAGAGGGGTTTGTTCTAGATATGTAAAAGAGGTTCTGAGGCTTTGTTTTGGTCTGATGCTTGGGATAGATTCCCTTCCATTTTATCCATGTACCCTCATCTTCAGTATCTTTGTGACTCTTTTCATGCCATTGGATAGGATAAAGTGGCTCATTACAAGACTCCTTATCAATTAGGACCTATTGTTGGTTACAGATGGAAGCATTCTTCTAATTGGCCTCCTAGAGGCATAGACGTGGATCGTCAGGAGCTTTCTCAGATTTTGGCCTCTAGAGAGTGTTCCTCTTTGCTAGGTCCAGATGTTTTGGCTTGAGGAGGTACCTTGTCTAGTAAATATCATGTCTCTTCTGGGTATCAGGAGATAACTAGACAATTATTTGGGGATGCTAAGGTCCCTTGGTGGAAGTAAGTTTGGAATAAAATTTCTTGGTCCAAGTGCAATTTTTTCATGTGGCTAGTGGCTCACAACTGCTATCTTACATGGGATAATCTTTGTAAATGTGGATTTCAGGGCCCCTCTTATTGTGTTTTTTGTGGTAATGGAGAGGAGTCTGTCTCCCATATGTTCCTCCATTGCTCCTATTCTATTCAGCTATGGCACCTTTGGTGGAGTGCTTGGGGTTGCTCTTGTAGGCATGCTTCCTCTTTGCCTGAGTTTTGGGCCCGCTTGGGCAGTGCTCCCTCCAAGTCTTCTCCTCTCCATGCTGGTTGGATTGCTGGCCCATCATTCATGCTTTGGCATATCTGGTTGGAAAGGAATCATCGAATATTCCATGATGTTCAGCTTGGTGTTTTGCATCTTTGGTTGAAAATCTCACATTCTCTTTAGGAAATTATTCAAGTGAAGTGTGAGCTAGATGGGGGTATGGATCTGGTGATCTTGCTAAATGCAATCCCCTCAATTTTCATCTCCAGGATGGGGCTACAGCTCAAAGGTTTCCTTCTCTGTCCAGGCAGCTTCAACATCAGAGGAAAGGTCAGGTAAATTGGGATGGGCATTGGACTACTCCTCCTTGTGGAGTTCTAAAAATTAACACCGATGGTTCTTCCCGAGGGAATCCAAGCCCTGCTCGTATTGGGGGAGTGGTTTGTTGTAGTTATGGTGATGTTAAATTCTTTTTCTCAGTTCATAAGGGTAATTACACTAACAATCACATGGAAGCTTAGGCTATTTTATATGCTATGGAATAGTGTTGCCTACGAGGATGGAGTAAGATTATCTGTGAGTCTGATTGTCAAGTGGTGGTGAACTTGATTTCCTTGCAGGAGCTTGAGGATGTTAGTTGGCAATTGGCCACTATTGTTAATCAGATTATTCTCTTCTCTATGTCTTTTCAACTCAATAGGTTCACTTATATTCCTTGTGAATGGAATAGAGTTGTTGATTGTTTAGCCAAATGGGCTTCTAGTCATGATCTGGGTTGGAATATTATGGATAGGGGGCAACTTTCTTTTGAGATGGTGCCAGAATTTGATGATCTTGTTGCTCAGGATCGAGCTCCTTGTTGAGCTCTCCTTGTTGTATTCCTTTCTATCTTAATAAATTTGTACCCCTCTTTTTCCAAAAATACAAAAAAATAAAATGAAAAACTATTAAAAGTTAAACATAATAAAACAATTAAAATAAAAGCCACTTGAAAAAACAAATGAAATTGAATAAGAAATCATGCACTGAACCAAATTGAACACTAAATTTGATCCAACCTTAATCTAAAAGTAATTGGACCCTCAAGCTAATATTAATTAAACCTAAATAATAAATCAAATTAAGTTACAAGGAGACTAAAATAAATCAAAACATATTTGATTTTTTGTATTTATAATATTATTCTTTTTTATTTAAAATATAAATTATTTATTAAATTAAATTAATTTAAAACTCTATTTCATAGATAAATTAAAATAATTGTATTTATTTAAAATTAATTAGTTAGAACATTTTTAATACACTTCATTTTAAATTATTTTAAATCTAAAGAAAAATAATCATAAAAAATCAAATAGATAAAATTATATAAAATATTAAAATTTATATAATATATTTTTATTTAAAATTTAGATGTGCAACTCTCTATGATAATAATAGGTTAGTGGAGATTTCACCTTTGTGGGCATAACAACACAATCGCCACTTTACTGCCATATTGTGACATTTGAAATACAAAGAAATAATTTCAGTATTCTTCTTTGTTGGCTTTCCACTACTACTACAACATTATACCTAGCCCAAACGGTTTTGAATATAAGGTTAGCTTGAATGTAATATCAACAAAAATTAAGCCCGTTAAAAATAAAGACAATTGAACACTAAAATAAAAATTATATAAAAATATAAACCAAATTAAACAAGTGTCATATAGTGGTAAGTATTTATCATTTAGTGTAACTATAATATTGAATATAGTTTAACTCGTTAAAAATTAAAAAATCACATAAATAATTAGAATGAAATCTAATTTATATAGCTAATCACCTTGAAAATAATTAATTTTAATTATTTTATAAGTTCCATATTTTACAATTTAGAAGTTGACGTAGTAATTTCTTTAAGATTATTAAAATTAGTTGTAACTTAAGTTTTAGTATAGTGTGGTGGTAAAGTGGTTGTTGACACACATGCTCTCACACACACACACACACGTATATGTATGCATGTATAAATATATGTATATGTTTAGGTATGTATATGTATGTGAGTGTGTGTGTGTGTGTGTGTCTATATATGTATATATACATACATACATACATACAAATAAAGAAGATGAAAAAACCCATTGCATAACGATTGATTCTACCAAAGCAAATTCATTAATTTGACAAGCATAAAGAGGAAGAGTGATTTTTTTAAATTTTTTCTTTTGGGAAGATTCTCTTTAGGATCATTTTGTTTATGTCTTTAAAAACTTTTAAACTCAAAATTTTCTATTGACAATAATTGATTATGTTAGCCTATGCAATATTGACCATCTTTCCTATATTATTTTAATCTTAAAGTTTTAACATAATTGATGTAAAATATTTAATTAGGCAAGATGAGCCAACACAACAGCAAATTATGAGCCTCTCATTTGGGAGGTCTTGTGCTCAAGCCTACTTCAATTTGAATAGTTAATCTCACCAAATAATAAAAAATCATTAATTGATAATAAGACTAGGCCCATTACCTATTAAAAAAATAAAATATTTGAGTCTCTCATCCTTTCATCTGAAAGCTCTTTGGCTCAAGTCTAGTTGATTTTCAAAGAGAATAGGTAATCTCACCAAATAATAATAAATTATTAATAAATAATAAGACTTCGACCCATTACCCATTAAAAGAAAATAACATTTTTGAACCTCTCATCTTCTCATCTGAAAGGTCTTGTGCTCAAGTCTACTGAAATTTAAGCAGAATAATTAATCTCACCAAATAGTAATAATCATTAATAAATAAATACATAATGAAAGACATAGTTTTTTTTTTTGTTTTGGTCAAACAAACCATTGCTTTGCCTCAGCTGACCCCTCAAGGTAGAAAATAGCCATGACTACGGCCGATTCCAAAGAGCGAAAACTGTCACTTGAAGTGCTTATTCAATCCAACTGGCACAGCACTCTCCTTGCTATTCAGAAGCTTGACCTTGTATATTGTTACCGTCCCTCACGTTTCACACCTCTCTAATTTAAGGAGGTGTGTACAGAGACATTATTGAAAAAGTAAATCTTGACAGAAAGCCCATTTACAAATCACACGATCACACTCACCAACAAGTAATAAACTGATCTTAGACTCAATTTACAATTCGGCAGTTTTTCCTGATTTCACCTTGAGAACCAGTGAGTACTTCTATGGTGCCCATTTTCACCATTGCTTTGGCAAAATTGGTCTTCCACATTGATGGGTACCTCGAACTAATCTGAACAACTTTTAGAGTCTCAGGATCTGTGATTAAGGTATGATCAGATGTCAACAGTCCCCTGTTTCTGAGAAGCTTCGTGTAATAAGCACTGTCCAGCGTGGATGGTGTAGAGGTTTCCATTGGGACAACTGGATCAGGAGGAGGTGCAACTGGACAGCTAAGCTTCAGTTGCTGGACCAGTTGAGGCTCTAATGAAGGGTCTGCAACACCTGAGTTCTTGAAGTTGTAAAGCCTGTCGCTAAATGAAGAGCAATGCGACACACCCATGGAATGACCACCTGTGGCAAAGGAAAAAAGATGAGATATTTTTCATTTCAGCATATCTAATAGTTCTACTCTTTTTAACTCAATTTTGATTATTTAATACTTTTAATTTATAAATCAAATTTTAATATATAATATTTATGTGATATCTAACTCGTCTGCAAATTCTTAAATATTATAGTACTTGCCTGATAGAATTACCATTTCTTCTTGAAAGAGGCCTTTTTGGTTAAATAAATCAGTCAACTCTGTGACATTGAAGAAGGGAGGAGGTAAGTTCCCCGGGATCGAATCACTGGTAGAAATCCTCCCATCTCTGCGTCCGGCTGGAACATCCCAGTGAATATTGCCAACCTGAAATAGAAAATATAATTCTTATGTAAGAACCATTTTAAAATGATAATAGTAGGTGGAGTGTTATGACAAAAACATCTTAACAAATATTTTACAATTTTTAGATCGATTGTAATGGTAGATATGTGTTAACATATAGTTTCTAAAAATGAACTTTAAAAAAAAAAAAGTAGAATGCAAAGACACGAGCATAAAGTTTACTCAAGCATCACAAACTAATATAATAAGTTTCTATTAGAAAGCCTGCGCATGGAAACAGTTAGGTCTGAATAAATCAAATTAAAAGAAAGGAAAAGCTGATATTGCAGGTGGTGTTGTGTGAAACTAGCACACTAAGTCAATGCTTAGTGCATGCTATTATTTATGTTCATCTGTGTAGATGTTAACGAGAATTCTTAGTTTTCGAGGTAGAATGTTAAAAAGGCTCGCCTTTTATCTCAATGTCATGATATTGAATAGATGTATTCATATTAATGGAAAACCGCATATAATGGAGTACACAGAACCAATAACTACACAGAAGCAATCTCGTGTAGCAAATGCAATTATGTCCGCGCATGACACTATTTAAGGAAAAACTGATTCTAATATCATTTTAACTTCGTCTATCAGTTCAAAACCACGAAGACTTGGAAAATTTGCAGGGGATTCTTTCTCTGCTGTATTTCCTGGTGTAGAATCTATAAGAATGGATCCATCACAACCCTGCAAATCAGAAAAAAATTATATTATCATAGTTAACCCAATTTTATATCATAGTGGAAGTAAGTTGAACTAAACTACTTATCTTAACAAAACAATCATGGAAATGCATCCTTATAATGGACGGGGCCAACGTAGGGTCCCTTTTTAGGGCTTCAAAAACTGTCCACCTGACTATTGATTCAGCTTGAGGGCACGCATAGCCATAATAGCCAACTTTCAGCCCACAATAATCATCAGCCCTTACTGAAACCATCCATAACATTGCCAAAACTGAAAAAAGAATCGATTGTTTCATTGTTATCAAGGCTAATTCTCAAAAGTTACTGAGATGCATTTTGCAGAATTGATGTCTTCAAGTCGTATATTTATTGAAAATGCATGAGGCATCACATCTGCTATAGTCTATGAATTGTTCAACAAAATATGATTAAACATATATTTTCCCCGCATTAAGTGCAAAGCAACATTCACGTCGTAAACGAATAGAGTTGAATTATTCCACTTTTAAATCTAAAGGGATAGTTGCATTATGTGATTGAACATCACCATATTTACTTAATCGTTAGAATATACATACTCAGAGAGAGAGAGAGAGAGAGAGATAACGTCGGTAAACTCAATACTATTTGAAATCTGCAAATACACGCCAGTTGTATATAAAGGAGATATATCAGTAATTACATGGTCAGAATGATAGAAAATATCAAGGGATAAGCTCCCAATTATAATAACATTTTCTGAAGGCGACTTTGAATGTGTCATATGTTTTCAACAAGATTGCAAGTTTCAAACATTTTTGTTTAATAGCTTTCACAGCTGTAATGATTTAAGCTCCCTATGGAAGACTGGTCAAGGACAAAAGACGCAAGTTGTAGAGTTGTGTCATGACGTTCGTATAGCTTATCCAAGATTAGAAACAAGACCGTGTGGGGTCGAGCTTTATTGGTAATTTCATACTAAACTCTTAAATAGAAAAACGATGTATGTATTTTTATATACTTTCGATTACTTTGCAGAGACAGAGATTGGAGGATAATGGCAATGAAATATATTAGAGGGCAAAACTAACGATGCTGTCTTTTATTATTTATTCATTAACAGATATGAAATATAAACCTTTAACATAGGATTTAGATAAAATACAATCACAGAAGTAGTCGATTAGAGCAATTAGGAAATGAATGCCATTGGAAACGATTAGGTTATAGTCTACTTTAAGTCAGAATTCTGGTGTTGTTTATCAGGTTACATTCTAGTTTAAGCAAGTGAAATATTCGATCAAACATTAGAATCATAAAGTGCTGAGCCATAGAAGATAAAATTGAGAAAAAGAAATACAGCAATATGAGCTACATCATATGGGACACAGCCTTTACTAATAAACAAATATGAATAATTTTCAACACCTTTGGGAATCTAAGTACAAAACATAAGTGGGATAAATAGAAAAAGAAATCAAATACTCTTTTCTTTTCATTGTTTCTTCTTATGTTAAGTATGTAACCTTAATTGATTGTAACATTATAAACTATCACAATGAAAAGTAAACATCCGCAAACTCATCACATCATAATTTTTACATAGGAAAAGGGGGTGGAACCCATAAATAATTACTTTGCAGAAGTAATAATCATTTAAACCTTTATTCCCACTCCTTCAAAGTTCTTCTATCATCTACAACATGTCACATATATTCTTGTACATGAGATTTTGACTTCTTTAGTTTCCTTTTTTATTTTCTTGAGTCAAGGCTATTACATCTACATACTTGATCACATATCAAACTTCAATTGCATCTACAAAGGTAATTGTGTCTTTCATTTGATATTATTTAGTCCTACTGCATGTTAGCATTTACTTTATCAACTACAATTCAATTCATTATTTATCCCTCAATCTAAGGCTTGAACAAGGCAAATCCTCACCCACCTAATAAAAAGAAACATGAATATCTATGTGAAAAAGTAGCATAACTAAATTCTGGTTGCATACTAGAAAAAAATCCACAAAATCTATTCAGCTAATCTAGATTGACCTTGTTATAGTGCCTTGGGCAGATGATGACTTTGTGAACATCTTTGTACAAGGATTTCCATAGTCGACCTATTTTTTGAGCCTCTACTATAAATTAGATTTTGAGGTTTTTATTCAATTTAGAGATCTATAGTCAGACTTTTAGTTTCAGGCGAGGATCCACACTTTCTAATGAAAAAACACAACTTCCTCTATATAATTCAAGGTGAGTCTTCCATCTTTCATTTTAATTTATGATATTAGCATAATTATGTATCTTAATTGGGTTGTCATCACATACACTTGACATCTAGGTTTATATTACTTATTTAATAAATTTAGTTTTGCATATACAATATCATAGTTGGGCTAACAAGAGTATTTACTTGTATTATGTTCGTTTATCGTAATCTAAATTTACTATTGGCACCCTTTTCTTGATTTGAATCTTGCTAATCTAATTCAAATTCAAGAAGGAATTATATTTAGAGGTTATCCCTTTTTCTACACACATAGTTTGATTTTTTTAGCTAGTGGATGTCTACACCCTATCAAAGTGTTTCCATTTTACCCCTAACTAGTTTGTTCAACTCGACATGTCTCGCCTTCTTGTGGATTTTAGTGTTACATCCCTTAAACTCTCTTATCTCCCCTTTTATACTAGGTGTTTTCCCTCTTTTGGTGTACCTGAGTTATGCCCCTTTCGTTTTTGGTGTTAGATTGTGTTATTCTATGACACACTCCTCTTCAATTTTGGGAGTAGGATTTGACTATTATAGTTATATCCTCTTTTTCAAACATAACATTCTCCAAGACCTTGTGGTGCATCATTTCTTTTATGAGACCATTATTCTCCTTTCCTTTATTTATCATGTCTATGATGTTTATGCAATTTTCTCTCATTCAATGTTCATGTCTTTACATGCTTTTCTTAGAGATTTTCTTTTAAGGTTAACTAACACAAGAGTTTTTGATAAGGCCTTTTTTAAGACAATCACTCATTTTTTGGGTGGTTTTATTATTTTCCTTTTAGATGACATTGGATATTTTTCTAGTGATTCTCCTAATCTCAATCCTAATCCTATGCATAATCTTTGTAATAAGAAAGCATACCAAACCCCTTCTACATTTCAACAACTCTAACATATGCTTCATGACCCTCATATTTCTCAATTTTTAATTTAACCATCTTGTCTGATACCCACATCTCAATCTCTTATCCTTTCAACCTCTCCTATAATTCCCTCTTACCCTATACTTTCTCATAACTTTTATAAAATACATTCTCTCCATATACTCTTTGTAGTACTTACACCACAAGGTACAAAATGATCACTCAGAAAGGTTATAAGGTTTTTGGATTTGGCATTAATGAACATGGTATTAGGAACCACTTTAAACATCATACACAATAACATTTAAGCGAGGTACTGATCACATCTTTCCTTCTCTTGATCCTTCTCCTCCTCATCTAAGATCTCCTTTACACCACCTTCTTCCAATTCCAAGTTCCTCTCCAAAAACCACTAGGGAAGCCTTAGAATTAAGGCTATATCATCATCTCTTGCAAACTCATAGGTTAAAATCTCACTCATCAATTTTAAATGCTATAGCTATATCTAAACATGAATTTCGCTATAGTCATGAACATTCTCTTTACAATTATTTGGAATGCATTCTCTTTGTAATTTTTTGGAAATCATTCTCTGTGTTAATAATTGTTGGAATTAACAAGTGGGAAGATTTACTTCTAAGAGGGGGGGGGAGGGGTTGAGGGGGGTGAATCAAAAGTAAATAACTTTAACCTTTTCAAATCTAAAACCATTCACATGCATCTAATCTATCTAAAAAACATGAAAGTAAAGACATGCATGAAAATAGATAACACACAAATTTGGTAACCCAAAAACCCTCCAAAATGAGAAGGTAAAACTGGGGTGGGGATGACACCCACAAAATATCACTACAGTAATGTGTAGTTATTCAAGGTTAAAATGTTTAACCACTTCCAATTGTCTTCCTTGTGAAAGGCTTATCTTGTTAAAGACTTTACACTCTATAAAAACTGTCCTAGTTAAAGGATTTCACTACCCTACTAAAAGTAGGCCTGGTTAAAGGACTTTTGTACATTCACTTGGAATGCCACCCTATTAAAGGATTTACAAATGGCTGCTAGGCCAACCTAAGTCCATAGGATTTCCATATCTAATAGAGAGTATTAGAAAGTCTTTGACCTAATAGCTTTGCAATCATCAATTGCTAATTCTAGATCCTTGTTCTGCTCTATCAATTTGATCCTTGCTTGATCTAATATTCCACTCTTTGAAGTTTTGATATTTTGTTCTTCACCAACTAGATTCTACACTGCTGCTCTGTTCTTCACTAAGTCTTTTATCCTTCTACACTTCACTATAATTCACCCATACACTTCTATCTATCATATCCTCTCTTACATAATGCGGCTTCATCCTCCTTTTAAAGATTTCAAAGACTTAGGATCATGTATGAATCTACGATCAATATTAAATCTTCATTTCCCACTCATTTCTTGTAGTTTTCCTATTGGTTGCATGCCTTCTCTATTTTCCTTATTGGTTGCATGCTGATTGCATAGGTAATGTAATAGATTCAATCTTATCTTCAAGATCCTTCGAGATTCATCCTATGTCAGCTCTAAAAATGATTTACATTTTAGTTTGTGAAGGCACAAACTCGTATGCTGATTTTGTGTTACTCGACACATACTGGTTGCTAATGCTCGACACATATAGGAAAACTAGCTCACTCTGCTCCTATAGCAATTTTGTTTCACTTGGCATCTATAGTGACTCAACATCTATACTTTTCTTAGCACTTGAAATTTTCTTAGCACCTGAAGATTACTCAGCACCTATTGAATTCTCTGGCTCAACATACATTGTAGCTCGGCTTCTATATTATACTTGACATCAACTAAAGAATTGGTTAAGTGTGTTGACACTCAAATGTCAAAACCAATCTGAGACCAACAATCTCACCCTTTGACATGAGTGGCAAAAGGACTTAACTAGACGTTATAAATCTAATCTTTATGGGTATAGTACATATTCTATTTGGCATATGTACAAGACTTCAAAAACTTATTCAAAATTTTATATCCATCAAAATCTTGTAACTCTCCCTGAGCTAATGTGCAATTTCCATTCCTTTAACAAAAATTCTTGTGCTAAATGTGTCTCAATCTGATATATCTGATGCCTTTGCCTTGTCTTCCTTTGTTTTTGTATCTTTGTGTATCTTGTTTCTACTTCTTGTACTCTATATCTGCTCCCTTTTTCAAATCTTCTTGTAGCTTTGCATCCTTTTGACTTTATTTCTTCCTTAAAATGTGAATTTGAATATCTCCCCTTTTGGATATTCTTTATTTCTTCCATCAAAGAATGTATTATGTAACCATTCTTATTCACATCTCCCCCAAAACATTATATCGCCTCATTCTTATTAGATACAATAAATAATAAATTATATCCCAAAGAATGTATTATTCTCCCCCTTTTTGACACTTATGTCAAAGGGTCCTAAGGATAAATAGAATATTTTGCCAAAAATATTTTATTTACCTCCATAATCATCTTGAGAGAAGCATCCCAATTATCTAAAGCTATCTCCTATGACTTGTTGGATGGTTGTCTTTAGAGCAAGATGAACAAGGCATTTTAAAGTAGAAATATTAGGATATTGCTTTAGAACATTTTTTGCATAGGCCTATTCTTTATGGAGTACTTCCAGATGTGGGGTTATGGAAGATTGAATTTGCATAAATTTGGCCTTAATATTGGCCTCTTCAGCTATCAATACAATTAATTATTTTTGTGTGTGAAGCGTAGCTGCAAAATGCTTCTCACTCTAAGCTAGATCTTTTGGTAGCTGAGTGCTAGAAATCTTTAGATTTCATTCCAAGCTCAATATTCTTTGGCTAGTTTCCTATGTAAAATATGAGGAATCACATAACTTTTTGTATAGTGAGAATACATTCACAAGTACTTTCTTCACTTTTTCAATGTTCTTTGCCAATTCAACTTGTGAAAGTGTTATTTCACTTGATATTTTCTCATTTACTTTCATCTGAAACTTCTTTTCTAACCATTCTAATAATTTAACATTAGTTTCAAGGTCCTCATTCTGTACCTGGTCCGCAATGTTGGACAATTGCTCCATTACAGGCTGGATGTCATCAGTTACTTGCAAGCTAAACGCATCAAGAAATATGTCCTTGATTTCCACCAATGTTTGCTTTTTCCTAAACTCATTTCTAAGTATTTCTTGTTTCTTCCTCCTCTCTAGTGCCTCTTGCACTTCATTTATCTATTGCAGATTCATGGTTCTTGAGTCATAACTAGGTATGACTATTTCTTCATCAAGTGCAGGGTCTTCATATTGAAGTACTCTTGCAACCTTGGTAGAGCTTGAGCCTAGTGCTAAAATCTACAATGGTACTACATCAGTTCTCAACTTCTTATTAGCAGTCCCCAAGGTAGGCAAGTTTACCAATGTTTATATTGCCTCCTGCTCCTTAGGGGTTTTCACTTCTTTGTTCTCCTCTTCTCTACTACCTTAATCAATGATGATAATTTGTGGAGGTGCACCTTGACTTCGTGCAGTAGGAACTTCTTGCCCCGTTTGTTCCTTTGCTTTCTCCTCAATAGTTTTTGTCACTTTTATTACAGAATCAACTTTTTCAATTTTTTCTTATTCTTCTTTCTCTTTGGTTTGATCTAATGTAGTTGCGGGAGGTTGTATAGGTTGTTCCTATGTGTTTTCCTTCTCCCTTGTTATCTCTGCTACAACTTTCTACAATTCATCAACACTCACCAAAACTAGATTTGTACAAAGTTGTGCTTGCAATGTAGATTGGTGAAGAATCTTTTTGGTATCCTTTGGAGTTAAAGGATTGATGTTCTAACTTGAGGTGTTAGGAACATCCTTTACAATTACTATTTCTTCAAGTTGTGTGTGTTTAGGACTTGGTGGTTGTAGTTGGGTGTCTTGGAAACTCTCTTCTTCCTACTACTCTTTAGCTATTACCCTTTCACCATGTGTCTCTTCCACTATCTCTTTTTCTATCTCTTTCTCTCCTTCATCTTTTTCTTTCTCTCTTTCTTCCTCTTTCTCATTCTCTTCTTTTTCTTCATCATTTCTACCCTCAAATGGGTCTTCCTACCCTTCTTTCATAGTTTTCAAACCATATTTTAGTTTCCACATTTGTGTGGACTTTTGGACAACAACTTCTATTTGGTTCTGCAAAATTTTGAAGGCTCTATATTTTGGTGCAAATTTTCTCCCATGCTTTTTACTAGCCTTTTTTATTTGACCTTTAGTAAGGTCTGACATTACATGAGCCAATGTGGACTCCCTTATTTCTTTCTCCATTTTAAGGTAGTAATGCCATTTATTCTCAACTAATGAGCTTAGCTCCTTAGGCATCCTTAGGCATTGAATTATCTAGTTCAAGTGGGGTGGTCTTAAACTTAGCCATCATAGTGTGGATCGATTCTTCCACTATGTTTTGTTGTTTCTTTGACAACTTATTGAAATCTATGGTGTTTGAACTAGTTAAATCTGCATTATCTCTAATATTATTGCAAATTTTTTCCAATTTAGATGTGGTAGAATGTCTTACCAATCTCAATTGTTCTTCATCAAACTTTATTCTCTCTTTGTCTGATTCAGGAGGTGCAACATACTTTCTTCTCTTTTTCTGCTTTGTAGGTCCTCCTTGTTCTATTGCCTTCTATTTTTCCTTCTCATTTTCCCATTGAGTTGTAGCTCTGGTGTCAACTCTTGTAATTGGCTTAGGTGGGCTTGGTTTTGTAGCCTTCTTCTTTCCCTTGCACTATGCAGTTGGCTATTTTTGAGCTTTTCTCTTCTTTGGCTCAACCTTTGGTGCTTCCTACTTGACACGTTCTTCTTCAGCTGCATCTTCTCCCATACCTTTGGTTAAGGCAAGTGGCCCTTGATCTTGTTCTTCTTCATCGCCCTTGGCATCTTTACCTTCTTCTTCTACTTCTTCTGCAGTGCCTTCTCCAAATTTAGCTTTTAGCTTCTTAACAAGTTTTTCTTTCTTCTTCAAAGTGGAGGCAGTCTTCAACTCCATATCCACTTTTGATCTCATCATTTCATAAGTTCCAAAATGTGGTGCATCCTTGTCAATTTCCTCTACCAATAATGAAGTTATTGTTGTTGATGCTTCATCTATGTTTTTTTTTTTTTGATATCCAAGAGGTCTTAACCATCTCACTCTCGGTATAGCTACTTGTATGTATGTATAGTCTATATCTACAAGAAAACATACAACATTTACATGTTTCTCTACTAAGGAAACTAGAATTTCGAGCCTTTTCTTCATTGATTTCTTAAAGTCTTCAAAGTAACTAGTCATCAAGGTCTCAAAACTAGCTCGCATCTACTCTATGTGTTCATTGACTAGAGCTATGATTGACCTATTAGTTTTCCATGCCATTTTTCCAAAAGAAGGAAATTCATTATGAACATAATAGAAAATACATATCAAAATGACACCAAATTTTCATTGGGATCCCTTTGTTCTCCTAATTGCTGCTAGATTTTTATTGATCTATTGCAGTTGCAGCTCTGCAAGATCATATGTATGATCTTTCTTCACCAATTTGTATCCTACATCTACTGCAATGCAAGGCACATTATTGAGTTTGTTGAACTAGTAGAATTTGTGTGCAATGAACCTAATAGCAAAGTCAACTAGAGGGTCTTGGATAGTGTCAATTTTTATCCCTCTCTTATTCCATTATGCACTTGTGATTTTCTCAATTACCTCCTTAGCATCACTTCTAAGGGTCTTTGGATGATCTAGGGTTGGGTACCCTATCACTCTATGTACAATTCTCTTAGTGATCTTGATTGGACCATCCTCCAACCATAAACTACCATCATGTATTCTACTCAACATTAGTCTAATCCATTTTGTCTTGAACACTGTAGGGAATTCTAGGGCTCGCGTTAAACCCTTCCTTTCAACAATTTTTTATTCTTCCATCAATACTCCATTATCACACAATTTTTCATATGCCTCCCGCATTTGCAAATCACATATGGCTCCTATCTTGAAATTATAGCATTTCCTTACATCTTGAACAATTACAACCTTAGGGGTTTTGATGAATAGGGCTAAAGCTAGGTCATTCTTGTATGCAACTTTAGGTATTTGGTAGAAATTGGGTTGTTTGACCTCTTTGGACACTAATTGGACTTCAAATGATTCCTTCTCTTGAGTTTTTCTAGAGCTAGAAGTCATTTTATACATTCTAGGATTTCAACACAAAGAAAACACAAAACTGTGTAGCTCGGCATAGTTGTAAATACCTTGAAATTGATGGAAGCATGCTTGGAATGTTGTAGAAATCTTCTTATACTCTAGTTTCTATACTTTGGATTCACTCTATGCTCTTTCTCATCTTTTCTCTTTGTTCTTGATGGAGAAAAATTATTGAAAATATAATATTATACCCTATTTTTATTGTATTTAATGCTTATTTCTTTTATAGCTGTCCACTCAGCTTTTGAAGAATTCTACATTACTCTGCTTCTATTTCCTTTTCATCACTCAACTTCCATAGGAGTATTACTTACTCGGCCTCAACTGAGATTTCTTCTTCACCTAGCTTCCTCTACGAACTTAGCTCCTACCAATCATTTGACTCCTATAGTCTAGACAATCAACTCAGCTTGTACTAGATTTTTACTCAGCATCTAAGGGAAACTCGACAACACTTGTGAAATCTTGAATTTTTTTTACTTTGCATCCTTGTTCATGCTGATCTATTCTTTTTCAATACTTTCCTTTCTAGAAACTGATGTATGATAGAACTTTGTAAATTAGTCCCTTGTGCCTCATCTTGCTTAATTTGATGAAGTGTGACCACTTGACCTATTAGGTGAACTAATCCCTTCATTTGATGTGCTGCTCCCATCTTTCTTCTTCCATGTCTTGTTCATTTCTCCTTTGATGCGTTCAACATCCTCCTTCTCTTTTCCTTTGTCATTCTTTGACTTGGGTGCCTTTGACTTTGTTAGGAAATTCCTACTAATATGACTAGTCTTCAAGCAATTGAAATATGTGGTTTAGCTCAACCATCTACTATAATTCCCTTTGAAATGTGGCCTTATGCAATTTTCAGGAATGTGTCCATATTCCTGACAATAATGAAACCTATACCTATTGTTGTAGTCCTAATTCTAGTGATGATCATGATTACCTTCCTTTACTGCTTGATTTGGCATCCACATAGGCTTTTATCTACACTCAAAAACTCTATGTCCATGACCTTCAAATTTTGGTAATCTGATAGTCCTAGTTCTATAGTTATGTGCTTGTTGTCCTCACTTTTTGCACTTATGACAATAACTCACATTTTTAGGCTTGTCATGCTGATCGGCATTTTTGCTCTTGCATACATTAGAGGCATGTCCTTTTCTACCACAAAAATGACGAGTAGCTTTAGTGTTCTTACCTTTGTTACTCCTTTCTTCTGCAGTTTTGGATGACTCTCCTTGTTTAGTGTTGATGTAACCTAGTCCCGAAGTGTCATCACTAGCCTTTGGTGATTTTAGTAGCTGCTCAAAGTACTTGATGGCCTCATTAGGTTTGTTGAAGCTTTTTGCAATCTCCTTCTCTCTTTTCAGGTCATTTTGCAGTTGTTCATTTTGCATCTTCAGTGTAAAGATCTCAATGTCTTTGACATTCAGTTCATGATGTGCATTCATCATTTGATTCAAGGTGTTTATCTGCATGTTTGAGATTCTTGCAAGCTCAATTAACTTTTCTTCCAGCCTATTGGCAAGGTTTCTCTTATCTTCTTCTAGCATATCCTTCTGTTTAATGACTCTATTCTTTTGTTTAGTCACCTCACAAAGCACAATGGCTTGTGATTCTTGATCAAACTTGAGTGTTCGGATTTCTTTTGCTTGAGCTCTATTCTTCTCCATCAAGTATGCTATTGCTGCATCAAACTCTTTGGAATCTCCATTTAAAAATAGATTTGAGATGTCAATCTCCTTTTTCTATGTGCCATTCTCAGCTATGGAAATATCTCTTCTTCTTTTTAAGGATTTTTTTAGTTCTCCTCCAACTTCTTCCAAAGCATGTAAAGCAAGTTGTATGTCAATTTCCTGATTCTCTATGATCTTCCCAAGTTTGTAGACTTCAATTTCCAGATCTTTTCTCCAAGTTGTGAGGCTCCTCCTTGTGAGAACTAGGCTCTAATACCAATTGTTGGAACTAACAAGTGGGAAGATTTTCTTTTGAGATGGGGGAGGGGGTGAATTAGACGTAACTAACTTTAACCTTTTCAAATCTAAAACCATTCACATGCATCTAATCGATCTAACAAACATGAATGTACAAGCATGCATAAAAATAGATAACACACAAATTTGGTAACCTAGAAACCCTCCAAAATGAGAAGGTAAAACTGGGGTGGGGATGACACCCACAAAATATCATCGCAGCAATGTGTAATTGTTCAAGGTTACAATGTTTGACCACTTCTAATGGTCTTCCCTATGAAAGGCCCATCCTATTAAAGACTTTACACTCTATAAAAGATGACCTAGTTAAAGGATATCACTACCCTACTAAAAGTAGGCTTGGTTAAAGGACTTTTGTACATTCACTTGGAATGCCACCCTGTTAAAGGATTTATAAATGGCTACTAGGCCAAACTAAGTCCATAGGATTTCCATACCTAATACAATTGCTAGAGAGTATTAGAAAGTCTTTGACTTGATAGCTTTGCAATCTTCAATTGTTGATTTCAGATCCTTGTTCTACTCTCTCAATTTGATCCTTGCTTTATCTAATATTCCGCTCTACTCTATTCTTCATCAACTAGATTTTGTACTTCTGATCTATTCTTCACTAAGTCTTTTATCCTTTTGCACTTCACTATAATTCACCTGTACACTTCTATCTCGCATATCCTCTCTTACATAATGGGGCTTCATCCTCCTTTTAAAGATTTCAAAGACTTAGGATCAGGTATGAATCTACGATCAACATTAAATCTTCATTTCCCACTCATTTCTTGCACTTTTCCTATTGGTTGCATGTTGATTGCATAGGTAATGCAAAAGATTCAATCTTATCTTCAAGATCCTTTGAGTTTCATCCTATGTCAGCTCCAAAAACAATTTACATATGATTTTGTGAAGGCACAAACTCAGATGTTGATTTTTTGTTACTCGACATATGCTAGTTGTTGATGCTCAACACATATAGGAAAATTGGCTCACTCGGCTCCTATAGCAATTTTGTTTCACTCGACATCTATAGTGACTCGACATCTATACTTTGCTTGGCACTTGAACTATGCTTGACACCTAAAGATTGCTAAGAAGCTAAAGATTGCTCAACACCTTTTGAATTTTCTAGGTCAACATACATCATAGTTTGGCTTCTGTATTATAGTCGACATCAACTGAAGAATTGGTTAAGTGTGTTGACACTTAAATTTCGAAACCAATCTGAGAGCAACAAATGATAACATTGAAAATTATCAACTTTCTCACACAAGATATTATCTCTCTTCTTAACAAGCATACTTATCATTTCTAATCCCTATTGTAGCCACTCCTTTTTATCTTACATAATACATATAATAGTGGTACAGTAAATCTTTCTTCTTGTTTTCCTTCAATACATGAGTGGTTTATCATTCTTGGGACCTATTTCGACCATGTGATACTTAGATATCTTTCCTTAGAAAGAGCATATTTAACATTGGAATAGTCTAATACCTCGTCCCTTTATTTTTCTTATCACTTTTGTATTTGCATTCTTTACAACATGTCTACACTAATTGGTTGTGTTATAGTTTTCCATGCAATTATATCTTTGTATTATGCATATTATAAATTTAATCTAACCTAAGAGGATGTTGTTATCTTATTCCCTCATTTTATTCTTTAATTATATGTATAGTATGCTTTTTCCTCATCCTTTTATTTATTTTTGTATAGATTACATTATTTTAAAGAACATTCTTATATTTGGCTATGAAAAGCTTTGTTACATGCATGATCATGTATCTATGTCTAGTGAATGTCATTTTATGCCTTCGATTTGGGTGTATTTCATTTAGTATTTGTCTATAACTTACTTGATTTTTAAATATAATTTATAGTGTATTATGTTGCTTATAATTGCATGGTGTTTCTTATCTTCTCTATGGTGTTGTATTATTCTTTGATGACTCTTGCTGATATGGGATAAATTTTTTTTTGCATAGCTATAAATTGTTTCTTATGACTCATCTTTATATCTTATGAATTTTTTTTTGTATCATACACCATAGATTTCTCTTTCTTGCCTCATGCTTTGGGGAAAAGGTTTGTTGCACATTCTTTATCTCTTTTTGTCTACGGACCAACTTTCCTTAGTATAGTGGAATTTATTTATCAAGTAATAATATTTTTCTATAAGGAATTGTGTCACGATCACATCTCTCTCTTATATACAAGAGGTGCATGACCTTGATAATCACATCTTTATTTGCAAGACTATGTTCATTATAAAAATTTACCCTTAGTATGTTATTGAAATCTTATCATTCTTCACCTAAGGATTCTTATTCCACCTATATATAGGGGGTTGAATATAGGTGCATTATTGTTCTTCTTCCACTCTTTTTTTTTGAAGTTTTTATATTTTTTTACAACACTCCTCATAATGGTAGATGTCTCACACACAGGATCTCTTCCTTAGAAGGGTCTCTTCTCACAAGTGACACATCCTTTCATAATTTATCTATTTTTATTACTTATAAGAGTCAATGCTCTTTGCTAAGTCTATGGAATATTTTTTTGATAAGGGATATATCCTTGTTGATAGAAGTAGTCATCCTTGATTTGCTTCCTTATGATTTTTATGGCTACCTTGTCATCATAATAAGGGGGGTAAAAATACCCCTCTTGGTACTATAGTTTATCCTTTTGTGAACTTTTACTTGTTTGTTTTGCTAAATTTTTAATGGGTATCGGTAACACTTCTGCATCATGAGTAAACACATTGCTAAATCTTGGGTATCAATGATACTTCTCCATCCTAGGGAAATATAAACACACACATACAAACACATTTACACTATGTGGTGATACCATGAAATTTAACCATGGGTGGTCATAAACACACCTCCCCTTTCAAAACTATCTCTTATAGTTTGATCAAATTTTAAAATAATTTATGGTCACTTTCAAAGAGAAAAGATTGTTAAGACATGGACCTAAAAGTAATGTTTATTAATTTATTTTAATATTATAATTAACTATTGGTTTAGACTCATCACTACTATAATTCATTAATATATATTAAATAAGAATATGAGAATTGTCAGGAAAGAGCTTGCAACACAATGGTAAGTTATGAAGCTCTTACCCAGGAGGTCCTTGGTTCTAGTTTAGTCAAGTTTAATAAATGATAATAATATTTAATCAAAACACATAACAATTACTCTTGGCTTTAACCTATATCAAAATTGATAATTGCAATTTATTCATCCATAATGGATTAATATTTTATATATTGATCATAATGATTTAAAGAACTCTGATAATAGTTTAATTGATTATATTGATATTAATAAATTGTTTGATAATATTAATTTTTAATATTTCCTAGCTAAGTATAAGTGGATTAGTTATTTATATTTATATTATATTGATTAATATGGTTTACATTAATTATTAATCAACTATCTAAATGGACTATTTGACTTTATTCTTATATGTTTTTATCAATGAATTTCTCTAACCATTTATTTTGTGCATAAACATAAGTTATACATGAGGAACTAGATTTAGATGACTAAAAGGATGAAAATGAAATGTAGTGCCTACCCCTAGGTCACATTTTTGTTATCATTGTCAAACTCTTTTGGGGCTAGTTTATGTTGATAGTTAGTAACATTGTCTTGAGATTATCAAGGATTGTTTCAAATTTAGTTAATATATGGTGAGAGTACTTAGTACTTTATATTTCATGTATGCATGATGATTATTTTTAGTGTTTGCAGTTATTGATGACAATTTATTATCATATGTGTTTTCTTATGGATACTTACCCCATACTTGCATGTGTATGGTGTGCGTGTTTGTTTTCTTTATGTATGGTGTGTCTGATGTGGTTAAGGAAGGGAGTCGTAGTCACCTACTAGTCAGGATCTACACGATGCACCACTTCCTGCCATTGCCTATTTAGTTTAGTATATATTGTGCTTGTACATGCATGGTTTTTATGCAGGTTTCAAGTACTAGGTATCGACTTCCCTGAATTTGCCAGGATGAGTGTACCCTATCGCATTATCTCAATGGTAAGAGAGGGGAGATAAATTCTCAAGTCCAAATCCCAACCCTTTAAGCCATTTGTCCTAATTGAAAATTAGGACAAGTATTTGAGTTGAGTACCCTTCAAATACATTGGATGACATAATTCGTGATATTAACCCTTGGTTTGATTTTGTATGTATTTTGGCGATGATGGGTTTTTTTATTTTACCTTGAGAGTCTTTGGAATATTTTCTATTAATTAAGCCTAATCAAAAGATTTAATTAATGGTTTAATTAAATGGAAAATTAATAGATATTTTAATATTTATTTTATTTAATTAATTAAGAAATTAATTAAATAAAATAATTACATTTGGAGATAAAAGTTATAAGTTTAAAATTTGAAACTTGATAATATTTAATTGTAATATATTTAGAGTTCATTTTTAAATAAATGACTAAATAATATTATTATTAAAGTTAATAAATATTTTAGCAATTAAGTTTCAAAAAATGAAATTAAAAAATGGAAAATATATTAAAATTATTAAAAGATTATAGGTTGCATGATGTGTGTATATGATTAAAATATAAATATATTAAGATTAAATAAGTGGAGTTATTAAAATTAGTGCATGAGATTTAAATTTTAATAAATAAATGAATAAAGTAAATATTAAATTAATTAATGTGCATATTTTTCTCACATTGGAGTTTGCAAATTCTCGGGAGTTGTCATGTAGACAACACAAGAGTTTGCACTCTAAGTATGCACAAGTTGTCTACACTTAGGAGTTAGCATATTATTTGAGCACATGGTGTCTACAACCTTATGACTCGTCTAGAAGGTTGGAGAAGACTCGTGCTTAGTGGTCATGCTTATCTTCCTGTTCTTCCTAGACACATTCTAGATGTATCTTAGAGGCCTTTAAATAGAGGTTCTCCTAGTGTGTTTGGACAAGTTTCAAAGCTTACATGCATTTGAGAAGATCATATTCTTCTACATGCTCATTGCTTCAACAAGCACTACTAATCACTTGGAGATTTCGGTTGGCTTGGATCTTGGAGGAATTGCAAATGTTGGAGAAGGAAGGGATTTTCTATGGACTTTTGAGGGATGGCAAATTAGCATCAGTGTCTAGGTGCACTCTTGATATTTACATATTCCCTTTTGCACTCTTTCTCTTCCTATCTTCTTCATGACTATTATATGTATCTGAATATTCTCTGTGATTGAATCTGCAATTTGAAATTGGAATCTAGATATGTATGTTATCTAGTTGCAAAGAAAACATTAGAAAATCCTTGTTCTAATTAAGGAAGAAATTAGATCTAAATCGGGTTTGGGATCGAATTAGAATCGAATTGAGAAATAGATTTTAAAAGGGTTTTAAATTTTATAATCAAATCTATTAGAAGAATTAATGGGTTAATTACCCTTTCGAAAAAATTCTTAATTCGTCTAAATAGAAAGCCCTTCTTGCATAAATTAGATATATATATTCTCTTTTTATATACACATATGAAATTATATATATATATATATATATATACATATATACATATGTGTATGTATGTATGTATGTATGCATGCATGTATGTATGTATGTATGTACGTATCTATATATATATATATATATATATATATATATATATATACACACACATATGTACATACATACATACATACATACACATATGTATATATGTATATATATATATATATACATATACATATATATACATATATATATATATATATATATATATACATTTATGTATATACATATACAAATATATATATATATATATATATATATATATATATATATATATATATATCTATATATATATATATATATATATATATATATATATATATATATATATATATATATACATATATGCCAATAGTGGCATGTTGTGATGGTTAAGTTGTTGAGTTGTTATCCTTGTCATCAAGGTTCAAATCTCATGGGGATGAGGTCCCCTATTTGTGGCCTCACTGGTTCATAGCTCCAGGTCAAAGCGTTTACCCCTCTAAAAATAAATAAATAAATAAATATATATATATATATATATATATATAATTGTTTAAGAAAATGCAGTGGAGAATCCTTTTAATAAAATCTGAAATCGCATTTGTTAAAATGTTTATTTAAAATATTATTCAATAACTAGGGAGGGATGGATTTCGCACCCCCCGGCCTGCAATGGAAGTCGCAGGGTACCTGTGATTGCAAAGTACTCGCTACTGAAGACGGGATGGGATAGTTAAGGCACGACATGACCATACTTAGTTCAGCGACATTAGTCGCAGTGAAGGCTCGACTCTTTTTAATACGTTGGCCAGTGATTTGAAATTGCTAATGAATTGTTTTAAAAACAATAATGATATAGTCACAGGGTACGTACAATATTATGGAAACCCATGCTTGCATTATATTCGCATTCATATTAATGTTTGCAAGGTTGTAATTACTCCATTTTATATGTGTTTAATGAGTTTATTTTATATGTGTATTAATATAAATGTATACTAGCTCATATATATATTAAAAATGTTAAAATGGGTTATTATTAATAATCATTTAATAAGGTTCAATAAATTACTATTAATAATAAGTTCAATTGAGATATTTAAATCATGGAAATTCTTAGTAGAGTCTCAATTAAGTTATTATTAACTGATGTGGGGTCGTATATGGGGATTTATATAGTCCATTAATTAGTTTATGTAAGGATTCTCTAGATCGATTATTTATAGTTGAGTTTATTATTTATTAATGTTTGTTGGGTCTAACAAACTATTAATAAATAATGGTATAAATGGTTTAAATAGTTATTAATTAATCGGATTAAAGTTAATTAGTTAATGATTGAAGTTCTGTAAGAAATATTAATCAATTTGAATTGGTTAACAATTGGAGGAGTATTAATTAATTGAATTATAATTCAACGTACATAGGTGATTGGTATTGGGGATTTATTATAACTTGTTATTATTAAAGTATTAATGGGAACATTGTTGAAAAGAGTGACGAATGAGGTCAATATAGATTTATTAATAAGATTCCAAATATAACTTATTATTAAATAATAACAAATCATTATTAATATAAGAGAATTGGATTATGGTGGGCCTTTAACTTTCAAATTATGGCTAGTTATTAATTGGGTCATTGATATGGTTATGTAGTTATTAATTAAATTAATTAATTAGAGTTAATTAAATTTAAATAATAATTAAGTTATGTAATAGAGTTTTAATTGTTAAGCTAATATCAATTCTTTTAGTGAATTTGTTAAGTATATTCATCGAAGTTGATAAGTCTTATCCTAATGACTTGAATAATGACCCTAGATATTTTAATGGTGATTTAGAGACTTAAATTTTAGTAATATTTAATTGAGTTTTAATTGAGAACTATTAGAATGTTAAAGAGTCATGGATTGTGTACCTATGTACATTATTTCTTAATTTAATAATTTAATAAAGCATGGCATTTTAAGTAAGGCTAGTTAATTTTGTTGTTATCTTCTTATTCAAAGATTGATAACATGCTTTTTTATAGTTTAATGAATAATGATCCTTTGATTTATGTTGAGAAGTTGAAGTAACATTAAGGAAGAGTTATTCAATTAGTACACATGGATCTTAGTAAAATAAACCGAATGATTTAATTAAGGGTCAAAGAAGATTAGTTTAATGAGTAAATATGTACCCTTAAGTTATTCTTAAAATATTATTTAAATAGTGGAAGGATAATGTTATCGAGGGAACAAACGGGGTGACTTGTAGGTCAAATGATAATCCTATACACTTGAAGTATACTGGTAAACAGAAACTGAAACTCCACACATTATTCAGCTATGTAATTTTAACAAACCAAAACATGTGTTTGCATTGTGTATTCTCTATGCTTCTTGTTTTGGGTTTTTGGGTTGACTATTGTTGACCAGTCTTAGGTTTTTACCAGAGGCTTAGGGGTTTATGAGATGTGATGGCAAGTTGATCTTATTTGGTCTCAATCTTTCTAAAGCCAACCATGCTAATGTGATGGTATGCTCTATGAGATGTTTGTAATTACTAATTGTTATTGCTTATCGGTCTTCTTGGGTGAAGCTGAGTTATATGTATCTAGGACACTTGACTTAACCATTTTTGAGTCATCGATTAGTTATCCTTGGATTACTTTCCAGTCACCATGATGGGACTGAAATGTTGATTTATTTCTTGATGATGTCATGTTGTGACATGTTTTGACTCAACCATTTTGAAGTCTTCGATCAATATGATTTTGAGATATATTTTGGTTATTGAGAACCAATGGATACTTTTGATTATCAATGATACCTTCAGTTGCCAATAGAGAATTGTTGTGGTCATGATTATCTATGGATGCTTTTCAGATGCTCATGTAGATTTGATGCTTTTATTGTAAATATTTGATGATTCTTATTGTGGATTATTTTTTGGTATTTTTATAGTCACTTGTACAAGGCTATGGTGATTTTATGATTCCATGAGCTTACCATAGGTTATCTACTTGTAGTGTCAGGAAGTGGCTTGCAATGGGGGTCGGGGCCCTAAGTGGCTGCCAGGGTAACTCATTGTAAGTTTTGTTAATAAGTGATAACATTTACACTAAATGGGGATTAAATGAACCTAAAAAAATAATTCTTTTATTCTCACCCATGCCTCGAGTGCTTGTATAGACTAGGATGGGAGTAGAGAGAATGCTTGGTTGCAACCTTGCATTCCATAGTATGCCTTGTTAGTATGAGAGGATACTAGTGGCTGCATAAGGATCAGTAGGGACCCGTGGAGTTTTAAGCTAACTACTAGGGTTACTTCTACATGATATATGTGATGACACTTTCCCGCTTGCATAGTAGGTTTCGTACTTGTCTTGTGTGCCTCTGGGAACTAGATGTCGATTTTGTGCAGGAACCTTTGAGTTAGTATACTTTTAGGATTCTTGGACTTAGAGAGTATTTATACTTTGTGATTTTCATATCCCGTTTGGGACTTGAGATTATCTCCTTAGCACGGTGGGAGTGGACCACTTGGGTTCCATGTGGTCGGGTGGTAGTGTTTTTCCACTCTTATCATTTGAGATCTGTTTGAGACATCGTGGCTGATGTGTCCTTTATGATGGTGGATATGTATCCTTTCATTGATGATTTTCATATGTTAGATGATGTTATCTTATGCTTTACTCTGCATGTTAGATTACTTTCTGCATGTGATGTAGTATGTTTAGGCGTGACATTCCTACTATGTTAATACCAATGATCTCTTCGGTGATTTGGAATGTTACGCACAGAGGGATGGCTAGGATCCATGATGGTCTAATGATGTTATTTACAGTTGGGAGGAACTGTGCATTTAGTTATTTATGTTTGTGATATATGGTTATCTTTTATGATTTATATCTTTTGTGATGATGTATCATCTATGACTTGTGATTTCATTATGTTATTGCATCATGGATTAGAGTTATGATGTAGGTTATCTACATGGATGTATATTCTTTCAAACCTTTCATACCCTGTGGCATGTGTAGTGGATGGTTGAGAAATTAGAAATGTAATTGATGAATGTTAGACTTTTCATTATTATTTTATGTGGATTTAGTACTAGATGGTATCCTTAATAGTTAGTTTAGATGTGATACAATGTTAAGGGATTCATAAAGAATGTAACCGGTTATGTATGTTTATGTTTACATTCATTTGGATTGTTGCTATTGCTTCCATTGCTATGTATACGTTGTGAATGGTTTATCTTTCATGTTTTAAAAAAATATATGTATGTTTATGTTTATCATCATTTGGATTGTTGATATTGCTTCCGTTGCTATGTATAAGTTGTGAATGGTTTATCTTTCATGTTTTAAATTTTTTTTTTTTTGGCAAACTTAGTGAAATTTTAGATTAATTCTTTAGATCCCTTGGCAGGGCATTACACGCAACCATCCATCATCTCTAAATAGTTCTCTTAATCTTTGACAATTTCATTCAAATTTATTTATAACATAATAGTATTTTAGGTGTTTTATTCTTTTAAACTCTATATGTTTCTAGAAATCTAAACTTGTCAATACTATTTAGGTCATATTTCTATTATGAACATATTAATATTATAAATACTTACAATAACATTAATATTAGAGGGTGTAGCATGAGTAATCTCTCTTATTTTAAAGAATATTTAGATATTTGATATGCTAGATTTGATTTATTTTTTATAATGGCAAACATGAACAATTATTGTAACAAAAAAAAAAAAAAATGCATAAAAAAATGGAATTTACCATACATTGTTTGTTAAAACTTTTATAACTTTGTACCTTCGCTAGATCTCAAATTTTAGAAAAGAGATAAGGTATGCTATAAAAGATTTCATTTTTCTAGAAATTGCTAGACAAATCACATCTAATTAAGTTTTAGTATATAACTAAATTTATTTCTTTGTCAAAACATTATGATAAATTATAGATTCGATAATGTCTTTGTCTAATCACATATGTATATGTATATGTGTATACATACATACATACATATGTACATGTATATATACATACACATATATGTACATATATATATATATATATATATATATATATATATATATATATATATATATATATATATATATATATATATATATATATATATATATATATATATATATATATATATATATATATATATATATATATATATATATTATACGCATGCATGCGAGCGCACGTGCACACACATACACACATGTATGTATACATTTACATATATATGATTGGCAATATAGCGCAAAGATATAAGTTCCATATCTTTACTAGTGTGAAATTCATATGTATATTTATATAACTACCATTAGATGCTTAGTAACTTAAAAGGATGGTAATATGGATATTTCTCTCAATGCTTATTTGTTCATTACAAATATCATAATATCTTATTCTAAATTTGTAAAAGTGTATTCTATTTTAGCCACATCCTTTCATTAGCACTCTTAAACTTTTATATATTATATGTATTGACTTTTGGGTTTTAGGTCCCTTTGAAACC
Organism: Cupressus sempervirens; assembly: GCA_028749045.1. Taxonomy (NCBI): domain Eukaryota; kingdom Viridiplantae; phylum Streptophyta; class Pinopsida; order Cupressales; family Cupressaceae; genus Cupressus; species Cupressus sempervirens. The sequence goes on along the minus strand of CM053786.1, from coordinate 182,587,869 downwards.
TATTTTAACCTTTATCCAAAAAATATCTTATTCTAAATTGATACAATATACTATGAGTTCCTTCAATCAAGTGATCCATAGGATGCTAGGACAAATGTACAAACTACTAGATCACTTCAGTTTTTGAGTCCCTAAATTTGTGGCTTGTCATTTATTTTGTTTAATTCATGAAACACTAATTCTCATAGTAGGAATCTACAAAGTTAGATAGTAGACCAAGAATATTTCTCTTATTAGTTAATGACCAAAGTATTTTAACTTTAATTCTATATGATTAGGATAAGTCATCTTATAAATTAGAGGTTGAATAAAGTTTGATCTTAATCTCTAATTGTCAAAATTATCTAACAAAGATTTTAGCTTTTTATTTTGATATTTTGTGGGTTTCAATATCCATGTAATATGTGAGTTGATGGTGATTTTTTTAAAAATGGTTTAGGAAAAAATTAATATCATTTTAATTTATTATGCTAGTGTAATATAAGGAATGCCTTCTGATTCCCAATCAAAATAGACGAAGACAAATGTAAATAATAAAATGTATAAATAAGAAGGAACACATTTATATTTGTGTACTTTACTTTTTCAAATAGAATCAAAGTCTCAGGTTAAACTAGAGGTTTTCTTCCCCTTTCATTTTCCCTTGTTGTCACTTTGAACAAGGAAAAATATTACAATTTTTAAAACATAATAAAATAATTTGGTGAAATCCTTTTATCGATAAAAAAATGATTGATATAATTTGAAATTATTAATCTCATTGGGAAGGCTTAATAAGAAAAATCATAATGATCTATGTTATTTGAATCTAACATCTTTGAACTAGTGCTAGATTGAGATTTTTTAATATTAATTTTGGTGTTCTCCTTTTTGGGTTCAAGACAATTGTAACATATTTTCTAAATCTTATTAGATATTTCAATTGGCCATATGATTGTCTTTATGTTTCATTTTTCAAAAGTATTCATTGTAATTGATAATTTGATATTCTAATTATTGTCTTCTTGTACTACATCAATCCTAGAGGAAAGTAAGGTTGAGAATGAATCTGGTACACTAATACACACATTCAATTTTTAGTTATTTATGTGTTCATATATTTATGAAATATACCTGACTAACATTTGAAACAGAACAAGAGTTTTTTCTAGTTGTAGGATGTTAAAGGTATTTCAATGGAGAGGTCTTTATAAGATAACTTTTATGGGTCTCCTCTTCGATAAAGAAACAATGATATTATTTGGGAGTAGATCAACATTTTTATTTTTTGATATATTCAATTATAATTCAAGACATATTATAAATAGTAAGCTCGATCTAGCTCTAAAGAATAAGAGAGCACACTCATGTATTGCATGTTTGTTGTTTGTATCTATGCCTTTTTCTAGACCACTTCATCTTGAGCTATACCAAAGGTTTTTCTATCCTTCATTCTTTTCTTCTAGGTCCCACACTAATTGAAGGTGTAAAATCTTATTTTATTAATAATTTGTTTAGAGGGTTAGGCCTAATAAAAAATATAATGATTCAAATGTAAGTTAGAAATGAACCAAATGTTCATCAAATTTGACTCATGTGCGAACACGCACAAGGGCTTATACATTCTATATTAGAGCTTTATCATAATGAAACATATTATTCCTTCAAGTACAATTATTATGGTGGCAATGCATATGCATTGGAGTATTTCATATTAATAGTTTTATCTATCACAAAGAATATATGAAGAACACAATAAATATATTGTGTGTTTCCTACACAATATGAATAGTCAGAAAAGAGATTTCGGGTTTGAGTATTGATTCACTTGTGTGGATCTAGTTGTATTTTATATGAAAACACATGCAATATATAGTTCATTTTGTTCAACTATAAGTCCATTTCTGTTTAATATAAAATTTAAATATAAACACATTTTATTGTTACTAATAAACATATTATTCATTTTTTAGTGGGTATAAGTTTATTGTAGAAGGAAATATGATATTTTAGTAACAATAATTGATTGTTTAATTCAATATAAATTTTTTAATAATATTTTGGTTAAATCTTCTTAAAGTCCATTTTAAGGACACTTTGAACTAGTAATAATATATTTATGAGTTACATAATGAGTGGGAATAATGAGTCACATCTCCGAACATTGATTGGAAATCAATAAATGTCCAATTCACGACATTAAAAAATAAAAGTTTACAATATTCCATATAATAGCTAAATGTATTGATCAAATTATAAATTGGTATTCAAACACTTTGATTAGAAGTTAATTAAAGATAATAACTTTTCCATATATATATAGTTACATAATGCATCTACCAAGTAAATAAATATATTCAACAGTACTGATATTTTCCAAGTTGTAAAATCTAAAACACCATAATATTCAACAATTAAATTTGATCGCATTAACTACAGGCGTTCAATATAATTTTATTCTCACTCTCTGCATAATACCTATAGCAATAAATAAATATAAACAAACACATCCCTACCTTTGTAAATTTGTGCGCATAATTTTTACGGAAATTTCTCCTTATATTTATCGAAATGATAATTTACGGGTTTCGAGGTAAGTCGTATTATATCATTTAACACCATCGTAAATGCATTAATAATTTACTCAAAACACGGTGGAAAACTTCGTCGATTATTCCCTTTCTACGCACTCTAAGTCGAAGCATATATGTCTTTTCTATCTTAAAACTTCTGCACCGACAGTTAATCAGCTCCGCGCTGACATGTGCAACGTAAAAGACGATGTAAGCCACTCAATAATGTCAAAATTATTATTAATTTAAATTATTCAGTGTTTAGACCATCCACTTCCAAATGTTATTTTTATTATTTTATATTGAAGTCAAATTTCGAATGTTTCTATAACTGAAAAGAGGCTACCTCTAGATTAATATATGTCCTTGACCATTAAGCTGACAGCTGGTTAAAGTTAAATTAATTATGAGAGAGTTAAAAAGAAAGAAGATCGAGTTTTATAAAAGTTCATTATGGAATCTTGTTATTATTGGCTAAATGATCAAACATATGGGTTATGTCTTAAGGTAATAATCATTTACACATGATATCTTACTTATATATTTCGTGACAAGATCATTTGATCAAATAATTTATACCATATTCCACTTCATAGGAATGTGCCTTAAAATAATAGTCTCTAAAGAGTGACACACTCAAAGAACATGTCAAATAATCAAGGTTAAGTATCAATTACGACTACCTCATGTCAAGTTAATAAATTAAAATCTGCTGAGAGTCGAACATTGAAATAATCCATTGCTAACCTAGAGCATCGCTGCACTCAATGACATACAAGACTGCCGAAGGTTCTATAACATCTTATTTTTTGGTCATTCACTTTTTTTCTGTTCTACTAATATTAGTAGGTAATATTAAAATTACAAAAGAAAGTATTCACTATCTATAGTTCATATTTTTCATCTTACTCTTGTTTTGCAAGCAATTTGTGTACAATTGATTTGTGTATTTTTTCATCCACTATTTATTTGATATGCACTCACCATTAGCATCACACATATATCGAGTGGTTAGTAGTGCATTTCAAGGGTCCAAATTATTTGAAAACTACATTGAACATTGATTTAAACACAAATAAATGTTAGGTGTATATGTTTTATAAATCTGAAAAATATATTTAAAAGATATAGATGTAAGTTTTTTTTATAATAAATTTATTCTTATGAGAAGATTATAAATATTATGATGTTATTTTTAATTTTTATACTGAGAGTACAAATAGAAAAATGAAAATGCTCCTCAAATAAGTACATCAAGATCTCATGGATATCAAGACAATTATTCAAAGAATGGTAAGCTTAGACAAGCTAAGGAAACCAATGTTAAAGAGATGGGTTTACCTTATTTTGTCTTTTTCCTTTCTAGTTTTGGGGTTTAATTTATGTTCATGTCTATTTATTGTTGTTTTGATCTACTTTTTATTCATTGAGTTTTTTGGTTGCAGTTTTGGTGCTATTAGTTTGTCTACCATAATCCTATCTTGGGGCTTTATTTGAAAATCTTAATGGAATGATTGAAGGGGTTTTAGATCTCCAAAAACCCTATTTTTCTACTTAGTAGAAAATACAGATGATTCTTAAAATCAAATTGAAGCCTTACTCTACCAATAAGGTAAATTGAAATATGATTGTAAACTAGATTAAATGCTACCTTAAATTTTAGACTAATTTAAAACATAATTCTAGAATTGATATAACACTTACTCTAACCCTAATCCTAACCCTAAACCAAAATAAAGTGAGCTATTAAATCAAAATTTATAAGAACTTTTATTGTAATTATATTAAAAAAATGCATTTAATCTGAATGAAACCTTGACTCAATTAGTAAATGATAATTTTAGACTAACCAAATCATAACTCTAACCCATGTATTGAAATAAATTAAACCCAACCTTGGCATTGAAGTATATTGAATCCCCATTGATAAAAGAAAATTATAGTGAATCCTTTCTCGTACCATAATTAAGATTTTTTAACTTAATGTAAAGCTAAAATATATTGAATGCTAACCCTAATCCTAAACCAAACTAGGAAAAAACCAAAAGCCCAAATTGGACAATAATTGTTATATTAAGCCTAACCCAAATGAAATTGAATTAAAGGTTAGGCTAAACTAAAGGGAAACATGCGAAAAAAAGAGAGAACAAAATACTAATAAAAAAAGAAAAACTATCAAAAATTCACAATAATTAAATAATAAAAATAAAAGTCACTTGAAAAAACAAATGAAATTGAATAAGAAATCATGCACTAAATCAAATTGAACACTAAATTTAATCAAACCTTAATCTAAAAGTAATTGGACCCTCAAGCTAATATTAATTAAACCTAAATAATAAATAAAATTAAGTTAGAAGGAGACTAAAATAAATCAAAACATATTTGATTTGTCATATTTATAATATTATACCTTTTTATTTGAAATATTACTTATTTGTTAAACTAAATTAATTTAAAACTCTATTTCATAGATAAATTAAAATAATTGTATTTATTTAAAATTAATTAGTTAGAGCATTTTTAATAATACACTTCATTTTAAATTATTTTAAATCTAAAGAAAATAAATCATAAAAAATTAAATATATATAATTATATAAAATATTAAAATTTATATAATATATTTTTATTTAAAAGTTAGACATGCAACTCTTTATGATAATAATAGGTTAGTGGAGATTTGACCTTTGTGGGCATAACAACACAACCACAACTTTACCACCATATTGTGACATTTGAAATACAGAGAAATAATTTTGGTATTCTTCTTTGTTGGCTTTCCACTACTACTATATTATACCTAACCCAAATGGTTTTGAATATAAGATTAGCCTGAATGTAATTGAACTATAAAAAATAAAATAAAAATATCAACAAAAATTAAGCCTATTAAAATGTAAAGACAATTGATCACTAAAATAAAAATTATATAAAAATATAGACCAAATTAAACAGGTGTCATATAAGGGCAAGTATTTATCATTTAGTATAACTATAATATTGAATATAGTTTAATTCAATCAAAATTAAAAAATCACACAAAAATAATTAGAATGAAATCTAATTTATATAGCTAATCACCTTGAAAACAAATAATTTTAATTTTTTATAAATTCCATAATTTACAATTTAGAAGTTGACCTATTAATTTCTCTAAGATTATTAAAATTATTTGTAACTTAAGTTTTAGTATAGTGTGGTGGTAAAGTGGTTGTTGACATGCATGCTCACATGCACACACACACACATACACATATATGTATGTATGTATACATATATGTATATGTATAGGTATGTATATGTATGTGAGTGTGTGTGTCTATATATGTACATATAAATACATACATACATAAATAAATATATACATACAGATAAAGAAGATGAAAAGAACCATTGCATAACATTTGATTCTATCAAAAAAATTCATTAATTTGACAAGCATAAAGAAGAAGAGTGATTTTAAAAAAAAAAAAATTCTTTTGGGAAGATTCTCTTTAGGATCATTTTGTTTATGTCTTTAAAAACTTTTAAACTTAAACTTTTCTATTGACAATAATTGATTATGTTAGCCTATGCAATATTGACCATCTTTTCTATATTATTTTAATCTTAAAGTTTTAACATAATAAATGTAAAATATTTAATTAGGCAAGATGAGCCAACACAACAGCAAATTATGAGCCTCTCATTTGGGAGGTCTTGTGCTCAAGCCTACTTCAGTTCAACCAAGAATAGTTAATCTCACCAAATAATAATAAATCATTAATGGATAATAAGACTAGGTCCATTACCTTTAAAAAAAAGTAAAATATTTTAGTCTCTCATCCTTTCATCTGGAAGCTCTTGTGCTCAAGTCTACTTGAGTTTAAAAGAAAATAGATAATCTCACCAAATAATAATAAATTATTAATAAATAATAAGACTTTGACCCATTACCCATTAAAAGAAAGTAACATTTTTGAATTTCTCATCTTCTCATCTGAAAGATCTTGTGCTCAAGTCTACTTAAATTTAAAGGGAATAATTAATCTCACCAAATAATAATGATCATTAATAAATAAATACATAATGACTGAGTTATTCGTTTTTGTTTGTCAAACAAACCATTTCTTTGCCTCATCTGACCGCTCAAGGTAGAAAATAGCCATGACTACGGCCGATTCCAAAGAGCGAAAACTGTCACTTGAAGTGCTTATTCAATCCAACTGGCACAGTACGCTCCTTGCTATTCAGAAGCTTGACCTTCTACATTGTTACCGTCCCTCACGTTTCACACCTCCCTAATTTACGGAGGTGTCTACAGAGACATTATTGAAAAAATAAATCTTGATGGAAAGCCCATTTACAAATCACACGATCACACTCACCAACAAGTAATAAACTGATCTTAGACTCAATTTACAATTCGGCAGTTTTTCCTGATTTCACCTTGAGAACCAATGAGTACCTCTATGGTGCCCATTTTCACCATTGCTTTGGCAAACTTGGTCATCCACATTGACGGGTACCTCGAACTAATCTGAACAACTTTTAGAGTCTCCGGATCTGTGATTAAGGTATGATCAGAGGTCAACAGTCCCCTGTTTCTGAGAAGCTCCGTGTAATAAGCACTGTCCAGCGTGGATGGTGTAGAGGTTTCCATTGGGACAACTGGATCAGGAGGAGGTGCAACTGGACAGCTAAGCTTCAGTTGCTGGACCAGTTGAGGCTCTAATGAAGGGTCTGCAACACCTGAGTTCTTGAAGTTGTAAAGCCTGTCGCTAAATGAAGAGCAATGCGATACACCAATGGAATGACCACCTGTGGAAAAGGAAAAAAGATGAGATTTTTTTTCATTTCAGCATATCTAATAGTTCTACTCTTTTTCAACTCAATTTTGATTATTTAATACTTTTAATTTATAAATCAAATTTTAATATATAATATTTATGTGATATTTAAATCGTCTGCAAATTCTTAAATATTATAGTACTTGCCTGATAGAATTACCATTTCTTCTTGAGAGAGGCCTTTTTGGCTAAATAAATCAGTCAACTCTGTGACATTGAAGAAGGGAGGAGGCAAGTTCCCCGGGATCGAATCACTGGTAGAAATCCTCCCATCTCTGCGTCCAGCTGGAACATCCCAGTGAATATTGCCAGCCTGAAATAGAAGATGTAATTCTTATGTAAGAACCATTTTAAAATGATAATTGTAGGTGTAGTGTTATGACAAAAAATATCTTAACAAATATTTTACAATTTTTAGATCGATTGTAATGGTAGATATATGTTAACATATAGTTTATCGAAATAAACATTAAAAAAAAAAAAAAGAATGCAAAAAGTTTACTCAAGCATCACAAACTAATATAATAAGTTTATATTAGAAAGCTGACATTGTATGTGGTGTTAATGTGAAACTAGCACACTAAATCAATACTTTGTGAATGTTATTATTTAGGTTCAGCTGTGTAGATGTTAACAGGTACTCGTAGTTTTGGAGGTAGAATGTAATAAATAAATATTTAAAAACTCATATTTTATCTTGTTCAAAGATTGAATAGATGTAGTGATATTGCTATCAGGATTTAATGTGATTTTTGAGTCAAATTCATTGACCCATGTATCATGAGTAGTGATTCAACATGAATCCATCTCTCATGAGAATAAATGGAACACTTAGCACTCATTGGATCTAGGTGATGCTCTCTGGGGTGAAGCACCGGGACTTCCCAGGAGGTCACCCATCCCGGTACTACTCTAACCTAAGCTTGCTTAACTACGGAGTTTCTTCCATTGTTTAACCCAAAGCATGCAACCCCATTTGTAAAGCCTTTATTTGAATAGATGTATTTAAACTAAGATTTATTCATGTTAATTTTTATGAACAGAATGTCATATTAATGAAAAACCACAAAAAATGGAGTACACTGAACCAAGAAGTACATGCAACTTCATAATTTAATAAAATACCTGATATGAGCAATCTCGTGCAGCAAATGCAATTATGTCCGCGCATGACACTGTTTGAGGACAAACTGATTCTAATAACATTTTAACTTCGTCTATCAGTTCAAAGCCACGAAGACTTGGAAAATTAGCAGGCGACTCTTTCTCTGCTGTATTACCTGGTGTGGAATCTATAAGAATGGATCCATCACAACCCTGCAAATGAGAAAAAAAATTATATTATCATAGTTAACCCAATTTTATATCATAGTGGATGTAAGTTGAACTAAACTACTTACCTTAACAAAACAGTCATGGAAATACATCCTTATAATGGCCGGGGCCAACGTAGGGTCCCTTTTTAGAGCTTCAAAAACTGTCCACCTGACTATTGATTCAGCTTGAGGGCACGCATAGCCATAATAGCCAACTTTCAGCCCACAATAATCATCAGCAGTGGCAAAAACCATCCATAGCATTACCAAAACTGAAAAAGTAATCAATTGCTTCATTGTTATCGATACTAATCCTCAAAAGTTACTGAAATGCATCTTGCAGAATTGAATTCTTCAAGTCGTATATTTATTGAAAATGCATGAGACATCACATCTGCTACAGTCTATGAATTGTTCAACAAAATTTGATTAAACATATATTTTCCCCGCCTTAAGTGCAAAGCAACATTCACGTCGTAAACGAATAGAGTTGAATTATTCCACTCTTAAATCTAAAGGGATAGTTGCATTATGTCATTGAACATCACCATATATACTTAATCATTAGAATATACATACTCAGAGAGAGAGAGAGAGTGATATAACGTCGGCAAACTCAATACTATGTGAAATCTGCAAAGCAGAATGATAGAAAATATCAAGGGATAAGCTCCCAATTATAATAACATTTTCTGATGGCAACTTTGAATGTGTCATATGTTTTCAACAAGATTGCGAGTTTCAAACATTTTTGTTTAATATCTTTCACAGCTGTAATGATTTAAACTCCCTATGGAAGACTGGTCAAGGACAAAAGAGGCAAGTTGTAGAGTTGTGTCATGACGCTCGTATAGTTAGTACAGATTAAACATTGACTATAATTAGTTTATCGTTTATTTTTGGAAGATATCCAAGATTAGAAACAAGACCGTGTGGGGTCGAGCTTTATTGGTAATTTCATACCAAACTCTTAAATAGAAAAACGATGTATGTATTTTTATACACTTTCGATTACTTTGCGGAGACAGAGATTGGAGGATAATGGCAATGAAATATATTACAGGGCAAAACTAAAGATGCTGTCTTTTATTATTTATTCATTAACAGATATGAAATATAAACCTTTAACATAGGATTTGTAAAAAATACAATCACAAAAGTAGTCGATTAGAGCAATTAGGAAATGAATGCCATTGGAAACGATTAGGTTATAGTCTACTTTAAGTCAGAATTCTGGTGTTGTTTATCAGGTTACATTCTAGCTTAAGCAAGTGAAATATTCGATCAAACATTAGAATCATAAAGTGCTGAGCCATAGAAGATAAAATTGAGCCAAAAGAAATACAGCTATATGAGGTATATTCCAAGATGTTCCGCTTGGTGTTTTGCATCTTTGGTGGAAAATATCACATTCTCTTCAGGAAACTATTCTTGTGAAGTGTGAGCTTGATGGGGGTATGGATCCGATTGATCTTGCTATCTGTAATCACCTCAATTTTCATCTGCAGGATGGGGCTGCAACTCATAGATTTCCTTCTATGTCCAGGCAGCTTCACCATCAGAGGAAGGGTCGGGTTAACCGGGATGGGCACTGGACTCCTCCTCCCTGTGGAGTTCTGAAAATTAACACTGATGGTTCTTCCCATGGGAATCCTGTTCCGGCTGGTATTGGCGGAGTGGCTCATTGTAGTTCTGGGGATGTTAAATTTTTCTTCTCAGTTCAGAAGGGTGATTATACTAACAATCTCATGGAAGCTCAGGCTATTTTATATGCTGTGGAACAATGTTGCTTGCGGGGATGGAGTAAGATTATCTGTGAGTCCGATTCCTAGGTGGTGGTGAACATGCTTTCTTCGCAAGAGCTTGAAGATGTTAGTTGGCAGTTGGCCACTGTTGTTAAGCAGATTCTTTTCTTCTCTTCCTCTTGCCAGTTCATTAGGTTCATATATATTCCTCGTGAATGGAATAGAACTTCTGATTGTTTAGCCAAATGGGCATCTAGTCATGATTTGGGTTGGATTATTAGGGATAGGAGGCAACTGTCCTTTGAGATGGTGCAAGAATTTGATCATCTTGTTGCTCAGGATCGAGCTCCTTGTTGAGCTCTCCTTGTTGTATTTCTTTCTGTCTTAATAAATTTTTACCCCTCTTTTTGCATATGGGACAAAGCCTTTACTAATAAACAAATATGAATAATTTTCAAAACCTTTGGGAACCTAAGTACAAAACATAAGTGGGATAAATAGAAAAAGTATGTAATTTTAATTGATTGTAACATTATAAACTATCACAATGAAAAGTAAACATCTACAAACTCATCACATCATAATTTTTACATGGGAGAAGGGGTGGAACTCACAAATAATTACTTTGCAGAAGTAATAATCATTTATACCTTTATTCCCACTCCTTCAAAGTTCTTCTATCATCTACAACATGTCACATATATTCTTGTACATGAGCTTTTTACTTCTTTAGTTCCCTTTTTTATTTTCTTGAGTCAAGGCTATTACATCTACATACTTGATCACATATCAAACTTCAATTGCATCTTCAAAGGTAATCGTGTCTTTCATTTGATATTATTTAGTCCTACTGCATGTTAGCATTTACTTTATCAACTACAGTTCAATTCATTATTTATCCCTGAATCTAAGGCTTGAATAGTGCAAACCCTCACCCACCTAATAAAAAGAAACATGAATATCTATGTGAAAAAGTAGGATGACTAAATTGCGGTTGCATACTAGAAATAAATCCACAAAATCTATTCAGCTAATCTAGATTGACCTTGTTATAGTGCCTTGGGAAGATTATGACTTTGTGAAAATCTTTGTACAAGGATTTCCATAGTCGACCTATTCTTTGAGCTTCTACTATAAATTAGATTTTGGGGTTTTTATTCAATTTAGAGATCTATAGTTAGACTTTTAGTTTTAGGTGAGGATCCACACTTTCTAAAGAAAAAACACAATTTCCTCTATATAATTCAAGGCGAGTCTTCCATCTTTCATTTTAATTTATGATATTAGCATAGTTATGTATCTTAATTGGGCTGTCATCACATACACTTGACATCTAGGTTTATATTACTTATTTAATAAATTCAATTTTGCATATACATTATCATACTTGGGCTAACAAGAGTATTTACTTGTATTATGTTCCTTTCCTGTAATCTATATTTAGTATTGGCAGCCTTTTCTTGATTTGAACCTTTCTAATCTAATTCAAATTCAAGAAGGAATTATATTTAGAGGTTATCCCCTTGTCTACACACATAGTTTGAATTTTTTAGCTAGTGGATGTCTACACCCTATTAAAGTGTATCCATTTTACCCCTAACTAGTTTGTTCAACTCGACATGTCTCACCCTCTTGTCGATTTTAGAGTTACATCCCTTAATCTCTCTTATCTCCCCTTTTATACTAGGTGTTTTACCTCTTTTGGTGTACCTGAGTTATGCCCCTTTCCTTTTTGGTGTTAGATTGTGTTATTCTATGACACACTCCTCTTCAATTTTGGGAGTAAGATTTGACTATTATAGTTATATCCTCTTTTTCAAACATAACATTCTCCAAGACCTTGTGGTGCATCATTGCTTTTATAAGACCACTATTCTCCTTTCCTTTATTTATCATTTCTATGATGTTTATACAATTTTCTCTCATTTAATGTCCATGTCTTTACATACTTTTCTTAGAGATTTTCTTTTAAGGTTAACTAACACAAGGGTTTTTGATAAGGCCTTTTTTATGACAATCACTCATTTTTTGTGTGGTTTTATTGTTTTCCTTTTAGATGACATTGGATATTTTTCTAGTGATTCTCCTAATCTTAATCCTAATCCTATGCGTAATCTTTGTAATAAGAAAACATACCAAAACCCTTCTACATTTCAACAACTCTAACATATGCTTCATGACCCTCATATTTCTCAATTTTTAATTTAATTATCTTGTTTGATACCCACATCTCAATCTCTTATCCTTTCAACCTCTCCTATAATTCCCTCTTACCCTATACTATCTCATAACTTTTATAAAAGACATTCTCTCCATATACTCTCTATAGTACTTACACCATAGGGTACACAATTATCACTCGAAAAGGTTATAAGGTTTTTGGATTTGGCATTAATGAACGTGGTATTAGGAACCACTTTAAACATCATATACAATAACATCTAAGCGAAGTACTGATCACATCTTTCCTTCTCTTGATCCTTCTCCTCCTCATCTAAAATCTCCTTTACACTACCTTCTTCCTATTCCAAGTTGCTCTCAAAAAACCACAAGGGAAGCCTTAGAATTAAGGCTATATCATCATCTCTTGCAAACTTCTAAACATTATTTTCGGTACAGTCATGAACATTCTTTTTGCAGTTATTTGGAATTCATTCTCTTTGTAATTTTTTTGAAATCATTCTCTATGTTAATAATTGTTGGAATTAACAAGTGGGAAGATTTACTTCAAGGTGGGGGGGGGCAGGGCAGGGCCGGTGGTAGATGAATCAGAAGTAAATAACTTTAAACTTTTCAAATCTAAAACAATTCACATGCATCTAATCTATCTAACAAACATGAAAGTAAAGACATGCATGAAAATAGATAACACAAAAATTTGGTAACCCAATAACCCTTCAAAATGACAAGGTAAAACTGGGGTGGGGATGACACCCACAAAATATCACTACAACAATGTCTAACTATTCAAGGTTACAATGTTTGACCACTTCCAATTGTCTTCCCTATGAAAGGCCTATCTTGTTAAAGACTTTACACTCTATAAAAAGTGACCTGGTTAAAGGATTTCACTACCTTGCTAAAAGTAGGCCTGGTTAAAGGACTTTTGTACATTCACTTGGAATGCCACCCAATTAAAGGATTTACAAATGGTTGCTAGGCCAACCTAAGTCCATAGGATTTTCATATCTAATACAATTGCTAAATTTCTTTGACCTAATAGCTTTGTAATTGTCAATTTCTGATTCTAGATCCTTGTTCTGCTCTATCACTCTGATCCTTGCTTGATTTTATATTCTACTCTTTGAAGTTTTGATACTCTGTTCTTCATCAATTGGATTCTACACTATTGCTCTATTCTTCACTAAGTCTTTTATCCTTCTACACTTCGCTATAATTCACCCATACACTTTTATCTATCATATCCCCTCTTACATAATGGGGCTTCATCCTCCTTTTAAAGATTTCAAAGAATTAGGATTAGGTATGAATCTACAATCAATATTGAATCTTCATTTCCAGCTCATTTCTTGCAGTTTTCCTATTGGTTGCATGCCTTGTCTATTTTCCTTATTGGTTGCATGCGAATTGCATAGGTAATGCAATAGATTCGATCTTATATACAAGATCCTTCGAGATTCATCCTTTTTCAACTCCAAAAATGATTTACATTTGAGTTTGTTAAGGCACAAACTCATATGCTGATTTTGTGTTACTCAACACATACTAGTTGCTAATGCTCGGCACATATAGGAAAACAAGCTCACTTGGCTCCTATAGCAATTCTATTTCACTCATCATCTATAGTCACTCAACATCTATACTTTTCTTAGCACTTGAACTTTTCTCAGCACTTGAACTTTTCTCGGCACCTGAAGATTGCTCGACACCTGAAGATTGCTCAGCACCTATTGAATTCTTTGGCTCAACATACATTATAGCTCGACTTCTATATTATACTTTACATCAACTAAAGAATTGGTTAAGCGTGTTGACATTCAAATGTCAAAACCCCTTTGACATGAGTGGCAAAAGCACTTAACTAGACATTATAAATATGATCTTTATGAGTACAGTACATATTCTATTTGGCATATGTACAAGACTTCAAAAACTTATTCAGAATTTTATATCCCTCAAAATCTTGTAACTCTCCTTGAGCTAATGTGCCATTTCCATTCTTGTAACCAAAATTCTTGTGCTAAATGTGTCTCAATCTGACATATCTAATGCATTTTCCTTGTCCGCCTTTGTTTTTGTATCTATGTATATCTTGTTTCTACTTCTTGTACTCTATATCTCCTCCCTTTTCACATCTTCTTGTAGCTTTCCATCCTTATGGCTTTATTTCTTCCTTAAAATGTGAATTTGAATATCTCCCCTTTTGGATATTCTTTATTGCTTCCATCAAAGAATGTATTATGTAGCCATTCTTATTCACATCTCCCCCAAAACGTTACATCAGCTCATTCTTATTAGATATAATAAATAATAAATTATATCCCAACGAATGTATTATTCTCCCCCTTTTTGACACTTATGTCAAAGGGTCCTAAGAATAAATAGAATAATTTTTCAAAAGTATTTTATTTACCTCCATAATCATCTTGAGAGAAGCATCCCAATTATCTAAAGCTATCTCCTATGACTTGTGTTGGATGGTTGTCTCTACAGCAAGATGAACAAGGCCTTCTAAAGTAGAAATATTAGGATATTTCTTTAGAACATTTTTTTTCATAGGTCTGTTCTTTACAAAGTATTTCCAAATGTGGGGTTATGGAAGATTGAATTTGCATCAATTTGGCCTTAATATTGGCCTCTTCGGCTATCAATACGACTAATTCTTTTTGTGTATGAAGCGTAGCTGCAAAATGCTTCTCACTCTAAGCAGGATCTTTTGGTAGTTGAGTGCTAGGAATCTTTAGATTTCATTCCAAGCTCAATATTCTTTGGCTAGTTTCCTATGTGAAATATGAGGAATTAGACAACTTGTTGTATAGTGAGAATACATTCTCAAGTACTTTCTTCACTTTTTCAATGTTCTTTGCCAATTCAACTTGTGAAAGTGTTATTTTACTTGATATTTTCTCATTTACTTTCATCTAAAACTTCTTTTCTAACCATTCTAATAATTTAACATTAGTTTCTAGGTCCTCATTCTGTACCTGGTCCACAATGTTGGACAATTTCTCCATTACGGGCTGGATGTCATCAGTTGCAAGTTGAATGCATCAAGAAATATGTCCTTGATTTCCACCGGTGCTTTCTTTTTCCTAAACTTGTTTCTAAGTATTTCTTGTTTCTTCCTCCTCTCTAGTGCCTCTTGCACTTCATTTATCTATTGCAGATTCATGGTTCTTGAGTCATAACTAGGTATGACTATTTCTTCATCAAGTGCAGGGTCTCCATAGTGAAGTACCCTTGCAACCTTGGTAGAGCTTGAGCCTAGTACTGAAATCTACAATGGTACTACATCAATGCTCAGCTTCTTATTAGGAGTCCCCGAGGTAGGCATGTTTACCAGTGTTTGTATTGCCTCCTACTCCTTAAGGGTTTTCACTTCGTCATTCTCCTCTTCTCTACTACATTAATCAATGATGATAATTTGTGGAGGTGCACCTTGAGTTTGTGCAGTAGGAACATCTTGCCCTATTTGTTCCTTTACTTGCTCCTCAATAGTTTTTGTCACTTTTATTATAGAATCAACTTTATCAAATTTGTCTTGTTCTTCTTGCTCTTTGGGTTGATCTGTTGTAGCTGTGGGAGGTTGTGTAGGTTGTTCCTGTGTGTTTTCCTTCTCCCTTGTTATCTCTGTTGCAACTTTTTGCAATTCATCAACACTCACCAAAACTAGATTTGTACAAACTTGTGCTTGCAATGTAGATTGGTGAAGAATCTTTTTGAGATACTCTGCAATTAAAGGATTGATGTTATGACTTGAGGTGTTAGGAACATCCTTTACAATTACTATTTCTTCAAGTTCTGTGTGTGGAGGACTTGGTGATGGTAGTTGGGTGTCTTGGACACTCTTTTCTTCCTATTGCTCTTTAGCTATTACCCTTTCACCATGTGTCTCCTCCACTATCTCTTTTTTGTCCCTTTCTCTCCTTCATATTTTTCTTTCTCGCTTTCTTCCTCTTTCTCATTGTCTTCTTTTTCTTCATCATTTCTACCCTCAAATGGGTCTTCCTTCCCTTCTTTCATAGTTTTCAAACCATATATTAGTTTCCACATTTGTGTGGACTTTTGGACAACATCTTCAATTTGGTTGCAAATTTGCTCCCATTCTTTTTACCAACCTTTGTTATTTGACCTTTAGTAAGGTCTGACATTACATGAGCCAATGCAAACTCCCTTATTTCTTTCTCCATTTTAAGGTAGTAATGCCATTTATTCTCAACTAATGAGCTTAGTTCCTTAGGCATTGAATTATCTTGTTCAAGTGGGGTGGTCTTAAACTTAGCCATCATAGTGTAGATGGATTCTTCCACTATGTTTTGTTATTTCTTTGACAACTTATTGAAATCTATGGTTTTTAGACCAATTAAATCTGCATTATCTCTGATATTATTGCAAATGTTTTCCAGTTTAGATGTGGTGGAATGTCTTACCAATCTAAATTGTTCTTCATCAGACTCTATTCTCTCTTTGTCTGATTTAGGAGGTGCAACATACTTTCTTCTCTTTTTCTGCTTTGTAGGTCCCCTTGTTCTATTGCCTTCTATTTTTCCTACCCCTTTTCCCCTTGAGTTGTAGCCTTTGTGTTAGCTCTTGTAATTGGCTTAGCTGAGCTTGGCATTATAGCCTTCTTCTTTCCCTTGGGCTGTGTAGTTGGCTATTTTTGAGCTTTTCTCTTCTTTGGCTCAACCTTTAGTACTTCCTACTAGACACCTTCATCTTCATCTGCATCTTCTCCAATACCTTGGGTTAAGGCAAGTGGCCCTTGATCTTGTTCTTCTTCATCGCCCTTGGCATATTTACCTTCTTCTTCTGCAACTCCTTCCCCAAACTTAGCTTTTAGCTTCTTAACAAGTTTTTCTTTCTTGTTCAAAGTGGAGGCAGTCTTCAACTCCATATCCACTTTTGATCTCATCATTTCATAAGTTCCAAAATGTGGTGCATTCTTGTCAATTTCCTCTACCAATAATGAAGTTATTGCTATTGATGCTTCATCTATGTTTATTTCATACCCAAGAGGTCTTAACCATCTCACTCTTGGTATAGCTGATTATATGTATGTCTAGTCTATCTACAAGAGACCATACATCATTTACATGTTTCTCTACTAAGGAAACTAGAATTTTGATCATTTACTTCATTGATTGCTTAAAGTCTTCAAAATAACTAGTCATCAAGGTCTCAAAACTAGCTCCCATTTGCTCGATGTATTCATTGACCACAACTATGATTGACCTATCAATTTTCCATGCCATTTTTCCAAAAGAAGGAAATTTTTTCTGAACATAATAGAAAATACATATCAAAATGACACCCATTTTGTATTGGGATCCCATTGTTCTCGTAATTTATTCTAGTTTTTCATTGATTTCTTGCAGTTGCAGCTCTATAAGATCATATGTATGATCCTTCTTCACCAATTTGTATCCTACATCTAGTGCAATGCAAGGCACACTATTGAGTCTGCTAGACTAGTAGAATTTGTGTGCAATGAACCTAATACCACAGTCAACTAGAGTGTCTTTGATAGTGTCAATTTTTATCCCTCTCTTATTCCATTTTGCACTAGTATTTTTCTCAATTACCTCCTTAGAATCACTTCTAAGTGTCTTTGGCTGATCTAGGGTTGGGTACCCTATCACTCTATGTACAATTCTCAGTGTGATCTTGATTGGACCATCCTCCAACCATAAACTACCATCATGTATTTTTCTCAACATTAGTCTAATCCATTTTGTCTTGAACACTGTAGGGAATTCTAGGGCTCATGTTAAACCCTTCCTTTCAACAATTTTGTACTCTTCCATCAATACTCCATTATCACACAATTTTTCATATGCCTCCCTCACTTCCATATCACCTATGGCTTCTATCTTGAAATGATAGCATTTCCTTACATCTTGAAACATTACAACCTTAGGGGTTTTGATGAATAGGGCTCAAGCTAGGTCATTCTTGTATGAAACTTTAGGTATTGGGTGGAAATTGAGTTGTTTGACCTCTTTGGACACTAATTGGACTTCAAATGATTCCTTCTCCTGAGTTTTTCTAGAGCTAGAAGTCAAAACTGTGTAGCTCGGCACAGTCGTAAATGCCTTGAAATTGATGGAATCGTGCTTGGAATGTTGTAGAAATCTTCTTATACTCTAGTTTCTTTACTTTGGATTCACTCTGTGCTCTTTCCCGTCTTTGGTCTTTATTCTTAATGGGGAAAAATAATTGAAAATATGATATTATACCCTATTTTTATTGCATTTAATGCTTAGTGCATTTATAGCTATCCACTTAGCTTTTGAAGAATTCTACATTAATTAGCTTCTATTTCCTTTTCATCACTCAACTTCCATTGGAGTATTACTTACTCGGCCTCAACTAAGATTTCTTCTTCACCTGGCTTCCTCTACCAACTTAGCTCCTACCAATCATTCGACTCCTATAGTCTTGACAATCAACGCGACTTGTACTGGATTTTTACTTGACATCTAAGGGCAACTCAATAATCTTAGGAATAAGGTGTCTCAACCTTGTATAATTCCTATTCTTATTATTTGTTTTGTAAAATGTATTTCTTGCAAATAATGTTGATGTGTCGACATCTTGAATTGTGTGTAAGGAGATCATGACTAAAACGGTTATGACGAATTCCTATGACACATAAGAGCTATGTTAGGAAGATTCAATGATAGGTGAAGACATGTGGCAACTAAGATATTTGAGTACTATACACTCTACCCCAATAGTGGGGTTCGGGGCATCACTCCGAATTTTTTTTGGGGGTTCCTATTTTCTCGGAGAATGGTAAAACCCTAATACGATTTACCTTTGGGAGTAGCCCTAAAGTGAAGCACATGTTATAAGCATTTTTAGGGTTTTGAAGAGATGCAATGCAAAAAATGTGTATTGTTGGTACTGCGAGTAGCTACTGGAGTCTTCTGTTGTTGATGTTGAACTTGCATTGCAAGTGTATTGTAACCTTGTGTTGAAAGATAATACATTTTGCAGGTTCTGAAGGGGTGGGGTTGTTTTACCGAAAGGTTTTTCCCCACCGGAAAATCCTTGTGTTATGTGTTCCTTTCTCTGTATATTTTTTTGTATGCATGTTTGGCTGCAATATTGTTGTTTACATGATATTGAATCTGTAAGTGTAGAAGATTTTAATAGGATTTGCATCATACTTTCCTTATGAGATTAGTGTAGGAAGTTGTTTCCGCACCTAAGTTTCCTTACAAGTGGTATCAAAGCTTGATCAACTTTTGATCCTAGTTGTTGGGTAGGGTTTTTCGAGCTAATATCAAGTTGAGTGGAAGTCTTTTGCAGAGCTTCCTGAATCTTATTTGCAGATTGAGATGGCGAGTTCATCATATGGAAGAATGGAGGTGGAGAAATTTAATGGCACTAATTTCGAGTTGTGCTAACTCAAGATGGAAGACATGTTGGAAGATCGTGACCTATGGGAAGTGACTACAAGTGCTACAAGACAAGCAACTATAGCTCAAGCAGATTGGGATATTAAAGACCGTAAGACTAAGGGTCTCATAAGACTTTGTTTAACTAATGCAATCCTTCTGAATGTTCTAGATGAGAAAAATGCATATAGTTTGTGGGAGAGACTTGGGGCCGTGTATCAAGCCAAATCTTTGGTGAATAAGTTGTTCTTGACGAAGAAGTTGTATTCTCTATGAATGGAGGAAGGTGGATCCTTAACAGATCATTTAAATGCATTTAATCTGCTGGCTACACAGTTGATATTAGCTGGTGTCAAGTTAGAGGAGGAGGATCGTTGCTACGCACTTTTTTGTTCTTTACCGGATTCATGGGACCATCTTGTGATGGCTCTCAGAAGCACATTAGTCACCTTCAAAATGAATGATGTGGTGTCTTTGTTGCTATCAGAGGAGATGCAGAGAAAGGCTTCTATTTCAAAAAAAGAAGCCCTTGTTGTTCGTGGGAGATCCACGAAAAGAGGGAAGAAAAATGACAATAAGTCTGACAATAAGGGTAGATCCAAATCCCGTGGGAAGTCAAAGACTTCTAATAAGTCCAAGGAAAAATGTTGATACTGTAATAAGACTGGGCACTTCCGTAAAGACTGTAAAGAGCCTAAGAAGAAGAAGAAAGCCTCAGATTCTAGTTCTGAAAAATCTCAAGAAGATGGTGATGCATTCATTGTAGCTTTGGTAGCCCATGCATCTGATGATGTGTGGTTGGTTGACTTGGGTGCATCTTTTCACATGACCTCTCATCGAAACTGGTTCTCAAGATATGAAGAGTTCGATGGTGGAAAGGTGTACTTGGGTGATGATTCTCACCTAAAGATGGTTGGACGCAGAAGGGTCACTATCAAATTTCCTGATGGATGAGTAAAGGGAACCAATGGAGTTATGCACATTCCAGGTTTGGCATGAAACCTATTATCTATAAGTATGCTGAATGATGTAGGTGTGCAAGTTGTTTTTTCTAAAGATGGATGTAAGATGATGAGAGGATCTATGGTGCTTGCTAAGGGTACTAGGAGAGGTACTTTGTTTCAGCTTGATGCACACATTTCTTAGTGTAATAGTTCTTCTATTTCAAAGAAGAGAGCAACTATCACTTCATCCCCACCATCTGAATGAGCAGTAAAGAAGACTGTGGTTAGTGGTTCTGATGGTAGTGCAACAAGTGTACCTAAGGGTGCAAACACTTTGGAAGGAAAGCTTCCTGCAGAAAAGACAATTTTGTGGCATTTGAGATTTGGTCACATTGGTGAGAAGGGTCTCAGAACCCTGAAAAATAAAAATCTCGTTGAGGGGTTAAATGATTGCAATCTCAAGTTTGACTTTTGTGAACACTGTGTATATGGTAAACAAAATAGTGTTCAATTTTACTCTAGTTCTCACAAATCTTCTGATGTTTTGGATCTTATTCATTCTGATGTATTTGGTCCTGTAAAAGTTCCTTCAATCTCCAAGTCTATATTTTTTGTGTCTTTCATAGATGATTACAGTAGAAGGACATGAATTTATTTCCTTAAAAGTAAGACACAATTCTTTAGTCGATTCAAGGAATTTAAAGCCCTTGTAGAGAATCAGACTGGTAAGAAGATTAAGTGCGTGAGAACTGACAATGGTGGTGAGTTTTGCTCAGTAGAGTTTGAACAGTTCTGTAAAGAACAAGGTATCAAGAGGCATAAGACAACTCTGTATACCCCACAAAAAAATGGAGTTGCAGAGAGAATGAATAGGACACTGATGGAGAAGGCTAGGAGTATGCTTAGTGGAGCTGGTTTAGAACAAAGGTTTTGGGTCAAAGCTGTGGCCACTGCTTATTATCTGGTTAACAGATCTCCTACATCAGCCCTTGTTGGTAAGACACCCATGGAGGTGTGGTCTGGTAAGAAGCCTTCAGTTAGACATCTTCATGTTTTTGGTTGTGAAGCTTATGCACATGTTCCAAAAGAGAAAAGATCTAAGTTGGAAAACAAAACTATTAAATGTATTTTCATCAGGTACAGTGCTGGTGTGAAAGGATACTAGCTTTGGGATCCTGTGACTAGTAAGGTGTTGTATAGTAGAAATGATATTTTTAGAGAGCTAACATCTTCTCCTATTGTGCTACAACTAGATGAAAAAGAAAAGGAAAAAGATGTTGTTCAGTTGCCTCCTACCCCTAAGAAGACTGAACAGAGAGACCATGTTGGGTCTAATGATGAGGAGAGCTCTTGCAGCTCTGATAGTTCAGAAGAAGAGGAAGAACAACCTCAACCTCAACCCTTGAGGAGATCCACAAGAGAAAGAAAGCAACTAGAAAGGTTTGGTTATTCTATGTTAGATTCCAGTTGTGCTTTTTCTTTGATTACTAACACTGATGAGCCTAGATCTGTGAAAGAGACTTTGGGCATGGAAGATGCAGGTTCTTGGATTGAGGCTATGGATGATGAGATGGCTTCATTAGAGAAAAAAAAAACATGGGACCTTGTACCTTTGCCTAAAGGGAGAAAATCTATTGGTTGTAAATGGGTGTTCAAGAAGAAATTCTGTGCAGATGGCAGTGTTGAAAGGTACAAAGCTAGATTGGTTGCAAAGGGGTATTCACAGGTCGAGGGAATAGATTATGGTGAAATATTCTCTCTTGTTGCAAAGTTGACATCCATTAGATTTCTGTTAGCTCTTGCTGCATCATATGATTTAGAGATAGAACAAATGGATGTGAAGACAGCTTTCCTTCATGGTGATTTGGAGGAAGAGATTTATATGTCACAGCCTGAGCACTACATTGTTAAAGGTAAAGAATCCTTAGTTTGCAGATTAAAGAAATCTCTATATGGTTTGAAGCAATCTCCTAGGATGTGGTACCTTAAGTTTGATGCCTTTGTGTTGTCAATTGGATTTGTAAGATCGAAATCAGATCATTGTGTTTATTTCAAAATTGAAAATGATCGCCTTCTTATTGCTGCATTATATGTTGATGATATGTTGCTATTTGGGAAGGGTAAGGGTATGATTTCTGATTTTAAATCTCAGTTGGCATCACAGTTTGAGATGAAAGATCTTGGGGTAGCTAGGTACATCTTGGGTATGGAAATTAGTAGAGACAGGTGTAACAAAAAACTTTGGTTGAGTCAAAGTAAGTATGTGAAGTCTGTGTTGGACAGGTTCAACATGGAAAATTGTAGACCACTATGTGTTCCTATTCCTGTGGGAACAAAGTTATCTATAGATGATTGTCCAAAATATCCTAGTGAGGTGGAGGAAATGAGTAGAGTACCTTATGCTAGTGCGGTTGGCAGTCTTATGTATGCTATGGTCTATACTATGCTAGACATTGCCCAAGCAGTGGGAGTCCTGAGTCGATTTATGGCTAATCCTGGACAGTTACATTGGGA
Organism: Cupressus sempervirens; assembly: GCA_028749045.1. Lineage (NCBI taxonomy): Eukaryota > Viridiplantae > Streptophyta > Pinopsida > Cupressales > Cupressaceae > Cupressus > Cupressus sempervirens. The sequence goes on along the minus strand of CM053786.1, from coordinate 182,564,382 downwards.
TGCAGTTAAGCGAGTATTCAGATATTTGAGGGGTACATCAGATTACTCCATATGTTATCATGGTAACTCTTCTGGATCTCTGCATTCAGTTTCTATTCATGGGTTTGTGGATTTAGATTGGGCAGGTGATATTGACCGCAGGAGATCCACTAGTGCTTATGTGTTCACTATGTTTGGTGGTGCCATCAGTTGGATGAGCAAGCGACAACCTGTGGTTGCTTTGTCTAGTACAAAAGCTAAGTACATGGCTGCTACTCATGCTTGTAAGGAAGCCATTTGGCTTAAGAGATTGTGTTCTGATGTTGGTGTTGATATAGAATAGATTACTATTTGGTGTGACAGTTAGAGTGCTATTTTCCTTGCAAAGAATCCAACTTTCCATGCCAGAATGAAGCACATTGATGTGCAGTATCACTTTGTGAGAGATATGGCGGAAGATGAAAAGGTAAATTTGGAAAAGGTAGATACTGTGAAGAATGTTGCAGATGCATTAACGAAACCAGTGGGCACTAAGAAGTTTAGATAGTGTTCGGAGTCTATGGGCCTTTCGTCCTATAGTGGTTAGTTCTTGTTATGTTCCTGTTGCTCTTACAAGGTGTTTGACAAGTGGGAGAATGTTAGGAATAAGGTGTCTCAACCTTGTATAATTCCTATTTTTATTATTTGTTTTGTAAAATGTATTTCTTGCAAATAATGTTGATGTGTCGACATCTTGAATTATGTGTAAGGAGATCATGACTAAAATGGTTACGACGGATTCCTATGACATGTAAGAGCTATGTTAGGAAGATTCAATGACAGGTGAAGACATCTGGCAACTAAGATATTTGAGTACTATACACTCTACCCCAATAGTGGGGTTCGAGGCATCGCCCCAAAATTTTTTTTGGGGTTCCTATTTTCTCAGAGAATGGTAAAACCCTAATACAGTTTATCTTTGGGAGTAGCCCTAAAGTGAAGTGCATGTTATAAGCATTTTTAGGGTTGCGAAGAGATGCGATGAGAAAAAGGTGTATTGTTGGTACTACAAGTAGCTACTGGAGTCTTCTGTTGTTGATGTTAAACTTGCATTGCAAGTGTATTGTAACCTTGTGTTGAAAGATAATACATTGTGTAGTTTCTGAAGGGGTGGGGTTGTTTTACCAAAAGGTTTTTCCCCACCGGCAAATCCTTGTGTTATGTGTTCCTTTCTCTGTCTATTTTCTGTATGCATGTTTGGTTGGAATATTGTTGTTTACATGATATTGAATCTGCAATTGTAGAAGATTTTAATAGGATTTGCATCATACTTTCCTTATGAGATTAGTGTAGGAAGCCGTTTCCACACCTGAGTTTCCTTACAGATAACACTTGTGAAATATTGAATATTTTTTTTTACTTTGCATCCTTGTTCATGCTGATCTATTCTTTTTTAGTACTTTCCTTTCTAGGAACTGATGTATGATAGAACTTTTTAAATTAGTCCCTTGTGCCTTCTCTTTCTCCATTTGATGAAGTGTGACCACTTGACCTATTAGGTGAACTAATCCCTTCATTTGATGTGCTACTCCCATCTTTCTTCTTCCATGTCTTGTTCATTTCTCCTTTGATGTGTTCAACATCTACATTCTCTTTTCCTATGTCATTCTTTGAGTTGGGTTCCTTTGACTTTGTTAGGAAATTCCTACTAATATAAATAGTCTTCAAGCAATTGAAATATGTGGTTTAGCTCAACCATCTACTTTAATTCCCTCTGAAATGTGGCCTTATGCAATTTTTAGGAATGTGTCCATGTTCCTGATAATAATGACAGCTATACCTGGTGTTGTAGTCCTAATTGTAGTGATGATCATGATTACCTTCCTTTACTGCTTGATTTGGCATCCACATAGGTTTTGATCTACACTGAAAAACTCTATGTCCATACTTCTTGCAATTGTAGTAGTGACCTTCAAATTTTGGTAATCTGATAGTCCTAGTTGTGTAGTTATGTGCTTGTTGTCCTTGCTTTTTGCACTTATGACAATAGCTTGCATTTTTAGGCTTGTCATGCTGATGGGCATTTTTTCTCCTACATACACTAGAGGTATGTCCTTTTTTACCACAAAAATGACAAGTAGCTTTAGTTTTCTTACCTTTGTTACTCCTTTCTTCTGTAGTTTTGTATGACTCTCCTTGTTTAGTGCATATGTAACCTAGTCCCGAAGTGTCATGGCTAGCCCTTGGTGATTTCAGTAGCTACTCAAAGTACTTGATGGCCTCACTAGGTCTTTTGAAGCTTTTTGCAATCTCCTTCTCTCTTTTTAGGTCATTTTGCAGTTGTTCATTTTGCATATTCAGTGTAGAGATCTCAATGTCTTTGACATTCAGTTCATGATGTGCATTCATCATTTGATTCAGGGTGTTTATCTACATGTTTTAGATTCTTGCAAGCTCAATTAACTTTTCTTCCAGCCTATTGGCAAGGTTTCTTTTGTCTTCTTCTACCATAGCCTTGTCTTCAATGACTCTATTCTTCTATTCAGTCACCTCACAAAGAATCATGGCTTGTGATGCTTGTTCAAGCTTGAGTGTTCTAATTTCTTCTAGTTGAGCTCTATTCTTCTCCATCAAGTCTGCTATTGCTACATCAAACTCTTTGGAATCTCCATTTAAAAATAGATTTGAAGTGTCAATCTCCTTGTACTATGTGTCATTCTCAGCTATTGCTATCTCTCTTCTTCTTTTTAAGGATTTCTTTAGTTCTCCTCTAACTTCTTCCAAAGAATGTAAAGCAAGTTGTATGTCAATTGCCTGATTCTCTATGATCTTCCCAATTTTATAGACTTCCATTTCCAGATCTTTTCTCCAAGTTGTGAGGCTCCTCCTTGTGAAAACTAGGCTCTAATACCAATTGTTGGAATTAACAAGTGGGAATATTTACTTTAGAGAGGGGGGGGGGGATGAATCAGAAGTAACTAACTTTAACCTTTTCAAATCTAAAACCATTCACATGCATCTAATCTATCTAACAAACGTGAATGTAAAGACATGCATAAAAATAGATAACACACAAATTTGGTAACCTAGAAACCCTCCAAAATGAGAAGGTAAAACTAGGGTGGGGATGATACCCACAAAATATCACTGCAGCAATGTGTAACCGTTCAAGGTTACAATGTTTGACCACTTCTAATGGTTTGCCCTATGAAAGGCCCATCCTATTAAAGACTTTACACTTTGTAAAAAGTGAGCTAGTTAAAGGATATCACTACCCTACTAAAAGTAGGCTTGGTTAAAGGACTTTTGTACATTCACTTGGAATGCCACCTTGTTAAAGGTTTTATAAATGCCTACTGGGACAAACTAAGTCCATAGGATTTCCATATCTAATACAATTGCTAGAGAGTATTAGAAAGTCTTTGACCTAATAGCTTTGCAATCTTCAATTGTTGATTCTAGATCCTTGTTCTGCTCTCTCACTTTGATCCTTGCTTGATCTAATATTCAACTCTTTGAACTTTTGATACTCTATTCTTCACTAAGTCTTTTATCCTTCTACACTTCACTATAATTCACCCATACACTTCTATCTCGCATATCCTCTCTTACATAATGGCACTTCGTCCTGCTTTTAAAGATTTCAAAGACTTAGGATTAGGTATGAATCGACGATCAATATTAAATCTTCATTTCCCACTCATTTCTTGCACTTTTCCTATTGGTTGCATGCCTTCTCTATTTTCCTTATTGGTTGCATGTTGATTGCATAGGTAATGTAAAAGATTCGATCTTATCTTCAAGATCCTTCGAGTTTCATCCTATGTCAACTCCAAAAACAATTTACATATGATTTTGTGAAGGCACAAACTCATATGCTTATTTTGTGTTACTCGACACATGCTAGTTGTTGATGCTGGACACATATAGGAAAATTGGTTCACTTGACTCCTATAGCAATTTTGTTTCACTTGACATCTATAGTGACTCAGCATCTATACTTTTCTTGACACTTGAACTATGCTCAACACCTAAGGATTTCTCAGCAGCTGAAGATTGTTGGACACCTATTGAATTTTCTAGCTCAACATACATCATAGCTTGGCTTCTGTACTATATTCGACATCAACTGAAGAATTGGTTAAGTGTGTTGACACTTAAATGTCAAAACCAATCTGAGACCAACAAATGATAACATTGAAAATTATCAACTTTCTCACACAAGATATTATCTCTCTTCATAAAAATCATACTTATCATTTCTAATCCCTATTGTAGCCACTCCTTTTTATCTTACATAATACATATAGTAGTGGTACAGTAAATCTTTCTTCTTGTTTACCTTCAATACATGAGTGGTTTATCATTCATGGGACCTATTTCGGCCATGTGATACTTAGATACCTTTCCTTATAAAGAGCATATTTAACATTGGAATAGTCTAATACCTCATCCCTTTATTTTTCTTATAAATTTTGTATTTGCATTCTTTACAACATGTCTACACTAATTGGTTGTGTTATAGTTTTTCATGAAATTATATCTTTGTATTATGCATATTATAAATTTAATCTAACCTAAGAGGATGCTCTTATCTTATTCAATCATTTTATTCTTTAATTATATGTATAATATGATTTTTCCTCATCCTTTTATTTATTTTTGTATAGATTGCATTATTTTAATTAGAAGTATTCATCTTACCCTATACTATCTCATAACTTTTATAAAAGACATTCTCTCCATATACTCTCTATAGTACTTACACCATAGGGTACACAATTATCACTCGAAAAGGTTATAAGGTTTTTGGATTTGGCATTAATGAACGTGGTATTAGGAACCACTTTAAACATCATATACAATAACATCTAAGCGAAGTACTGATCACATCTTTCCTTCTCTTGATCCTTCTCCTCCTCATCTAAAATCTCCTTTACACTACCTTCTTCCTATTCCAAGTTGCTCTCAAAAAACCACTAGGGAAGCCTTAGAATTAAGGCTATATCATCATCTCTTGCAAACTTCTAAACATTATTTTCGGTACAGTCATGAACATTCTTTTTGCAGTTATTTGGAATTCATTCTCTTTGTAATTTTTTTGAAATCATTCTCTGTGTTAATAATTGTTGGAATTAACAAGTGGGAAGATTTACTTCAAGGTGGGGGGGGGCAGGGCAGGGCCGGTGGTAGATGAATCAGAAGTAAATAACTTTAAACTTTTCAAATCTAAAACAATTCACATGCATCTAATCTATCTAACAAACATGAAAGTAAAGACATGCATGAAAATAGATAACACAAAAATTTGGTAACCCAATAACCCTTCAAAATGACAAGGTAAAACTGGGGTGGGGATGACACCCACAAAATATCACTACAACAATGTCTAACTATTCAAGGTTACAATGTTTGACCACTTCCAATTGTCTTCCCTATGAAAGGCCTATCTTGTTAAAGACTTTACACTCTATAAAAAGTGACCTGGTTAAAGGATTTCACTACCTTGCTAAAAGTAGGCCTGGTTAAAGGACTTTTGTACATTCACTTGGAATGCCACCCAATTAAAGGATTTACAAATGGTTGCTAGGCCAACCTAAGTCCATAGGATTTTCATATCTAATACAATTGCTAAATTTCTTTGACCTAATAGCTTTGTAATTGTCAATTTCTGATTCTAGATCCTTGTTCTGCTCTATCACTCTGATCCTTGCTTGATTTTATATTCTACTCTTTGAAGTTTTGATACTCTGTTCTTCATCAATTGGATTCTACACTATTGCTCTATTCTTCACTAAGTCTTTTATCCTTCTACACTTCGCTATAATTCACCCATACACTTTTATCTATCATATCCCCTCTTACATAATGGGGCTTCATCCTCCTTTTAAAGATTTCAAAGAATTAGGATTAGGTATGAATCTACAATCAATATTGAATCTTCATTTCCAGCTCATTTCTTGCAGTTTTCCTATTGGTTGCATGCCTTGTCTATTTTCCTTATTGGTTGCATGCGAATTTCATAGGTAATGCAATAGATTCGATCTTATATACAAGATCCTTCGAGATTCATCCTTTTTCAACTCCAAAAATGATTTACATTTGAGTTTGTTAAGGCACAAACTCATATGCTGATTTTGTGTTACTCAACACATACTAGTTGCTAATGCTCGGCACATATAGGAAAACAAGCTCACTTGGCTCCTATAGCAATTCTATTTCACTCATCATCTATAGTCACTCAACATCTATACTTTTCTTAGCACTTGAACTTTTCTCAGCACTTGAACTTTTCTCGGCACCTGAAGATTGCTCGACACCTGAAGATTGCTCAGCACCTATTGAATTCTTTGGCTCAACATACATTATAGCTCGACTTCTATATTATACTTTACATCAACTAAAGAATTGGTTAAGCGTGTTGACATTCAAATGTCAAAACCCCTTTGACATGAGTGGCAAAAGCACTTAACTAGACATTATAAATATGATCTTTATGAGTACAGTACATATTCTATTTGGCATATGTACAAGACTTCAAAAACTTATTCAGAATTTTATATCCCTCAAAATCTTGTAACTCTCCTTGAGCTAATGTGCCATTTCCATTCTTGTAACCAAAATTCTTGTGCTAAATGTGTCTCAATCTGACATATCTAATGCATTTTCCTTGTCCGCCTTTGTTTTTGTATCTATGTATATCTTGTTTCTACTTCTTGTACTCTATATCTCCTCCCTTTTCACATCTTCTTGTAGCTTTCCATCCTTATGGCTTTATTTCTTCCTTAAAATGTGAATTTGAATATCTCCCCTTTTGGATATTCTTTATTGCTTCCATCAAAGAATGTATTATGTAGCCATTCTTATTCACATCTCCCCCAAAACGTTACATCAGCTCATTCTTATTAGATATAATAAATAATAAATTATATCCCAACGAATGTATTATTCTCCCCCTTTTTGACACTTATGTCAAAGGGTCCTAAGAATAAATAGAATAATTTTTCAAAAGTATTTTATTTACCTCCATAATCATCTTGAGAGAAGCATCCCAATTATCTAAAGCTATCTCCTATGACTTGTGTTGGATGGTTGTCTCTACAGCAAGATGAACAAGGCCTTCTAAAGTAGAAATATTAGGATATTTCTTTAGAACATTTTTTTTCATAGGTCTGTTCTTTACAAAGTATTTCCAAATGTGGGGTTATGGAAGATTGAATTTGCATCAATTTGGCCTTAATATTGGCCTCTTCGGCTATCAATACGACTAATTCTTTTTGTGTATGAAGCGTAGCTGCAAAATGCTTCTCACTCTAAGCAGGATCTTTTGGTAGTTGAGTGCTAGGAATCTTTAGATTTCATTCCAAGCTCAATATTCTTTGGCTAGTTTCCTATGTGAAATATGAGGAATTAGACAACTTGTTGTATAGTGAGAATACATTCTCAAGTACTTTCTTCACTTTTTCAATGTTCTTTGCCAATTCAACTTGTGAAAGTGTTATTTTACTTGATATTTTCTCATTTACTTTCATCTAAAACTTCTTTTCTAACCATTCTAATAATTTAACATTAGTTTCTAGGTCCTCATTCTGTACCTGGTCCACAATGTTGGACAATTTCTCCATTACGGGCTGGATGTCATCAGTTGCAAGTTGAATGCATCAAGAAATATGTCCTTGATTTCCACCGGTGCTTTCTTTTTCCTAAACTTGTTTCTAAGTATTTCTTGTTTCTTCCTCCTCTCTAGTGCCTCTTGCACTTCATTTATCTATTGCAGATTCATGGTTCTTGAGTCATAACTAGGTATGACTATTTCTTCATCAAGTGCAGGGTCTCCATAGTGAAGTACCCTTGCAACCTTGGTAGAGCTTGAGCCTAGTACTGAAATCTACAATGGTACTACATCAATGCTCAGCTTCTTATTAGGAGTCCCCGAGGTAGGCATGTTTACCAGTGTTTGTATTGCCTCCTACTCCTTAAGGGTTTTCACTTCGTCATTCTCCTCTTCTCTACTACATTAATCAATGATGATAATTTGTGGAGGTGCACCTTGAGTTTGTGCAGTAGGAACATCTTGCCCTATTTGTTCCTTTACTTGCTCCTCAATAGTTTTTGTCACTTTTATTATAGAATCAACTTTATCAAATTTGTCTTGTTCTTCTTGCTCTTTGGGTTGATCTGTTGTAGCTGTGGGAGGTTGTGTAGGTTGTTCCTGTGTGTTTTCCTTCTCCCTTGTTATCTCTGTTGCAACTTTTTGCAATTCATCAACACTCACCAAAACCAGATTTGTACAAACTTGTGCTTGCAATGTAGATTGGTGAAGAATCTTTTTGAGATACTCTGCAATTAAAGGATTGATGTTATGACTTGAGGTGTTAGGAACATCCTTTACAATTACTATTTCTTCAAGTTCTGTGTGTGGAGGACTTGGTGATGGTAGTTGGGTGTCTTGGACACTCTTTTCTTCCTATTGCTCTTTAGCTATTACCCTTTCACCATGTGTCTCCTCCACTATCTCTTTTTTGTCCCTTTCTCTCCTTCATATTTTTCTTTCTCGCTTTCTTCCTCTTTCTCATTGTCTTCTTTTTCTTCATCATTTCTACCCTCAAATGGGTCTTCCTTCCCTTCTTTCATAGTTGTCAAACCATATATTAGTTTCCACATTTGTGTGGCCTTTTGGACAACATCTTCAATTTGGTTGCAAATTTGCTCCCATGCTTTTTACCAACCTTTGTTATTTGACCTTTAGTAAGGTCTGACATTACATGAGCCAATGCAAACTCCCTTATTTCTTTCTCCATTTTAAGGTAGTAATGCCATTTATTCTCAACTAATGAGCTTAGTTCCTTAGGCATTGAATTATCTTGTTCAAGTGGGGTGGTCTTAAACTTAGCCATCATAGTGTAGATGGATTCTTCCACTATGTTTTGTTATTTCTTTGACAACTTATTGAAATCTTTGGTTTTTAGACCAATTAAATCTGCATTATCTCTGATATTATTGCAAATGTTTTCCAGTTTAGATGTGGTGGAATGTCTTACCAATCTAAATTGTTCTTCATCAGACTCTATTCTCTCTTTGTCTGATTTAGGAGGTGCAACATACTTTCTTCTCTTTTTCTGCTTTGTAGGTCGCCTTGTTCTATTGCCTTCTATTTTTCCTACCCCTTTTCCCCTTGAGTTGTAGCCTTTGTGTTAGCTCTTGTAATTGGCTTAGCTGAGCTTGGCATTATAGCCTTCTTCTTTCCCTTGGGCTGTGTAGTTGGCTATTTTTGAGCTTTTCTCTTCTTTGGCTCAACCTTTAGTACTTCCTACTAGACACCTTCATCTTCATCTGCATCTTCTCCAATACCTTGGGTTAAGGCAAGTGGCCCTTGATCTTGTTCTTCTTCATCGCCCTTGGCATATTTACCTTCTTCTTCTGCAACTCCTTCCCCAAACTTAGCTTTTAGCTTCTTAACAAGTTTTTCTTTCTTGTTCAAAGTGGAGGCAGTCTTCAACTCCATATCCACTTTTGATCTCATCATTTCATAAGTTCCAAAATGTGGTGCATTCTTGTCAATTTCCTCTACCAATAATGAAGTTATTGCTATTGATGCTTCATCTATGTTTATTTCATACCCAAGAGGTCTTAACCATCTCACTCTTGGTATAGCTGATTATATGTATGTCTAGTCTATCTACAAGAGACCATACATCATTTACATGTTTCTCTACTAAGGAAACTAGAATTTTGATCATTTACTTCATTGATTGCTTAAAGTCTTCAAAATAACTAGTCATCAAGGTCTCAAAACTAGCTCCCATTTGCTCGATGTATTCATTGACCACAACTATGATTGACCTATCAATTTTCCATGCCATTTTTCCAAAAGAAGGAAATTTTTTCTGAACATAATAGAAAATACATATCAAAATGACACCCATTTTGTATTGGGATCCCATTGTTCTCGTAATTTATTCTAGTTTTTCATTGATTTCTTGCAGTTGCAGCTCTATAAGATCATATGTATGATCCTTCTTCACCAATTTGTATCCTACATCTAGTGCAATGCAAGGCACACTATTGAGTCTGCTAGACTAGTAGAATTTGTGTGCAATGAACCTAATACCACAGTCAACTAGAGTGTCTTTGATAGTGTCAATTTTTATCCCTCTCTTATTCCATTTTACACTAGTATTTTTCTCAATTACCTCCTTAGAATCACTTCTAAGTGTCTTTGGCTGATCTAGGGTTGGGTACCCTATCACTCTATGTACAATTCTCAGTGTGATCTTGATTGGACCATCCTCCAACCATAAACTACCATCATGTATTTTTCTCAACATTAGTCTAATCCATTTTGTCTTGAACACTGTAGGGAATTCTAGGGCTCATGTTAAACCCTTCCTTTCAACAATTTTGTACTCTTCCATCAATACTCCATTATCACACAATTTTTCATATGCCACCCTCACTTCCATATCACCTATGGCTTCTATCTTGAAATGATAGCATTTCCTTACATCTTGAAACATTACAACCTTAGGGGTTTTGATGAATAGGGCTCAAGCTAGGTCATTCTTGTATGAAACTTTAGGTATTGGGTGGAAATTGAGTTGTTTGACCTCTTTGGACACTAATTGGACTTCAAATGATTCCTTCTCCTGAGTTTTTCTAGAGCTAGAAGTCAAAACTGTGTAGCTCGGCACAGTCGTAAATGCCTTGAAATTGATGGAATCGTGCTTGGAATGTTGTAGAAATCTTCTTATACTCTAGTTTCTTTACTTTGGATTCACTCTGTGCTCTTTCCCGTCTTTGGTCTTTATTCTTAATGGGGAAAAATAATTGAAAATATGATATTATACCCTATTTTTATTGCATTTAATGCTTAGTGCATTTATAGCTATCCACTTAGCTTTTGAAGAATTCTACATTAATTAGCTTCTATTTCCTTTTCATCACTCAACTTCCATTGGAGTATTACTTACTCGGCCTCAACTAAGATTTCTTCTTCACCTGGCTTCCTCTACCAACTTAGCTCCTACCAATCATTCGACTCCTATAGTCTTGACAATCAACGCGACTTGTACTGGATTTTTACTTGACATCTAAGGGCAACTCAATAATCTTAGGAATAAGGTGTCTCAACCTTGTATAATTCCTATTCTTATTATTTGTTTTGTAAAATGTATTTCTTGCAAATAATGTTGATGTGTCGACATCTTGAATTGTGTGTAAGGAGATCATGACTAAAACGGTTATGACGAATTCCTATGACACATAAGAGCTATGTTAGGAAGATTCAATGATAGGTGAAGACATGTGGCAACTAAGATATTTGAGTACTATACACTCTACCCCAATAGTGGGGTTCGGGGCATCACTCCGAATTTTTTTTGGGGGTTCCTATTTTCTCGGAGAATGGTAAAACCCTAATACGATTTACCTTTGGGAGTAGCCCTAAAGTGAAGCACATGTTATAAGCATTTTTAGGGTTTTGAAGAGATGCAATGCAAAAAATGTGTATTGTTGGTACTGCGAGTAGCTACTGGAGTCTTCTGTTGTTGATGTTGAACTTGCATTGCAAGTGTATTGTAACCTTGTGTTGAAAGATAATACATTTTGCAGGTTTTGAAGGGGTGGGGTTGTTTTACCGAAAGGTTTTTCCCCACCGGAAAATCCTTGTGTTATGTGTTCCTTTCTTTGTATATTTTTTTGTATCCATGTTTGGCTGCAATATTGTTGTTTACATGATATTGAATCTGTAAGTGTAGAAGATTTTAATAGGATTTGCATCATACTTTCCTTATGAGATTAGTGTAGGAAGTTGTTTCCGCACCTAAGTTTCCTTACAAGTGGTATCAGAGCTTGATCAACTTTTGATCCTAGTTGTTGGGTAGGGTTTTTCGAGCTAATATCAAGTTGAGTGGAAGTCTTTTGCAGAGCTTCCTGAATCTTATTTGCAGATTGAGATGGCGAGTTCATCATATGGAAGAATGGAGGTGGAGAAATTTAATGGCACTAATTTCGAGTTGTGCTAACTCAAGATGGAAGACATGTTGGAAGATCGTGACCTATGGGAAGTGACTACAAGTGCTACAAGACAAGCAACTATAGCTCAAGCAGATTGGGATATTAAAGACCGTAAGACTAAGGGTCTCATAAGACTTTGTTTAACTAATGCAATCCTTCTGAATGTTCTAGATGAGAAAAATGCATATAGTTTGTGGGAGAGACTTGGGGCCGTGTATCAAGCCAAATCTTTGGTGAATAAGTTGTTCTTGACGAAGAAGTTGTATTCTCTATGAATGGAGGAAGGTGGATCCTTAACAGATCATTTAAATGCATTTAATCTGCTGGCTACACAGTTGATATTAGCTGGTGTCAAGTTAGAGGAGGAGGATCGTTGCTACGCACTTTTTTGTTCTTTACCGGATTCATGGGACCATCTTGTGATGGCTCTCAGAAGCACATTAGTCACCTTCAAAATGAATGATGTGGTGTCTTTGTTGCTATCAGAGGAGATGCAGAGAAAGGCTTCTATTTCAAAAAAAGAAGCCCTTGTTGTTCGTGGGAGATCCACGAAAAGAGGGAAGAAAAATGACAATAAGTCTGACAATAAGGGTAGATCCAAATCCCGTGGGAAGTCAAAGACTTCTAATAAGTCCAAGGAAAAATGTTGATACTGTAATAAGACTGGGCACTTCCGTAAAGACTGTAAAGAGCCTAAGAAGAAGAAGAAAGCCTCAGATTCTAGTTCTGAAAAATCTCAAGAAGATGGTGATGCATTCATTGTAGCTTTGGTAGCCCATGCATCTGATGATGTGTGGTTGGTTGACTTGGGTGCATCTTTTCACATGACCTCTCATCGAAACTGGTTCTCAAGATATGAAGAGTTCAATGGTGGAAAGGTGTACTTGGGTGATGATTCTCACCTAAAGATGGTTGGACGCAGAAGGGTCACTATCAAATTTCCTGATGGATGAGTAAAGGGAACCAATGGAGTTATGCACATTCCAGGTTTGGCATGAAACCTATTATCTATAAGTATGCTGAATGATGTAGGTGTGCAAGTTGTTTTTTCTAAAGATGGATGTAAGATGATGAGAGGATCTATGGTGCTTGCTAAGGGTACTAGGAGAGGTACTTTGTTTCAGCTTGATGCACACATTTCTTAGTGTAATAGTTCTTCTATTTCAAAGAAGAGAGCAACTATCACTTCATCCCCACCATCTGAATGAGCAGTAAAGAAGACTGTGGTTAGTGGTTCTGATGGTAGTGCAACAAGTGTACCTAAGGGTGCAAACACTTTGGAAGGAAAGCTTCCTGCAGAAAAGACAATTTTGTGGCATTTGAGATTTGGTCACATTGGTGAGAAGGGTCTCAGAACCCTGAAAAATAAAAATCTCGTTGAGGGGTTAAATGATTGCAATCTCAAGTTTGACTTTTGTGAACACTGTGTATATGGTAAACAAAATAGTGTTCAATTTTACTCTAGTTCTCACAAATCTTCTGATGTTTTGGATCTTATTCATTCTGATGTATTTGGTCCTGTAAAAGTTCCTTCAATCTCCAAGTCTATATTTTTTGTGTCTTTCATAGATGATTACAGTAGAAGGACATGAATTTATTTCCTTAAAAGTAAGACACAATTCTTTAGTCGATTCAAGGAATTTAAAGCCCTTGTAGAGAATCAGACTGGTAAGAAGATTAAGTGCGTGAGAACTAACAATGGTGGTGAGTTTTTCTCAGTAGAGTTTGAATAGTTCTGTAAAGAACAAGGTATCAAGAGGCATAAGACAACTCTGTATACCCCACAAAAAAATGGAGTTGCAGAGAGAATGAATAGGACACTGATGGAGAAGGCTAGGAGTATGCTTAGTGGAGCTGGTTTAGAACAAAGGTTTTGGGTCAAAGCTGTGGCCACTACTTGTTATCTGGTTAACAGATCTCCTACATCAGCCCTTGTTGGTAAGACACCCATGGAGGTGTGGTCTGGTAAGAAGCCTTCAGTTAGACATCTTCATGTTTTTGGTTGTGAAGCTTATGCACATGTTCCAAAAGAGAAAAGATCTAATTTGGAAAACAAAACTATTAAATGTATTTTCATCAGGTACAGTGCTGGTGTGAAAGGATACTAGCTTTGGGATCCTGTGACTAGTAAGGTGTTGTATAGTAGAAATGATATTTTTAGAGAGCTAACATCTTCTCCTATTGTGCTACAACTAGATGAAAAAGAAAAGGAAAAAGATGTTGTTCAGTTGCCTCCTACCCCTAAGAAGACTGAACAGAGAGACCATGTTGGGTCTAATGATGAGGAGAGCTCTTGCAGCTCTGATAGTTCAGAAGAAGAGGAAGAACAACCTCAACCTCAACCCTTGAGGAGATCCACAAGAGAAAGAAAGCAACTAGAAAGGTTTGGTTATTCTATGTTAGATTCCAGTTGTGCTTTTTCTTTGATTACTAACACTGATGAGCCTAGATCTGTGAAAGAGACTTTGGGCATGGAAGATGCAGGTTCTTGGATTGAGGCTATGGATGATGAGATGGCTTCATTAGAGAAAAACAAAACATGGGACCTTTTACCTTTGCCTAAAGGGAGAAAATCTGTTGGTTGTAAATGGGTGTTCAAGAAGAAATTCTGTGCAGATGGCAGTGTTGAAAGGTACAAAGCTAGATTGGTTGCAAAGGGGTATTCACAGGTCGAGGGAATAGATTATGGTGAAATATTCTCTCTTGTTGCAAAGTTGACATCCATTAGATTTCTGTTAGCTCTTGCTGCATCATATGATTTAGAGATAGAACAAATGGATGTGAAGACAGCTTTCCTTCATGGTGATTTGGAGGAAGAGATTTATATGTCACAGCCTGAGCACTACATTGTTAAAGGTAAAGAATCCTTAGTTTGCAGATTAAAGAAATCTCTATATGGTTTGAAGCAATCTCCTAGGATGTGGTACCTTAAGTTTGATGCCTTTGTGTTGTCAATTGGATTTGTAAGATCGAAATCAGATCATTGTGTTTATTTCAAAATTGAAAATGATCACCTTCTTATTGCTGCATTATATGTTGATGATATGTTGCTATTTGGGAAGGGTAAGGGTATGATTTCTGATTTTAAATCTCAGTTGTCAGCACAATTTGAGATGAAAGATCTTGGGGTAGCTAGGTACATCTTGGGTATGGAAATTAGTAGAGACAGGTGTAACAAAAAACTTTGGTTGAGTCAAAGTAAGTATGTGAAGTCTGTGTTGGACAGGTTCAACATGGAAAATTGTAGACCACTATGTGTTCCTATTCCTGTGGGAACAAAGTTATCTATAGATGATTGTCCAAAATATCCTAGTGAGGTGGAGGAAATGAGTAGAGTACCTTATGCTAGTGCGGTTGGCAGTCTTATGTATGCTATGGTCTATACTATGCCAGACATTGCCCAAGCAGTGGGAGTCCTGAGTCGATTTATGGCTAATCCTGGACAGTTACATTGGGATGCAGTTAAGCGAGTATTCAGATATTTGAGGGGTACATCATATTACTCCATATGTTATCATGGTAACTCTTCTGGATCTCTGCATTCAGTTTCTATTCATGGGTTTGTGGATTTAGATTGGGCAGGTGATATTGACCGCAGGAGATCCACTAGTGCTTATGTGTTCACTATGTTTGGTGGTGCCATCAGTTGGATGAGCAAGCGACAACCTGTGGTTGCTTTGTCCAGTACAAAAGCTAAGTACATGGCTGCTACTCATGCTTGTAAGGAAGCCATTTGGCTTAAGAGATTGTGTTCTGATGTTGGTGTTGATATAGAATAGATTACTATTTGGTGTGACAGTTAGAGTGCTATTTGCCTTGCAAAGAATCCAACTTTCCATGCCAGAATGAAGCACATTGATGTGCAGTATCACTTTGTGAGAGATATGGCGGAAGATGAAAAGGTAAATTTGGAAAAGGTAGATACTGTGAAGAATGTTGCAGATGCATTAACGAAACCAGTGGGCACTAAGAAGTTTAGATAGTGTTCGGAGTCTATGGGCCTTTCGTCCTATAGTGGTTAGTTCTTGTTATGTTCCTGTTGCTCTTACAAGGTGTTTGACAAGTGGGAGAATGTTAGGAATAAGGTGTCTCAACCTTGTATAATTCCTATTTTTATTATTTGTTTTGTAAAATGTATTTCTTGCAAATAATGTTGATGTGTCGACATCTTGAATTATGTGTAAGGAGATCATGACTAAAATGGTTATGACGGATTCCTATGACATGTAAGAGCTATGTTAGGAAGATTCAATGACAGGTGAAGACATCTAGCAACTAAGATATTTGAGTACTATACACTCTACCCCAATAGTGGGGTTCGAGGCATCGCCCCAAAATTTTTTTTGGGGTTCCTATTTTCTCAGAGAATGGTAAAACCCTAATACAGTTTATCTTTGGGAGTAGCCCTAAAGTGAAGTGCATGTTATAAGCATTTTTAGGGTTGCGAAGAGATGCGATGAGAAAAAGGTGTATTGTTGGTACTACAAGTAGCTACTGGAGTCTTCTGTTGTTGATGTTAAACTTGCATTGCAAGTGTATTGTAACCTTGTGTTGAAAGATAATACATTGTGTAGTTTCTGAAGGGGTGGGGTTGTTTTACCAAAAGGTTTTTCCCCACCGGCAAATCCTTGTGTTATGTGTTCCTTTCTCTGTCTATTTTCTGTATGCATGTTTGGTTGGAATATTGTTGTTTACATGATATTGAATCTGCAAGTGTAGAAGATTTTAATAGGATTTGCATCATACTTTCCTTATGAGATTAGTGTAGGAAGCCGTTTCCACACCTGAGTTTCCTTACAGATAACACTTGTGAAATATTGAATATTTTTTTTTACTTTGCATCCTTGTTCATGCTGATCTATTCTTTTTTAGTACTTTCCTTTCTAGGAACTGATGTATGATAGAACTTTTTAAATTAGTCCCTTGTGCCTTCTCTTTCTCCATTTGATGAAGTGTGACCACTTGACCTATTAGGTGAACTAATCCCTTCATTTGATGTGCTACTCCCATCTTTCTTCTTCCATGTCTTGTTCATTTCTCCTTTGATGTGTTCAACATCTACATTCTCTTTTCCTATGTCATTCTTTGAGTTGGGTTCCTTTGACTTTGTTAGGAAATTCCTACTAATATAAATAGTCTTCAAGAAATTGAAATATGTGGTTTAGCTCAACCATCTACTTTAATTCCCTCTGAAATGTGGCCTTATGCAATTTTTAGGAATGTGTCCATGTTCCTGATAGTAATGACAGCTATACCTGGTGTTGTAGTCCTAATTGTAGTGATGATCATGATTACCTTCCTTTACTGCTTGATTTGGCATCCACATAGGTTTTGATCTACACTGAAAAACTCTATGTCCATACTTCTTGCAATTGTAGTAGTGACCTTCAAATTTTGGTAATCTGATAGTCCTAGTTGTGTAGTTATGTGCTTGTTGTCCTTGCTTTTTGCACTTATGACAATAGCTTGCATTTTTAGGCTTGTCATGCTGATGGGCATTTTTTCTCCTACATACACTAGAGGTATGTCCTTTTCTACCACAAAAATGACAAGTAGCTTTAGTTTTCTTACCTTTGTTACTCCTTTCTTCTGTAGTTTTGTATGACTCTCCTTGTTTAGTGCATATGTAACCTAGTCCCGAAGTGTCATGGCTAGCCCTTGGTGATTTCAGTAGCTACTCAAAGTACTTGATGGCCTCACTAGGTCTTTTGAAGCTTTTTGCAATCTCCTTCTCTCTTTTCAGGTCATTTTGCAGTTGTTCATTTTGCATATTCAGTGTAGAGATCTCAATGTCTTTGACATTCAGTTCATGATGTGCATTCATCATTTGATTCAGGGTGTTTATCTACATGTTTTAGATTCTTGCAAGCTCAATTAACTTTTCTTCCAGCCTATTGGCAAGGTTTCTCTTGTCTTCTTCTACCATAGCCTTGTCTTCAATGACTCTATTCTTCTATTCAGTCACCTCACAAAGAATCATGGCTTGTGATGCTTGTTCAAGCTTGAGTGTTCTAATTTCTTCTAGTTGAGCTCTATTCTTCTCCATCAAGTCTGCTATTGCTACATCAAACTCTTTGGAATCTCCATTTAAAAATAGATTTGAAGTGTCAATCTCCTTGTACTATGTGTCATTCTCAGCTATTGCTATCTCTCTTCTTCTTTTTAAGGATTTCTTTAGTTCTCCTCTAACTTCTTCCAAAGAATGTAAAGCAAGTTGTATGTCAATTGCCTGATTCTCTATGATCTTCCCAATTTTATAGACTTCCATTTCCAGATCTTTTCTCCAAGTTGTGAGGCTCCTCCTTGTGAAAACTAGGCTCTAATACCAATTGTTGGAATTAACAAGTGGGAATATTTACTTTAGAGAGGGGGGGGGGGGGGGGATGAATCAGAAGTAACTAACTTTAACCTTTTCAAATCTAAAACCATTCACATGCATCTAATCTATCTAACAAACGTCAATGTAAAGACATGCATAAAAATAGATAACACACAAATTTGGTAACCTAGAAACCCTCCAAAATGAGAAGGTAAAACTAGGGTGGGGATGATACCCACAAAATATCACTGCAGCAATGTGTAACCGTTCAAGGTTACAATGTTTGACCACTTCTAATGGTTTGCCCTATGAAAGGCCCATCCTATTAAAGACTTTACACTTTGTAAAAAGTGAGCTAGTTAAAGGATATCACTACCCTACTAAAAGTAGGCTTGGTTAAAGGACTTTTGTACATTCACTTGGAATGCCACCTTGTTAAAGGTTTTATAAATGCCTACTGGGACAAACTAAGTCCATAGGATTTCCATATCTAATACAATTGCTAGAGAGTATTAGAAAGTCTTTGACCTAATAGGTTTGCAATCTTCAATTGTTGATTCTAGATCCTTGTTCTGCTCTCTCACTTTGATCCTTGCTTGATCTAATATTCAACTCTTTGAACTTTTGATACTCTATTCTTCACTAAGTCTTTTATCCTTCTACACTTCACTATAATTCACCCATACACTTCTATCTCGCATATCCTCTCTTACATAATGGCACTTCGTCCTGCTTTTAAAGATTTCAAAGACTTAGGATTAGGTATGAATCGACCATCAATATTAAATCTTCATTTCCCACTCATTTCTTGCACTTTTCCTATTGGTTGCATGCCTTCTCTATTTTCCTTATTGGTTGCATGTTGATTGCATAGGTAATGTAAAAGATTCGATCTTATCTTCAAGATCCTTCGAGTTTCATCCTATGTCAACTCCAAAAACAATTTACATATGATTTTGTGAAGGCACAAACTCATATGCTTATTTTGTGTTACTCGACACATGCTAGTTGTTGATGCTGGACACATATAGGAAAATTGGCTCACTTGACTCCTATAGCAATTTTGTTTCACTTGACATCTATAGTGACTCAGCATCTATACTTTTCTTGACACTTGAACTATGCTCAACACCTAAGGATTTCTCAGCAGCTGAAGATTGTTGGACACCTATTGAATTTTCTAGCTCAACATACATCATAGCTTGGCTTCTGTACTATAGTCGACATCAACTGAAGAATTGGTTAAGTGTGTTGACACTTAAATGTCAAAACCAATCTGAGACCAACAAATGATAACATTGAAAATTATCAACTTTCTCACACAAGATATTATCTCTCTTCATAAAAATCATACTTATCATTTCTAATCCCTATTGTAGCCACTCCTTTTTATCTTACATAATACATATAGTAGTGGTACAGTAAATCTTTCTTCTTGTTTACCTTCAATACAGGAGTGGTTTATCATTCATGGGACCTATTTCGGCCATGTGATACTTAGATACCTTTCCTTATAAAGAGCATATTTAACATTGGAATAGTCTAATACCTCATCCCTTTATTTTTCTTATAAATTTTGTATTTGCATTCTTTACAACATGTCTACACTAATTGGTTGTGTTATAGTTTTTCATGCAATTATATCTTTGTATTATGCATATTATAAATTTAATCTAACCTAAGAGGATGCTCTTATCTTATTCAATCATTTTATTCTTTAATTATATGTATAATATGATTTTTCCTCATCCTTTTATTTATTTTTGTATAGATTGCATTATTTTAAAGAACATTCTTATATTTGGCTATGAAAATCTTTGTTACATGCATGATCATGTATCTATGTCTAGTGAATGTCATTTTATACCTTGGATTTGAGTGTATTTCATTTAGTATTTGTCTATAATTTACTTGATTTTTTAATATAATTTCTAGTGTATTATGTTGCTTATAATTGCATGGTGTTTCTTATTTTCTCTATGGTGTTGCATTATTCTTTGATGATTCTTGCTAATATAGGATAATTTTTTTTTTTGCATAGAAATAAATTATTTCCTATGACTCATCTTTATATCTTATGAATTATTTTTGTATCATCCACCATAGATTTCTCTTTCTTGCCTCATGATTTGGGAAAAGGTTTGTTGCACATTCTTTATCTCTTTTTGTTTAAGGACCAACTTTCCTTAGTATAGTGGAATTTATTTATCAAGTAATAATATTTTCCTATAAGGAATTTCTTGATGATCACAACTCTCTCTTAAATATACAAGAGGTGCATGACCTTGATAATCACATCTTCTTTATTTGCAAAACTATGTTCATTATAAAAACTTACCCTTAGTTTATTATTAAAATCTTATCATTCTTCACCTAAGGATTCTTATTCCACCTATATATAGGGGGTTGAATATAGGTGCATTATTGTTCGTCTTCCCCTCTTTTGTTTTGAAGTTTTTATATCTATTTACAACACTCCTCATAATGGTAGATGTCTCACACACAAGATATCTTCCTTAGAAGGGTCTCTTCTCACAAGTGACACATCCTTTCATAAGTTATCTATTTTTATTACTTATAAGAGTCAATTCTCTTTGCTAAGTCTATGGAATATTTTTTTGATAAGGGATATATCCTTGTTGATAGAAGTAGTCATCCTTGATTTGCTTCCTTATGATGCTTATGGCTACCTTGTCATCATAATAAGGGGGGTAAAAATACCCCTCTTGGTACTATAGTTTATCCTTTTATGAACTTTTACTTGTTTGTTTTGCTAAATCTTTAATGGGTATTGGTGACACTTTTCCATCATGAGGAAAAACATTTTTACTTTTTATTTTCTTAATCCTCAAGGGGTATTCAAGATAATTCTGCATCATGAGTAAACACATTGCTAAATCTTGGGTATCAATGATACTTCTCCATCCTAGGGAAATATAAACACACATTTACACTATGTGGTGATACCATGAAATTTAACCATGGGTTGTTATAAACACACCTCCCCTTTCAAAACTATTTTTTATAGTTTGATAAAATTTTAAAATAGTTTATGGTCACTTTCAAAGAGAAAAGATTGTTAAGACATTGATCTAAAAGTAATGTTTATTATTTTATTTTAATATTATAATTAACTATTGATTTAGACTCATCACTGCTATAATTCATTAATATATATTAAATAAGACTATGAGAATTGTCAGGAAAGAGCTTGCAACACAATGGTAAATTATGAAGCTCTTACCCAAGAGGTCCTTGGTTCTAGTATACTCAAGTTTAATAAATGATAATAATAATTAATCACAACACATAACAATTAGTCTTGGCTTCAACCTATATCAAAATATGATAATTGTAATTTATTCATCCATAATGGATTAATATTTTATATATTGATCATAATTATTTAAATAACTCCAATAATAGTTTAATTGATTATATTGATATTAATAAATTGTTTGGTAATATTAATTTTTAATATTTCCTAGCTAACTATAAGTGGATTAGTTATTTATATTTATATTATATTGATTAATATGGTTTACATTAATTATTAACCAATTATCTAAATGGACTATTTGACTTTATTCTTGTATGTTGTTATCAATGAATTTCTCTCACCATTTATTTTGTGCATAAACATAAGTTATACATGAGGAACTAGCTTTAGATGACTAAAAGGATGAAAACACAACCATCCATCATCTCTAAATAGTTCTCTTAATCTTTGACAATTTCATTCAAATTTATTTATAACATAATAGTATTTTATGTGTTTTATTCTTTTAAACTCTATATGTTTCTAGAAATCTAAACTTGTTAATACTATTTAGGTCATATTTCTATCACGGAAATATTAACAATACAAATACTTATAATAACATTAATATTACAGGGTGTAGTATGAAAAATCTCTCTTATTTTAAAGAATATTTAGATATTTGATATGCTAGGTTTTTTTTTTTTTTTTATGATGGAAAACATGAACAATTATTGTAACAAAAAATTAAAAAAACGTATAACAAAATGGAATTTACCATAAATTTTTTGTTAAAACTTTTATAACTTTGTACCTTGCTAGATTTCAAATTTTAGAAAAGAGATAAGGTATGCTATAAAAGATTTCAATTTTTCTATAAATTGCTAGACAAAGCGCATCTAATTAAGTTTTAGTATATAACTAAATTTATTTCTTTGTCAAAACATTATGATAAATTATAGATTCGATAATGTCTTTTTTTATCACAGATGTATATGTATATGTGTATATATACATACATACATACATACATGCATGCATACATATATGCATACATACATACATACATACATATATATGTACATATATGTATAATGTACGCACACGTGCATGCACAAACACACACACACACACACACACACACACACACACACACACACATGTATGTATACATTTACATATATATGACTGTCAATATAGTGCAAAGATATAAGTTCCATATCTTTACTAGTGTGAAATTCATATGTATATTTATATAACTACCATTAGATGCTTAGTAACTTAAAAGGATGGTAATAGGGATATTTCTCTCAATGTTTATTTCTTCATTACAAACATCATAATATGTTATTCTAAATTCGTAAAAGTGTATTCTATTTCAGCCACATCCTTTCGTTAGGACTCTTAAACTTTTGTATCTTATATGTATTGATTTTTGGGTTTTAAGTCCCTTTGAAACCTATTCTAACCTTTATCCAAAAAATATATTATTCTAAATTGATACAATATACTCTGAGTTCCTTAAATCAAGTGATCCATAGGATGCTAGGACAAATTTACAAACTACTAGATCACTTTAGTTTCTGATTCCCTAAATTTGTGGCTTGTCATTTATTTTGTTTAATTCACGAAACACTAATTCTCATAGGAGGAATCTACAAAGTTAGATAGTAGACCAAGAATGTTTCTCTTATTGGTTAATGACCAAAATATTTTAACTTTAATTCTATATGATTAGGATAAGTCATCTTATAAATTAGAGGTTGAATAAAGTTTGATCTTAATCTCTAATTGTCAAAATTATCTAACAAAGATTTTAGCTTTTTATTTTGATATTTTGTGGGTTTCAATATCCATGTAATATGTGACTTGATGGTGATTTTTTTTTAATGTTTTAGGAAAAAATAAATATCATTTTAATTTATTATGCTAGTGTAATATAAGGAATGCCTTCTAATTCCCAATCAAAATAGATGAAGACAAATGTAAATAATAAAATGTATAAATAAGAAGGAACACATGCATAATTCCTCACATTTATATTTGTGTACTTTACTTTTTCAAATAGAATCAAAGTCTCAGGTTAAACTAGAGGTTTTCTTCCCCTTTCATTTTCCCTTGTTGTCACTTTGAACAAGGACAAATTTTATAATTTTTAAAACATAATAAAATAATTTGGTGAAATCATTTTATCGATAAAAAAAATGACTGATATAATTTCAAATTATTAATCACATTGGTAAGGCTTAATAAGAAAAATCATAACAGTCTATGTGATTTCAATCCAACATCTTTGAACTAGTGCTAGATTGAGATTTTTTAATATTAATTTTGATGTTCTCCTTTTTTGGGTTCAAGATAATTGTAACATATTTTCTAAATCTTATTAGATATTGCAATTGGCTGTATGATTGTCTTTATGTTTCATTTTTCAAAAGTATTCATTGTAAATGATAATTTGATATTCTAATTATTGTCTTCTTATACTACATCAATCCTAGAGGAAAGTAAGGTTGAGAATGAATCTGGTACACTAATACACACACTCAAATTTTAGTTATTTATGTGTTCATATATTTATGAAATATACCTAACTGACATTTGAAATAGAACAAGATTTTTTTCTAGTTGTAGGAAGTTAAAGGTATTTCAATGGAGAGGTCTTTATAAGATAACTTTTGTGGGTCTGCTCTTCGATAAAGAAACAATGATATTATTTGGGAGTAGATCAACATTTTTATTTTTTGACATATTCAATTATAATTCAAGACATATTATATATAGTAAGCTTGATCTAGCTCTAAAGAATAAGCGAGCACACTCAAGTATTGCATGTTTGTTGTTTGTATCTGTGCCTTTTTCTAGACCTCTTCATCTTGACCTATACTAGAGGATTTTCTACCATCCATTCTTTTCTTCTAGTTCCCACACTAATTGAAGGTGTAAAATCTTATTTTATTAATTATTTTTTTAAAGGGTTAGGCCTAATAAAAAGGCTAATGATTCAAATGTAAGTTAGAAACGAACCAAATGTTCATCAAATTTGACTCATGTGCGAACATGCACAAGGGTTTATACATTCTATATTAGAGCTTTATCATAATGAAACATATTATTCCTTCAAGTACAATTATTATGGTGGCAATGCATATGCATTGGAGTATTTCATATTAATAGTTTTATCTATCACAAAGACTATGAAGAACACAATAAATATATTGAGTATTTCCTACACAATATGAATAGTCGGAAAAGAGATTTTGGGTTTGAGTATTGATTCACTTGTGTAGATCTAGTTGTATTTTATATGAAAACACATGCAATATATAGTTCATTTTGTTCAACTATGAGTCCATTTCTGTTTAATATAAAATTTGAATATAAACACATTTTATTGTTACTAATAAACATATTGTTCATTTTTTATTGGGTATAAGTTTATTGTAGAAGGAAATATGATATTTTAGTAACACGAATTGATTGTTTAATTCAATATAAAAATTTTAATAAAATTTTGTTTAAATCTTCTTAAAGTCCATTTTGAGGACACTTTGAACTAGTCATAATATATTTATAAGTTACATAATGAGTTGAATAATGAGTCACATCTCCAAACTTTGATTGGAGATCAATAAATGTCCAATTCATTGCACTTAAAAGAATAAAAGTTTACAATATTCCATATAATAGATAAACGTATTGATCGAATTATAAATTGGTATTCAAACACTTTGATTAGAAGTTAATTAAAGATAATAACTTTTCCATATATATATAATTACATAATGCATTGACGAAGTAAATAAATATATTCAACGGTACTGATATTTATCAAGTTGTAAAATCTAAAACACTATAATATTCAACAATTGAATTTGACCACATTAACTACATGCGTTCAGTATAATTTTATTCTCACTCTTTGCATTATTCCTATAGTAATAAATAAATATAAACAAACACATCCCTAACTTTGTGAATTCGTGCGCATAAATTTTACGCAAATTTCTCCTTATATTTATCGAAATATCATTTAACACCATTGTAAGTGCATTAATAATTCACTCAAAACACGGTTGAAAACTTCGTCGATTATTCCCTTTCTACTCGCGTTAAGTCGAAGCATATATGTCTTTTCTATCTTAAAACTTCTGCACCGACAGTTAATCAGTTCAACGCCGACGTGTGCAACGCAAACGACGATGTAAGCCACTCAATAATGCCAAAGTATTATTAATTTAAATTATTCAGTGTTTAGACCATGCACTACCAAATGTTATTATTATAATAATAATTATTTTATATTGAAGTCAAATTTCGAATGTTTCTATAACTGAAAAGAGTCTATCTCTAGATTAATATATGTCCTGCACCATTAATCTGATAGAGGGTTAAATTTAAATTAATTATGAGAGTTAAAAAGAAAGAAGATCAAGGTTTTGTCATTTACACATGATATTTTACTTATATATTTGGTGATAAAGTCATTTGATTTATACCATATTCTACATCAAAGAGTCACACACTCAAAGAACATGTAAAATAATAAAGGTTAAGTGTTAATTAGACTACGGAGCTGGTGTCCAGTTAATAAATTACAATCTGCTCAGAGTCAAACATTGAAATAATCTATTGCTAACCTAGAGCATAGCTGCACTCAACGACATACAGGATTGGCAAAGGTTCTATAACATCTTTTTTTTTGGTCATTCATTAGTAGGTAATATTTAAATTACAAAAGAAAGTATTCACTATCTATAGTTCATATTTTTCATCTTACTCTTGTTTTGCAAGCAATTTGTGTACAATAGATTTGTGTATTTTTCCATTTAGTATTTATTTGATATGCACTCATTATTAGCGTCATACATATATCAAGTGGTTAATAGTGCATTTCAAGGGTCCAAATTGTTTGAAAACTACATTGAACATTGATTTAAACACAAATAAATGTTAGCTGTATATGTTGTATAAATCTAAAAAATATATTTGAAAAAATATAGATATAAGTTTTTTTTTTTAACAAATTTATTCTTATGAGAAGATTATAAATCTTATGGTGCTCTTTTTTTTTGTAATATTGAGAGTAAAAATTGAAAAATCAAATGCTCCTCAAATTAGTACATATAGAATTCAAAATTTGTTATGTTGAGCAAGAGCAAAATTGAAATATAAGATAATTGATTCTTGTCTTTCAATATTACAATATAGTGGAACAATACCTATCATTTCTATTGCTTTGTATATCTAATTATATCAAACTTTAGCTCTATCGCCTCTAGAATACCATTTTTTTTTATTCTCATAGTTAATGAGTGAAAATACTTCTATAGAAAGAAAATAGGTGAAAGAATATGACTATGTTGTGGTACAATTCATTTTAACTTTTCTTTTTGTGTAGTCTTCTAGATCACACCAATATTGAAACAAAATTCATTTTTCCTTTTCTTTTGTTATTATTTAAATGTTTACAACACTATCGTGATTGAATTGTTCCTTTCTAATACTAACCTACAAATCATTGGTGTCTAGTGACTCCAACATGTTTGTTTAGACATATTAATTAAAAATATTTTAATCTTACAACTCATTTTATTCAAATTCAAATGTAACAAGTTTCTAGACTGAGGCTTTCTCTTTCAACATTTTATGTGGATATGGATAAGTCAAATTTCCAGCTTTTTAAGCAATACAAGTAGTCTTAATCTAAAGTCATTAAAGAAAGTTAGAAGCATAGAACTCTTTTTTTATTAGTTTTCCAAATGCTAGATAGATCTCATTTAGTGAGTTTTTAAAACTACACAATCTTCTTATACATGAACTTTTTAAATTGATTTTGCTAGATTATAGAAGTTGTCAATTCATATATTACTATCATGCAAACATAAGAATATAAAATGATAGCAGAACTGTACTGCAATTATGATAATCAAGAATCATGACACTACATAAAATTTATGCCTCAAACTTCAACTGAAATTCTTTCTAAGTAAATTAAGTTGAGTGCCATTTTTTTTATTGGTTTAAAGAAGTTGAACTCAATAGAATGAAAAAAAAAGAAAGAATAAAAATATAAATAAATGTACAAACAAACCTCCATTACTTATCTTTCCAAAAATCAAATAATTATGAACATATTCATAATATGACCATTAACAAACACCTAAGATCAGTCATCCCAAAACAAATCTCTTTAACTTTACTAATTACTTCTATTTAATAAACTTTACCATTCATCCAATCACTCCTTTTGTATAAAAAAGATAACAAACTGAGAATTTTATTCAAAATAAAATGAAATACAAATTAATAACTCAGGAAAGAACTTCTCGGGTTTCAAAGGCAAAACTACACAATAGGCAAATGATGCCACCCGTTATTAAGCCATTGAAACTATCAATCCTATTTTAGTTATTCCCCATTATTGAAAACCATCCATCAAATCATATCCCAACAGCAACCCTTTTCACAGAACACATTATCACACTTGACCAAGCAAAGGATTCTCTCAACCTCGGTTTACAAGTCGGCAGTTTTTCCTGATTTCACCTTGAGAACCAGTGAGTACTTCTATGGTGCCCATCTTCACCATTGCTTTGGCAAACTTGGCCTTCCATATTGATGGGTACCTTGAACTAATCTTAACCACGTTTAGAGTCTCAGGATTTGTGATTAAGGTTTGATCAGATGTAAACAGACCCCTGTTTCTGAGAAGTTCGCTGTAATAAGCATTGTCCAGCGTGGATGGTGTGGAGATTTCCATTGGAACAGTTCTGTGAACAGGCGGCTGTGGTGGACATTTATACTTGAGTTTTTTGACCAGTCTGGCGTCCAGAGTGGGATCTGCACTGCCTGTGTTGCTGAAGTTGTAAAGCCTGGAACTAAATGATGAACAATGCGATACACCGATGGAGTGAGAACCTGTAAAACAACATACTGACATCAGAATAATGTTTTTTTCAATTGATATTATATATTTTTGTTTATCTAATGTTGAAATTGCGATGCTTGCCTGATAGAATGACCATTTCTTCTTGAGTGAGGCCTTTCCTTTTAAACAAATTCGTTAACTCTGTGACGTTAAATGTAGGAGGAGGTAAATCCTGAGTTTCAGATATATTAGAAATTCTTCCATCTCTGCGTCCTGCTGGAACGTCCCAAATAATTCCACCGGCCTGGAAAAAAAGAGTATTGTTATATTATATCACAATGCAATCATATGAAATTAGAGATAGTAAAAATGTAAATTTAATTGGAAAATTAATACTGTGGAACATGTATGAATTAGTTTTTAATAATAAATAATATTATAAATAGATTTCTATATGATGAGAAACGATACATTGAAATCATTAACTATATTTTTTTAATGTTATTGTTACTAGATAATTAGTATTTGGAAGTCGTCTAAGGCTTAGTTATAGATGTTGCTTAGTCACAGTATGCATGGGTTTGATGCTGTCTAGATGGCACGTATTAATCACATACTATCATAATTCTATTTTCATTTTTTTTCCTTTTTTAAAAAACATCACTGTCTATTAATCAAAGGATAATAATCTAATAATATATATTTTTTATAGTTATGGTTATTATGGTGAGAAAAATAGAGGAGTAAAAAAAAAATTCCCATCAAACCAGCAAGAGCAAAAACCAAGAGAAAAATACAGAACATAGACCGAATTATTTTGAAGTGGGTGTAAGAATTGAGCAATTTGTTCAGCAGAAGGATAATACCAATCTCAAACATCTCAATTGGGAGCATCCAAAGCCTATCTGGCAAGTGAATCAGTAATAACATTGCGTTTCTGAGAAATATGTAAAAATGAAATAGAATAAAATGGTTGAGATATATTCTGAGATTTAGCTGGGAAAGCCATGATTAGATATAAAAAAACTCTTAGAATTATTCTTTTGGAGAAGGAAAAGTCAAAAACAACATGCTTCCAATCGAACTCACAAGCGTTCCGCAAAGATTCCTAGTCCACAGAAAAACTATCATAACTAACTCCTCAAATACAAGTTGGTCAATGATCATCGCTAGAGAAAACATCTATCTTAATTCATATACCACCTTTGAAGGAGGTGCCAAATGACAATCTCTACTATTAAGTATGAGTCATTTTAACAAATTAGCCAAATTTAAATGTAAAACAACCATGAGATCATAGAAACAAGAGTTTATTGAACTCAAATTAGCATTGTTTGCAAAACATGCTCAATAAGATACTAATAACCTTGGTAAATAGGGTAGATTCTGTTGGGAAAAGTATGGCCACTATCCGAACCCATTCTCTAAAACAAGGGAGTATGAGGCCGAGCATATATAGTCCAAGAATACCAGCTGCATATTTTTACACTTGTCTGCTTAAACATTACCAAGTTGAGCTCCAGTGAAACATTTCTAAGAATGCACTATGTAATTCATGAACCTTTCGAATGCATTTAAAGGTATGCAAGAGGATAGGTCAATAAGGGTATAGTGTACTAACAAGTTATAATATTGTTGTGTGGGCTAACAAGTTATAATATTATTGATAACTATCAAGCTTCAAATGTTTATTGGGTCATTGAGCTTTGATGTTATGAACCTTTTTTTAGGTAACATGCTTGCAAGATATATGATTTGGTTGAATAATTGCACTTGGCAACCTTATCTTGCCTAAAAAGTTTAAGCTCAGACGTAAAAAATGCATATTTAAACAATGTGATAGTATTGTAAAGAATGATAGTACTAATAATAATCTTGTAATAAAGAATTTAGGATTCCCACTATTGATCTTTATAGGTTGCACTTAGCTAAAATAGCAAGAATAATCTGAAATAAAGAAAAATGAAAGACATAAGAGAGAAGAAAAAGGTTAAGCATAACTCATCAAAGCACAACTACTGAGGTAAGCTCCAAACAAGAAGTTGCCGGTGAAAAGTACAAAGCACCCAATGTAGATACCATTTTCATTTCAACAATTACCTCACATGAAGAATCTCGTGCTGCAAAGGCAACTATGTCTGCACATGACACTACCCGAGGACAGGCAGCTTCCAGTTTCCTTTTTACTTCATCGATCAATTGAAATCCATGTAGACTTGGTGAATTCGCAGGTGATGCTTTCTCTGCAGGATTTCCGGGTTTGGAATTTAAGAGGATTGATCCATCACAGCCCTGCCAATCATTGAAGAAACATTACATTATTAATTATTACAGAACTCTTTCATATACAAAGTGATAAAGTGAAATGGCATGGCTTCCTTTGGGGAGGTCATTAGTTCAAACCTCGGATTGTCAATATAAAAAATATGAAGTACTAACCCTAACAAAACAGTCGTGGAAATGCATTCTTATAAGTGATGCAGCTAAGCTAGGCTTCGTTTTTAAAGCTTCTGAGACTGTTGACCTCACAATGGACTCAGCTTGAGGACAACGATGGCTATAATAGCCAACCTGCAGCCCATTGAAATAATCGGCTCTGACTGAAGCTATCCATAGCAGTGCTAAAACTGAAAATATGACTGATTTCTTCATTTTTATGTACTCTATTCTAACACCACTACAACCTTATGAGTCGAGACTAGAAGGACAGATAAACAAATGTTATGCAAGATTGAGTTCCTCAAACCCTCTATTTATTGGATATGACAGAGACGTTAAAGTGGATGACTTGTTCAACATAATTTTATTGAATATATATCTTGCCAGCCTTACTCAAAAAGCAACAATGACATCTTAAACTTAAGTGTTGGATTATAGGAATGCCAATTTGCTAGGTTCTGAATATGGCTCATTATGTGATCCAGTATCACCCTATATGATTTAATATTGCAAGACCTCTACTATTAAATATTTCATATGGTAATACCACTTTATAAAATACTGATAATTAATTGTACCGCCTTAGGACTGCATATGCAAGGCAAATGGACATGCAAAGTTTCAGCCGTGATTCACTTTGAGTACACGTTGAACAGGATGGTATGTTTCTTGCAAATACTTTCATATAATGATTTGATCCAATATATATATATATATATATGCATGATCGCCCAGTCGGACGCTCTCAACGTAGACCCACATATAAATATTATGTTCCAGCACAGCTCTGAATACGCCATTAATTTTCAATGGTTTAGGGTGTTTTCTCCTTACTGTTACAATCCATTAACAAATCAAATAATTGAAGTCTGTTATAAAAAAGATTAGGCTAGGAGTTGTGGAGTGACACTCAAACAACTCATTCATCCTGACATTAATGTCGCAAAGTACGTAAGCCTCTCAGTAATGTCGAATTATTATCAATTTCGTTGACTTGAACTACGCATGTGAAGCTGTGGACATTAATGATGCCCTTTATATTATTCGCAGTTGCTTACAACTTACTATAGCGATAGATAGAGTCTAAAATAAAAATTTAAAAACTGATATAGTAATTATTATTTTCATATCTTTTACTCAATTATTTTTCTATCGCTTCATTTAAATAAACAACATATTAATAATTTCTTGTTTAACTTGTACCTATCAGTTTTTCAAATATAATTTAGTTATCAAACTATTCAAATGTCAAATGTTTTTGTTTTCAATTGATTTATAAAAATAAACATAATCATTTAAATATTATATTACATGGAATTATTTGGTATTTATAGCTAACAAACATATTTAAGAATCTAGTTGTTATGGGTGTCAACTTCATTAATTATATTTGTATAAATATTGAAATATAGAGATATATACATCTATAACAAGCATTTGTATCATTAGAAGAATATAGCTAAATTAGACTCAAAGATATCATAGTTGGTCCTTTAATGGTAGGATATGATTCTATTACTAATTTTTAGTATATTTTCATATTTTCATCAAATCCTTTATGAAAGTAAGGAAATCACTTTCCTATTATATTGTTAATTTTCTATTGCTATTGTTATGTTTTATGGAGCTCCTGAGTAAAGCTATAAATAATCTATTAAGAATAGATTATAATTGTTTTGTCATAAGATGATTTTTAATTTTTTATTGGTGGATGAGGAAAGTAATACTCTAAACTATGAACTAAAACACAATTCAATTTTAAGAGTATATTGTGTCCAATATTTAATAGAGAAAAAGTAATTGTACCCATAATCAATTTATTTTCTCTTTCATTGTTGTTCATAGATTTTCTAATACTATCAACATGATGACATGGATTAGATAAATTGGGTAGAAAGTAGATAAGGTTGAAGGTTATTTGTTAAACATTTAATTCTTCTTTGATTCTACTTATTGAAAAATATTACTAGCAACTTGTTTATTGTATGTCCAATGTGGTCAAGTGGTATAATCATAATTTAGTGTTAATTTTTACTTGCCCATTGGTTTACATTTATAGATAGAGTTGATGAAATAGTGGCAATTTTAGCATCCTTCAATCATACCTTAGAGTATCTCACTACTCTTGTAGACTTGATAAGAAGACCAAATCTAATAGGAATTATAAAATATTCACAAGCTTCTTGCATCATATAATAAAGGAAGTAGTTTAGATGTGTAACTTTACATTCATTGCAAGTTTGAGGTAAACATAATTTCATTGCATAGTGTAAAACCATATCATTGTGGGTCAATTACATGCATATTTGTGAGATAACTTAAGCCCCTTTGTTGATATGAAGTAGTACAGGGTGGGGGGTGAGGGGGTTAGTACAATAGGTAAATTATTAATTCAAAACTATAGATCAAACTATTCTAGCAAACAATTATCAAATAATAGCTATAATAACTTAATTCCTATTTCACTAATCAATTAAAGAAACACAACATATCTTCAAAAATCATTTTTGTAATGCCAAAACCCTTGTTAGAAAAAAACAATAATGATGGGGATGATACCTACAAGCCTTCTACTGCAGTTAAAAGGTTTCTTTGTTAGGAGCTTACAAATACCCTTTTCTAAGGGTTTGCTAGGATTGTTTTGTACATTGTTAGGACTATAAGAAGATTTATTAGGATCTACCTTAGTTACAAGACATATAAATCCTCAAAGAGTCCACCCTAAATTAAAAGATTTAGAGTAAAGAGATTTGTTAAGGTCTACCCAATCAAGGAATTTTCTTTATTGAAAATATTAAGTAACAACAAGTGAATTGACCTATTTTTAGAAATAAATTCCTATCAGATCCCTTTTTCTTTGCTCCCTCTATGGCCTTCCTCTACTCAACCTTTTCTTATTTAATTTATGTATTCACACACTTCACATTCCACTATATTGACACTTCCTCAATTTTTTTGCCAATAAAATTCTTTTAACCTATCACTTCTCCTTAATATACCAGCCATTACAAAGTTTCATTGATCATATACCTTGTCTCACTAACCAATTTGGTTGCTTCTATCATCGGGTTTCTATTGATGACAACTAGTCACCTATTCACCTTCACTAGCCAACCAAACTTCTCTTGTTAATCACAAATGCCAAAAATGTCCCCCTTTGGCATTGATGAAAAGACCTTCAATAAAACCGTGTGCTTCTTGTAACCTTATAGTTGCTCCCACTTTCACCTTGCATTTCCCTTTGTGGGTATTATCATATATGTCATTTCTTCCTATTAGATGTTTTCTCTTCCTTTATATCTTTTTTATTTCTCCTACTATTATCTTGATTTTTGACATCAATAAAAAACATAACTCATAATCTATCAAATACTTTCTTGAAAACTTTCTTGGCTCTCTCCAATTAATCTTCCAATGACTTCTTCAAGTATGATAATATGGTTATCTCTTCACATAGACACATTTCTATTTTTCTATTAAATCCAATCTACTTGTATAAGGTAGATTAATCAGTCCTTTCTTATTCATAACACTTTCTTGTATTTTCTCCACTATAGGGACTTAAAAAGAGTATAGCTCCAATAATTTAGTCATCATTTTCTCTTCTTCATCTTGCACCTTCTTTATCTTTATAGTGATCATTATTATCTTTGAGTAGTACTCCAATGTTAAGGTTGACACTACATCAATTTTTAAAAATAGTTTTGATGCTTTGATCACCACTTGCCCAAATTCCTTAAGTATTGTTTTTTCTTCATTGACCTCTTCAATAAACTTACCATGTACCTATCTATTATTACCATCAATATTTTTGTCTTCTACCATCTTTAGTGTTATTGTCTCTAGTTCTAGAAGTTGGTCCACAATTTTTTTATCAATGTTGATGTAGTACAAGGCTAGTGTATACCCTAAGGAGATGGCCAATCCCACAAAAAAAGTGAATAAATGAATATAAAAGAAGATACAAATGAAAGTAAATTCCTTTATTAAAAAAAAAAAACTCATTAAATTAAATGAACATTAAACATGTTTTGTTGTAAGGCCTTCCTAGTTACATCCAATATAAAGAATCCAAATGACATACCTACTTTATTTCCACTCACTTCTAGCCTCTTCTATCTTTTTCCAAGCACTATTTCCTATCAAGATACATCTTACATTACACATATAGCCATCAAGAGAATTATAGCTCCAATAATTTAGCCATCCTTTTCTCTTCTTCATGTTACATCTTCTTTATCTTTAGAGTGATCACTATTATCTTTGAGAAGAATTCAAATGTTAAGGTTGACACTAGATCAATTTTTTTAATTGATTAAACCATATGACTTTTGTTTTTCATGTTTGTATTTCTCTAAATTACATATACATTGTAATTTTTTTGATGCTTTAATCACCACTTGCCCAATTTCCTTAAATATTGTCTTTTCTTCATTGACCTCTTAGAAAAAGTTACCATGTACCTATCTATTATTACCATCAATATTTTTGTCTTCTACCATCTTTAGTGTTATTGTCTCTAATTCTAGAACTTGGCCCACAATTTTTTTGATCAATGTTGATGTAGTACAAGGCTAGTGTATACCCTAAGGAGATGAATAATCCCACAATGAATAGTCACTAAATGAATATACAAGAAGATACAACTGAAAATAAGTTTTTTTATTAAAAAAATATCATTTAATTAAATGAACATTAAGCATGTTCTATTATAAGGCCTTCCTAGTTACATCCAATACAAAGAGTCCAAATGACATACCTACTTTATTTCCACTCACTTCTAGCCTCTTCTATCTTTCTCCAAGCACTATTTCCTATCAAGATACATCTTAGATTACTTATATAGCCATCAGGACACATATATTGGCTTTAAGATAGCAATTTCCTAAAAGAGAAATTGTGTTACACAATATAGGACCAACCCATTAGATTAAATGACTAAATACATAATGAATTAAAGAACACAAAAAAATTAGATATAGGCACTTAAAAGATTGAATAGCCCACATGTAAAGCCATGTAATCTCAAAAGAAAATATGAAAATTACATAAGAAAAATACCCAATATTTCTTAAAAATTCAATTAAGGATACAACACCAAAGAATAAAGAATTAGATATCCATGTATATGAAACATAAAGACATGTGACCATAGGTGAAAAATCCATGATAGGTCCTTGAAAATGAAACATATTTTCATAATTGTAGAAAATTTTATCCAACTATCACTACCTCAAACACTAAGAAAGAAAATACAAAATAGAAAATAAATAAAATTAGTTTTGGTTGATGAATGATTACTACTGACCTAGGGATGCTTCTGCATCAAATGTTTTGATACGATCAATCATGCTTGTTCTTTGATAATATTTAATATAAAGAACTAACTCTCAAAAAATGTCTTTGGTTTCTTGTATTATCCTATGTTTATTCTTCACATCTTTCAACCTATTGATTGTTTCCCTTGTCTTCATCTTCTAAGAATACTCACATAGCCTCTTTGATTTTTATCTTAGTAATTTTAACATTGTGAATGTTTAATCTTCTTAATTTTATTTTTCTTCATTTGTATCAACCTTGGAAATAATCCTCATTTTTCTTTCACTTATGGTATTGAAGCTTAGTTTTCTCATGTGTCTTTACACTTTATTCTATCATCGAATGAATAGGTTGATCTTTAGCTATATGATTGATTTCCTTATAAGGTATTCCCTCTATAACTATTATACCATCACTAGTTCATGCCTGACATGTTATTTTATATTTGTATCACCCTTAATCTATCCCATGAATTTTGATGTAGTGTAAGATTGAGGTTGGATAGATTTAGCCATCCTTCTCTCTTTAGTTATGTCCATTTCATTTTTATCTTTATCAATATCTTCCTATGTAGCCATCATCTCTTTCCATTCTTTTATAGTTACATCATATAGGCTACGTATCTCGAATCAAAATCCTTAAACATGTGTTCTTTATACTAAAGTATTGATTATTTGGTTCAATCGTTATTTCAATTTCATCAGAACTCAATTTAGAAGTTATCTCCATAAGTTCTCTTTCCTTGATTTCCTTATTTAGCTTCAATGTTTTTTGTTGATGTGTGTTTTATGACTCATCAAAAAGTAGAACAAAATACCAAAATATCTTATCCTCTCTTGAATAAAGTCTTGTGTATGCTAAGATTGTTAGAAGATCATACAATGACTTCAAGGTTCGTTTAATGCCAGGTCTTGACTATGGATAAGATCGGTGGTTGATGTGATTTGCTAATGATCAAAAGCGGCCTTACATGTTTATTTAGATTCATTTCAAGCCATACTAGATGTGGGAGCTATCCTAAGGTTTTGCAATGAAGTGCTTTTTTTTGGAGTTTTCACAAAATATGCAAAAATTCAATAGGATAGGGTTCAGGAACTCTATTCAAATCCTAAGGGTAGTGATAAAAAAAAATAGTACTATAGTGGACAAATTCCTCAATTTACCAAATTCTGCTTCGCCAAGTTATACTACAACTATGCGTGAATTGGTGCAATCTTCAAGGGTTATGCCAGAGATTTTCATATCACCACATACACCATCATAAAGAACAATGTATACAAATGATAGAAGTTGAGCATATGCATGAAAGGGGTTCAAGCTAACTTTACACAATGAGTTAAAATCACTAAAATGCCAAAAGTATGAACCAAAGGAACTCATCAATACTCCATCATATTCTTCATTGTAATCACCACACATTGACTATGCTAAACTTAATCTAATTGAAGAAATTTAGGAGAACAAGCAAGCACTAAGACACATCAAGCATTCACCAAGCTCCAATGAAAACTTTATTATCTCAATAGCTCATATCAACAATCTCATAAAAGTATCCCCTTTACAAATGAGAAATGAGGCCTTTATATAGGTCCTCAATTACAATAGGTGGCTCAGATGATCACAATAACTGATGGCCAAGATTGTGCCACATCAGCCCTAATTAGGGTTAGGGCAAAGGAAAGGAATCTACATTAAATCAACAAGGAATCCATTACTATAGTGGGTAATAAATGCCCACTATGCATGCACATTTAGGAAGGAGTGGGGTGCAATAAATATCCACCATGCATGTCCATTACTCAATAAATGCTCAGTCCTCCTTGAATAAATTATTCTTGATTCCATTCTCTGAATGCATAGAAGTTTGACTTGGAGACCTCAGTTCTTCATCAAAGATAATTGAATGGAATGGAATAATGATGGAGGCAATGTAAGCTCGAGTATTTTCCAACTACATCATTTTAACTAAGATCCAAATTTGATTGACTTTTCTAAAAATCTCTCTTCGAACATTCTCATCTTCCATGTACTTGCTTGGAAATTTATCTCCCTAAAATGGATTGGAATCCCTTACTAATGATTATGTTACTCTAGAATTTCTTCATATTGAACTTCCTTCACCATGTTCTTGGATTTTTGGATTTGAACTTTGATCTTTGAACCTTGAATGTCTAGGACCAGATCACTTAGTACTTTGATCTTGGTACTAGAATTTTGGATTTGAGCATCTTTCTTGAATTTCTAGAACTACAGCTTTCTCCTCCTTTTTCTTCAAATGCTTTCAATTCAGCGTTATGCCTTTTCTTACATTTTGAAGAATTCCCCCCTTTTTAATCATTATCAATCATTTTTCCAATCTTGGGTACACACTTGAAGAGGGTGAAATTCAAGATCTGGAGGAGAAATTTCCAGCACTTAATCCTTTTTCATTTTTCCATGAAGGAGAAAGTTTCCAACACTTAGCCATTTATTCTTCCATGAAGGGGGAATTGCCAACACTTAGCCAGTTTTTCTTCCATGAAGGAGAAACTTCCAACACTAGCATTTTTTGTTTCATGAAGGAGGAATTTCTAACACTTCACCATTTTTGCTTCTATGAAGGGAAAATCTCCAACACTTAGCCATTTTTGCTTCCATGAAGGATAAATTTCCAACACTTAGCCATTTTTTCTTCCATGATTTCTAATTCTCTTGCTCATGGAAATTTTGAGTGGTCATGGATTTTGTCCATGATGGAAAAATTTTGCAACAACCATTTTTCTCCAAGGTGGGATTTTTTGAGTGGTCATGGATTTTGTCCATGATGGAAGAATTCCGCAACAACCATTTTTCTCCAAGGCTGAATTTTTTGGAAGATTGTGGATTTTGTCCATGATGGAAGAATTCCGCAACAACCATTTTTCCTATTATTTCCATGCCTTTCTACTTTTGGATATTTCATGGGTGATTCTAGACTTAACCATTTTTTTCTTGATTGACTATCGTGCTTGCTCATTCTTTTGGATATAGACACATGTACCCTTTTGGCTCTTTATCAACCATAGCTCACTTGTTGCAGAAATAGACCTGCCAAAAATAGACATTCTAAAAATAGTAAATTGTCCCAAAGTAAAAATAAGGCCAATCTGAGAGGCATTGAAATTTGCTAAAAATAGACTTACTAAAAATAGACTTTCTAAAAATAGTAAGTTGTCCCAAAGTCAAAATAAGGCCAATCTGAGAGGCAGTGAAATTTACTAAAAATAGACTTAATAAAAATAGACTTTCTAAAAATAGTTAGTTGTCCCAAAGTCAAAATAAGGCCAATCTGAGAGGTAGTGAAATTTACTAAAAATAGACTTACTAAAAATAGACTTTCTAAAAATAGTAAGTCAAGACATTCAATTCTCAAACAAGCAAATAATTTCCATTCTCAGAGGCACATGGACAATAGTTTCCACATCTGGCCAATTTTACCAATTCTCATTTGAAAGAGGGAACTTTAGAAGATTGAGCCCAATACTACCAAGAACTAAAGCCAAAAGGACAAGACCAAGAGACAAAAGGGCCCCCCCCATTTGCAATGGGTTGATGGTGTGAAAAGTCCACAACATTTTCTTGCAGATCTTTCATCAACTAGCTTGTAAAGAATTTTTTATATTGACCCATAAATTTCACTTGGTATCTAACGAAAGTCATTCATATATATCTAACAATGTTTTCCTCTATCTGACTCTTGTATTTATCGTCATATAGCTCATAGTTTCCTTCTATATAATTCATCTTTCCATTTTCCATTATGTCCTTGCAATGAAATATACATGGGTATATTTTGTCTCATTGCTTTCCTTGGCTTTATTCAGGTTCATCTCCATAAAAAACCTCTGCACCTATCTCCTCATCTATGTCATGGTCCTCTTCACTAATCGATTTCTCTTCTACCTATTTGATTTTCCTCATCCTTTCAGGACCATGTGTGTTCCTTTTACGTTTCCTCTAATAGGTCATTTCAGTTAAGGGAGTATCGAAGTCTTCTTCATCCTCACTAGTCAAATCAATAAGTCTTGTTTGTTTTGATTTTTAAATCATGTCTATTTGTGTGCTTAGTTATGAACTTCCAAAACCTTGAAAGGAAATTCTCATCATCTATTTAGAATTTATTTGAATAATTGATTTTTTTAAGCACCATTTTGATTTGAGAATGCTTAATTATTAGTTCCAAATATTTGAGCTATGACATCTATAGGTCTCAAAAACAATTTATTAGCATATTTTCTTATTATGTTTTTATCAACTTCATATGCAACTGATCCTAATGAGAATGTCCACAATAGAATTTATTGCACTATGCATGTAATAGTGTTAAATTGTTTGTATTATACATGTATTAGTGTCAACTAGAAAACATATATTTTACTTGTATTTTTCAACCATATTTGTAAGAATTATTTCACTCTTATCCATTATTAACTAAAATTCTTCAAAATAACCCAATATAATATTATTGAATTTTTCTCCTAAGTCGTCAATGAACTCACTGATTTGTACTACCATAGGCTTGTCTTTTAACCATTGAACTGGGCATTTTGGTAGAAATAAATGTTATAGATAAAAAAAGATACATACAAGGATGACTCCAAAAATCAAATGATTTTATTTTGTCTCTATTAATCTTGTAATTATTTAAGTTAGCTCCTCAAAATATAACTTAGATCATAAAAGTTAGCTCATCAAAATATCACTTAGATAATAAATTCAATCTTCTTTTACTATTTTGAATGCTATGTGAATGGACATGTTAGGCACATTGTTCAATCTACCCAATTGATAAACTCTATAAGAAACTAACATTAATGAAAACCTCACCTCTATTTCTTAAATTCTAATTATTTTAATTGATCTACAACCATGTTTGGATTTACTTAACCATGTAACCAAACATCTAGTTTTTGTTCTTGTGCATGGTAATTTACTGTTTGTGCATAATTTAGCAACTACATGAATGCTATCTTTATTATCAAAATTTTACTCTTGAACAATATAATTTCTTAATGAAATATTTTGAACACATATTTGACACATTCATGTTGGATATTATTTCGAATATTGACCACATATGTGAAACCTTTCATTTGCAAATGTTTGTGCTTGTTGTTCAACCTATTGTTCACACATAGTTGCTCATATATTTTGTAGCTATCTTCCACTCCTAGTTATTCAATCTTATATTTAATGTGTGATCTAACATCTCCTTCTCTAGGTTGTATAGAAGCTAGGGCAGTTTTCATGTCATTATCATTTTCCTTCAATGGATGTAGCTTTAAAATAGGTTGAGGATTCTCAATAAAAATCAATTTGAATGTGAGTACCAACATTGTGCTCCATATTAAGAATTTTTGAAAACAAAAGAATGGTAAAATCAAAGGGTTTAGTGGAAGAATGGGATGATGATGTTGGTTTGAATTTGAAATTATAGAGTGGGAAAAATGGGAGTGGTGTGGAAGATGTTAGCTATCCCTAGGGAAATGCATGGGCATCTTTCCTTGCTATTGGGTTTATTCCTGACTGTATTATATTCCTAGAATCTCTAGGAGCTTACTCTAGATTATTCCTTGAATAATGGTGTTTTGGTTACTCTAGTTGGAGTGTCTTTGGTTTCAATCCCATTTTCTTTGAGTGCTTTTTCTATTTCTAGAAAATGGGGTCCCGATGAGCTTGAACGTGTGTTCAAGAGGCCCTATGAATGGGACACTCAAGTAGGAAAAAAAGGATTAGGGGAGATTATTTGGGGTCACCTTGGAAAAAATTGTTCAAGTCTAGTCAAACATTTCAATGTGGGCTTCCATAATGAGGAGTTCTTGATTTTTATTCCTAACCCTATTTTGGATTCCTCTATCTTAGTTTTTGAGTTGTTTCTTATAGGTAAGTATCTCGAATCTCATCCCAATATTGAGGAAGCTCATTCCCATGTTAAAAATAAATGGTATATGAAATTCCAAGTTGAGATTGTGACCCTTCCAAAGGGTTTACTTTCATTTGAATTCTCTAATAGAGAGGACTATAACTGAATCCTTTATAGGGATTCTTGGATGATGGAAATATGGACCTATCTTTTTGCAAATGGACACCCCAATGGAACTTTGAGGAATTCTATTTTGCCTCTCTCTTGGTATGGGTTGGACTACCTTAGTTACTAATGGGGGTTCTAGAATGAAGTAATTTCTAAAGGCATCAATGCTTGTTTTGGTCAACTCTTGGCTACTGATTAATGTACGATGGCTAGATCCAAACTGAGATTTGAGATTATTTGTGTCAATGTTTATTGACTAGAAAAATCATTGTCTATTATTAGCATTAATTCAAAGAAGGGTTTTCTCAGACATCTCATCAAATTTGAAACCCTTCCCTTTTCCTATTTAATTTTCAAAAAGATAGGTCAGTGGACTAAAAATTATCCTAAAAAGGTCAAGAAGACTCCCCTACCTCAACTTTCCAATGGGAAGAAAAAGGAATGGATCCATAAGTTGTTAGAATTATTTAAGAATAACTAAGAGAGGGGAGGTTGAATCAATTGTCCTTATGTCCTAATTT
This sequence comes from Cupressus sempervirens, assembly GCA_028749045.1. Classification (NCBI taxonomy): domain Eukaryota; kingdom Viridiplantae; phylum Streptophyta; class Pinopsida; order Cupressales; family Cupressaceae; genus Cupressus; species Cupressus sempervirens. The sequence continues at coordinate 182,521,632 of CM053786.1, read as the reverse complement.
ACTAATTTAAGTTTTAAATACTTCAAATACTTTAGATCTAAACATTCAATAAATTGGTCTATATAGTAAATGATTAGTAACATAAACTTGTAGAGTGTAACACATTAATAGTAAAACATATCAAATGAAATCCACACAATTATGACACTAGGATTTAATGTGGAAGCCCAATTGAGGAAAAAACACCCGTAACATGTCACCAAATTTTTACTATTCTAAAGTGAGCTCTATTTGGAGCCAACCATGTTAAAGGTTACAAACCACACTATTAAATGTGACCTTGTTAAATAATTTAATCTATTTATCTCTATGCCTATGTGGTCGATTAGTGTCTAACCACTTAGTCATTTATTAGGCAAGATTACAAGGTCATCACTATGATCAAGTTATCTAGTAAAGGTTGAGTATACAAAACTTTTACCGAGAAGGATAGTGATTGATGAGTATTCAAGTAGGGAGCAAGAAGATGTACATGTCAAGCAATATAGTTGAGACTCAAAATGTTGATAAGTTATTAAGTTCCAAACATGCAGGTATATATAAGCCAAGTCATGGGATGAACAAGTATACATGACCCAGCATTAGAGCATTCAAGTGCTAAGTAGTTCAATTTTGACATATAAGTTTCTAATAGCACAAACACATGTGTAAAATATTTTAGCTAACTTTTTTATGATATTGAATATTTGAAGAGCTAGCTAAGAATATGATCACATGTCATTTTAGAACGTAATGATCCCAAGGCATGTAATCCAACCAATTAGAAAATAGGATAGAAATGACAAGAGATGATGAGGTGTAAGCCATCAATCAAGATCTAGAACCTTTATAGAACATCTATTTAAGGAGTATTCTAGCCCTAGAATTACATTTATAGAAAAGGTGAAGGGGGAGTATCCTTGTGTGTGTGAGAGTGAGAAGGAGGGAAGAAGATGTTTGAAAGAAAATCAGAGAGAGAATTAGAGAAGTGAAGGACTGAAAAAAGCTATTAGATTAGGAGATCAGATCAAAGATATAGAAAAGATGAGACCCAAGATCAGCTTATAGAGAAAACCTAGGGTTAGGTAATGAATCAATTATTATTAATTGAGGTAGGGTTAATCTCTTAATAGAGTGGTTTTAACAGACCTATGCAAACCTCCTAATAGAGTCCTTACTTCATTGTGAGTGTAAAATCCTTGAACAAGGTAATACCTAATAGTCTCTTAGGACTTTCATAGGTCAAACCTCTCATAGGATTGTTCATATCTTATGATCAAACATTGTAAGCCTAATAGGTTAAATTTATTATTGCAATAGTGATGATTTGTGTGTTTCATCCCTACTCCAGTTTTACCTTCATCCTGAAGTGTTTCTACGTTAGCAAATCATTGTGTTATGTGTTCAAATATTTTTGGATGGGATGTATTTCATTTATGTTTCAACATTACAATTTTATTGGTAGAGGGTATGTGTAGGATCATGGTCAACCAAACTATGCTCTTAAGTGGCAATAAAAAATTAAAAAATTAGGATTATGTCAAGTTGACGTTCAATTTTCTACTTGTTTTTAACTTTATATCAAAAAGTTGACAGAAAAGAATCTGTACAAAAATTGAATCTAGTTTCTAAGCTACTAGGACTTATCTCAAAAAAGTAATAATTGATTGGTCAAAATTTTGAATTTTAATGCAATATTACAAAAATTTTAGAAGAAAAATAAGAAGTAGATGTATGTCTGACCACCTTAATCAAAATCAAATGATAACATTTTTAAATAATATTCTAGATATAAGTAGTAGACTCATGCTTGGATATGACATATTATTTGGGCATTTTTATTCTAAATAAATAATAAATAATTAATTTTTGAGTTTAGTATTTTTGGAATTAGAAAAATCTCATGTCTGACCACCTTAACTAGTTCAAATCTATGCAAAATTCAAAATTTCATTTTTTTTTCCTTATAGTAGAAGAAAAATAGAATGTGATGCACCTTTTGGATTTAAAAAATGTTGTACCATTTGAAAGTTATAGTTGGTTTTTAAGTAGTGTGTTAGTTAGCACTTTATACATAACTCCATTTCAAAATAAGTAATAATTACTTACTAAACTCATAATTTGACAAACCTTACATTTATGGAAAGATAAGAACATTCTTAAGAAACCTTTTTCATTTCATCAAATTTTGGTGAAAAAAATGTCATCAGATACATGTTTGAAGTAAAAATCACATAAAACCAGGCCAAAAGCACATTTTTAGGATGCTTTTAAAGTTGACCAGAGAGGTTTGGTATCAAAAGATATAGTAGACCTTATAAAGATATTAATTGTTTTAATTTAGTATCAGGGTGGGTGAGGAAAAAGTTGGAATAGATTTTGAAATGATTTGAGATATTTTAGAACTACAGATATTTTGAGATAACCACCTTTTGGCACACCATGATCTTGCACATACCCTAAATCTATTATATGAGATGAATTAGTTGTGAATTTATGAAATTGATTTTGAAGTCAAAAGTTTAAGATCTTGATTCATCCTCTCACCCCCCTCCCAGTATCTTGTCTTCCATATACTAATTCCAAAATGTACATAAAATTTCAAATATAGATGGCTAGATGTCTTGAAGAGAGATCATTTCAAGTACAAAAACTTACAAATAATTTGCTAGATATGATAAACCAAATGGTAATTGCAAATCAGGAAGCTAATAGAAATGATTTGGAGATCACAAATCTAAGGCTATAGAATGAGTAATTGAAAAGTGAATTAAGGCATGAAAAGGAACTCATGGAGAGATTGAATAAACCAAATGAAGCAATCAAACACTTTGAAGAAATGTTGAGGTCACCTAGAGAAAAAGGCACCTTTGGACTAGGATACAACAAGCACTCTTAATCTACCAAAGAAGGAGAATCATCCAAAACTGGAGAACAAAGGAATGAAAAATCCAAAAAAAAACCTACATGTCATGAATGTGGGAAATTTGGCCACACATCCAACATTTGTAAGAAATAAAATGGTATGTATACTTGTAAACCTAAACTAAGTGGTAATTGCAAGAAAGCAGGACCTCAAACACATGAATGTAGATCAAAGAACAATGACTTGACTAGAAATCCATCTAAATTCCAAGGTCATTGGTACATTATTCAAAAGTATGGACATAGAGATCATGAGTACATATTGAAGAAAAAGTCAAACTGGTTACCTAAAAAACAAACTCATACATCAAGGAAAGGCAATTCCTACAATTTGGATTACAATACATGGTACGTCTATCACTATTGTGGAGAATATGGACACATTCCAATGAATTGCATCAAAACTAATTTTAGCGGAAATTACAAGTAATAGATAAATGAAGAGATAGTATGTTTAAGTTGTCTCAAAGTTAGACACATCAGTAGAAACTAAAAAACTATAATGCCGACACTAGCACCAAGTAATGGGAGTGACAAATCTAAAGGAAAGAAAATATGGATATAGATAGTAAGAGCTAGAAGTAGTAGAATAGATGAAACCATGACCACCAAATCTAATTGATCAAATCATCGCACCACATCTCACTAAAGACAAAAGGTATGTAGGAATTGTATACTCAATGTTATATTTTACATTAGTTCCTAGCATATAGAAGTGCTAAAAGTTCATATTTGCATAAGTAAAGATACATTAAGAACTACTAGAGAAAGATAATGATAAAGTATCGAGCATCATTGGTATGGTCTATATCGATCAAGCTTTGTAGTATAGACTGAGTAATCATAGAAGATAATATATTGACCAAATGAATTAGTTATGGATGAGTGTGTAACCTTGATCAAGATGAAATGAGGCCGAGCTAGTTGTCACTCACCAACCAAGTACAAAGACATTAATTGTAGAGCTAAAATAAAATATTGAAGGTAATTATTGAATTTTGGCATTCATTTTCATTCACCAAGTGATAAAAGATCTTATTAGAAGTTTTTAAGGTGATCAAAGTGATTTTATTGACTAGAGCAAGATATTCATAGTAGTTTATTAGTGAATTTGTGAGAAAAAGTAAATATTACTCTCAGTTCTGAGTTAAATATTTAGTGAAGATATTTGTAAAGGGTTTTGTTTCAAAACCTAGCTCATAATGCCACCTAGAAGAGAAATCATGAAGGATAGTATTACACAAATCATAAGAAATGATCAAAGTCTTCCACCAAATTTTGAAAATTGAGTGAACATCAAAAACACTATTGATGATACTGGAGCATTATCATCAATTCTACCTAGAGTCTTGAATGTTCAAAATATAAGATCATGTTATTTATGTAAGATAGGAGAAATAAAATACTTTGAGATTAAAGAAGTTTATGATAAGCTATGTGTTGATGAAATCCTAAAGGATACTTACAAGATCATTGTCGAGAAAGGGCTTACCTATGCCCTAGGATTGCCAAAGGTTTTAAAAGTTGAATGGATACAAATTTTACTAAGCTGTGTTCATGATATGATAATATGCTTAGAAGGTGAGATGATCAAGATAAATAAGGATATCATTTTTAGGGAAAATGGATACCCTACCTTGGATCAAATAAATAGTATAAGAAGTAGAACAAAGAGTGAAATTGAAAATCTGACAAAGGCAAAGTGGAATGGTCATGGTATGTGAATTGAGGGAATTGAGGACCCACTAGATAAAAAAAAAATTTCGTGTGATTGCACACAAATTTTATCAATCAAGAAGGTTAAGTAATGTACCCTATGTAGTAGTAGATTTTTGTTACTAAATTGTGAAGAAGGATCATTCATATGATCTTGCTGAGTTGCAACTTCACCAACTTACAAAGAATTTAGAGGTAGTAAGGAAAGAAAAAAATACCTCTTGTAAGTTTCAATCCGTATTATTTTATATATTTTTCTATGTACAAAACTCTTTTCCTACTATTGGAGTAGTTGTGTGGGATAGGAATAGAATAATTACAGAGTAGATTAGTGTTTTAATAAGAAAATTGGGAGAACATTTTGAAGAATTCAAGGTAAAGATGAGAAATAGAATTAGAATTCCTAAGTCAGTTGTAGACAAATGCTATGATGAAGTATTTTTAATTGTAGATATTTATTTTATATATGCACAAGCACTTTCGCCAAGGTTAGGATGGCTAAGGCCAATGCTCTATGAAGTACATATAGATGAGGCCACTATGGCAGCAACTACATTTTTGGTAGAAGATATAGATGTGAGTGTTGATCAATTTAGCACCAAGATGACTATTGAATCTAGCACACTCAAAGCAAGCAAGGAAAGAAAAAAAAAAAAAATTCAAGGGTAGAAACAAGGAACATGTAGAAGGGTCTGGACAAACTATAGAGGCCAAGGAAGGAAAAGGGAAAGAACTTGTTGTTGTGAAGCTGAAGGCCACTAAACCAAAAAAGGTTGTTGTGGTTGAGCCTAAGGTAGAGGCTGCCCTGAAGAAGGATATGCAACAAATGGTGATACCTTAGAGGCCAAAGGGAAAGGTGATCATCGCCAGGAAAAGGATTGCACAACCCCCTATTGAGCAAGTTACAAGAAGTCCATCTAAGAAGAGGAAACCAACTGAAGTGCAAGGAAAGATTAAGAGAAAACTGATCATGGCACAAGAGAATGAGGAAGATAATGAAAAGACGGAGTCTAATGAACCCAAAAAAACTTCAAATAGTGAAGAGAATCCCTCCAATGATTTTGGATAAGGTATGTGTGAAATTAATAAAATCTAAAAGTATTATGAGATTTAAAGATATTTCGTATGATTCTTTGAATAATGTTGATCAAGGCAAGCTTGAAAGAGCCATGATTGAAATGATGACCAAGTTTAGATACACACCCTTGGAGTTGGGAACTATACTTCCAATGGGATTGGGTAATCAAGTGGATGCAAATTGGCAATGGGCATTACCCATTGAGAATAAAATAAGAGAAACAACACTGGGACATGCTATGGTAGATTTGGGGAAGACTCATATGTCTAAAGCCCTTAAATATTTTGTAAAGAAGTTTATGTCAAGAGATAGGGCATATAAGATTTTGAAAAATAAAGCTCATGAAGTTGAGCAAGATATTATTAGGATATGGAAAGAAGCATTTGGGTTTCTTACTCTATCTATGGACATGAGGAAAGACCAAGATGCAATAGAATTTGAGGATGAATACAAAAAAAAAGTGGCCAAGCTGACTGAGGAGATTAAACAACTAGTCATTCAATTTGAATATAAAGATATTGTGACAATATAAGATGACAATGACATCTCTCCACCTAATCCAAATATAGTAACATAGGAGGAAATGTAAGGCTTAATGAATGATTCAAGAAAACTTTGTACTTACCAATTTTTTTTATAGATAGTAGAATATCCAAAGCTAAAAAATAATAAGAGTAATGATATTAATGTGGCACAGGTTAGAGAGGATACAAGTACTCAAAAAATTGGTAAGGCTTTAATTGTATATACACCATTAACTTCTATGTCTATTTTGAAAAAGGATGCAAAATTTGTAAAAAAGACTTATGCACTAAATCGGTAGAAGAAGAAGAAAAATAGAAAGAGAATGAGGCTACTCAAGCTCTTATTAAATTTCTAAGTGTAAAGGCTATTGAACAAATAAATATGACACCTATGTAATCGATGATTTCTACAAAAGTGCAGAAGTCATGAATGAGATAAAGTGACAAGGGGAAACATTTGCAATTATCACTACTAAGTGATACACCTTCACAATTTCAAGATGTCACTCATTTAAGTGAGGATGATGAGTCTATGACCCTTGATGAGGTAATTACATTACCTATGTATGATTTGAACAATCTTACACTAGAGTAGATGCAAGAGCTACAAACCTTGTTGAGTCATAAGCAAAAGAAAGAACAAATGAGAAGAGAGAAGAAGAGAAGACAAGTACTACATACTATCAAAGATATTTTTGTAGATGCATTTGGGATCATAGATTTGAATAATCAACATATAATTTTGGATCAGCTACTATATTTAGTTGATAAGATTCAAACAAAAGATATAGAGATGAATGAAATATTACTACAATGGTCGTAAAGAAGAATGAGACATAAAGTGTTAGAGAAAGTCTCATAGAAACTTGTAAATAGACAAGCTAAGCTTTCTACATCATTCACACAAGTGGAAACAATTTTGCAAAATATTAATTCATTATGTTATAAATTGTGTGATATCAATTTCTTTATAACAGATACTACACACTCATTAGAGCTATTACACCCATACATAAGAGCAAATGTAATTATATTGGGAAAGAATGCAAGTTCAAGATCATCTTCATAGACTAACTTGACATTCAGTCAAAAGAGGTTAGCGAAGATCATAGCTAAAGATACAAAGATCAAACATAAGTTTACATTGATTCAACTTCAACTATTTCCACATATCAAGATTATTTAGTAGGTGGTCTCTATTGCCAAAGATATTTTGAAGAAAGGTACACAATTTTCACATATAGCAAGATTCATTGATCTAGATGCCAAGCTAGAGATCTAGTTTCAAAGTTTGGATCAAGTTAAGGAAAGATGGAATAATGACTATGCCAATGTTGTGGGAAGTGATCATAAATTCTTTGATAAATATCAATTAGATCAAGTAGCTCCAAGTTCCATTAGTGAGAAAAATAAGTGGGATATGAAATGAAAAAGGGATATGAGAGAATAAAAATGGGATATCAAGGGATAAGATAAGGAGAGGCAATGCGCTAATCAAAGATCATATATCAGATCTTATAGAATCAAACTATTATCTCAGGGGGAGTGCTCATTTTTGAAAGAAATGATTATTATATGCATGACAAAGTGTTTTTTTTGCTAATGTCAAAGGGGGAGATTGTTGATCTCTAAGAATATGTTGTTGATTAGTGTCCAAAAACTTAGTCATTTACTAGGCAAGATTACAAGGTCATCACTGCAATTGAGTTATCTAGTAAAGGGAAAGCATACACAGCTTATATTGAGTAGGATAATGATTGTTGAGTATTCAAGTAGTGACTGGGTAGATATGTGTGTTGAGCAATATAGTTGAGACCGGGCATGTTGACAAGTTTTTAGGTATTGAGCATGCATCTATATAGAAATTGAGTCACAAGATGAACAAGTATACATGACTAAGCATCAGAGTATTTGTGTGCCAAGTAGTTTAGTATTAATGTATAATGTGCCACGTAAACTATTTTGGCTAAATTTTGTATGATATTTAACATTTGAAGAGCCAGCTAAAAAGATGATCAAGCATCATTTCATAAAGTAATGATCCCAAGGCATGCAATTCAAACAATTAGAACATGAGATAGAAATGAAAAAATATGATGAAGTGCAAGCCATCAATCAAGATCCAAAACCTTTACAGAACATCTATCTAAGGAGGTTTCTAACCTTAGAATCATGTGTAGAGAAATGGTGAAGGAGGAGTATCCTTATGTGTGTGAGAGTGAGAAGGAGTGAAGATGAAGTTTGAAAGAATATTATAGAGAGAAATTAGAGTATTGAAAGACTTAACACAGTTACCACATTAGCAGATTGTTAGCCATATTTTCCCTCCCACCAAAATTTTGAATTTTTCCTGCAGCATGGAAAACGATCATATTTTCAAATATTCAAATGATCAAATATTATAAGGGACATGTAAACCTCAAGTTACATTTTATATCCTAACTCTAAAGCCTTCATGTTACATCTCTTTGGAATTTCAATTCATGACCATGCAACTGTCCTTCATCATTCAGTCAAAAAGTATATGCCTTAACTATCAAGAAAGTTGTGAAGGTCTGAGGTGGTCATTCCATGTTGTTGGGGAACTATTGTGGTCTACAGAAAACCATCTAGTTAGTAGTTGTGAAGCCATACCTTCCTTCATTTTTCACGGTCACAATAGATTAGCAGTTAATCAGGGTTAGGGCCATGACACAACAAATACCTTTGTTTGCTAGGTCAAAGGGTTAGATCTTCAACTCTAGGTTAAGGCTATGATAATGTGAGTATGCAGTGCAAGAATGGTCAATGGTCAATGATTGGTAAGTTGCAAGGTTAAGTAGTAGGGTCAATTTTTAAGTTATGATGCTTTAGCAATGCATTTAACAGACAATTAAGTTCATTTTTGCAAGGTCATAGATATTTTATGTTATATAAATTTTATGCTACAAATGTGTGAGCAAGGAATTTTAGTCACCTTGCATCATCACATAGTTAGAAGGTTGTTAGGCCTAAACTATAGTGGTTGTGTGAAGGGTTAGTATCATACAATCTCCTGGTCACAACAATTAGTGGAAAATGTTAAGGACATTCTACAAAGCAATGATATGGTTTGATCACAGTTTTGTAGAAGTAAACAACTAATGAAGGTAAAGAGCTCCAAAGCTATGACCATGGGTAGTCAAGGTCAAACATGAAAGATAGAAGAGTGGTCAAGTGGCAGAATGATAAAATATGATTGGTCCACATGGAAAAGCCCAAGGATTGACTCTAGTTGACTAATGACATGGCTGACTTGGCTTGCTAATAGAAAGAAAGAAATACAACTCTTTAATGGAAAACTTAATCTTCTTGATCATCTACAATCACTTAGGAATGTTCTCTATGCATGATAAATGTAAAGGGACATTCCATTGCCACTTGATTATCCATATACTTGGTTAAGGCATTAATGGCCATTGTTTCTATCTTCTCAAGGCTATTTTTGGTATGGAAGATATGATTCTTCTACATCTGGATGTGTAACAAGATTATATCTTCTTCAAATTTGTAGTGATTTTTCTCTGCAACCTTAAATGGAGTTGTTGCGCTTTGCTTTAGGGTAGAAGCTATTTGACTTATGCTTGCACTATAAAAGAAATTTTTCAAACCCTTCTTAGGGTCAATATTTTCTCTAATTCTATAGCATAATATTATATTATCTTATACTATAATTTCCTTTCCCTCTAAGTTAATATACTCCTCTATTGTATCTCTTTCTTCCATTAATATACTAGGCAATACCTTCTTGCCTTGTGTTAATGTATTGCATTTTCTTCAACTGTATGATTGTATCTACTTGGCCTTTGAATGATATAGAGTAAAGTATGTTCCTTATAGTATTCTTTTTGGTTTTTGATCTACATATAATTTTTGAGTTAAGAAAGGATTGAATCTATATACTTTGAGGTTATATTGATGGACTGCGCATTCTTAGGCAAAGAAAAGGTTGAATATACTATTTTGGTGTATCAAACCCTTTAGATTAGATTAGGTAATTTTGATTGGTTTCATTCCTTCTCCCTTTTCCTCTCAAAGTGTAGTTAGATGCACCTAGATAGTAAAGAAGTCGGTCTTATCCAGAGACTCAATCTCATAGTTCAAGTCCCACATCATGGAGATTTTTTCCATGTTTCACAAGGTTGGCTTTAGGTAAAAAATTTAGGCAAGTGTGCAAGATTTTGTGACAATAGAGATTAGGTTAGAGATATAGCAAAGAGGAAACCCAAGGTTATCTTACAGAGAAAACCAAGGCTCAGGTACTAAATTAGTTATTGTTAATTAAGATAGGGTAAATCTCTTAATATATTAGTTTTAATAGACCTATATAAACATCCCAATAGAGTACTAACTTCGTTGTGATTGTAAAATCCAAGTTAACAAGGTGAAACCTAATAGTCTCTTAAGCTTTTAACAAGGCATACCCCTCACATGGGTAGATCATATCTTATGATCAAACGTTGTACCCCTATTAGATTAACTTTATTGTTACAATAGTGAAGATTTCTAGGATTCATCCCTGCTCGAGTTTTACCTTCATCCTGAAGTGTTTTTGGGTTACCAAATCTTTGCGTTATGTGTTGACATATTTGTGGGTGTGATCTATTTCATTTATGTTTCAATATTAAAGTTTTAATGATAGATCTATTATATAAGATTAATTAAGTTTGAATTTATGAAAGTGATTTTGAAGTCAAAATATTAAGATCCTGATTCACCCCTTGCCTCTTAGTATCTTATTTCCCATATACTCATTCAAAAATTAGTCCTACACTTAGTTAGGAGTGACCTTGTTAGAGGACTTTAGAACATTCGATTAGAATACCACCTTGATTAAAGGATTTACATATGACTATTAGGTCAACCTTGATTAAAGGATTTTAATACTGCTATAATAGTTAGAAAGTAATAACAGGTTTGATTTGACAAATTTAACTCACTTTGTAAATACAGATCATAGTTTAATTCATATGTTGACCCACCAAATGGCCTCCATTTTCATATCAATCTCTAATATTCTTGGCACTCCTTCAAGAAATTACTCTTTACCTTTTCACATCACTTCTTATTCTTCTTCTCAAGTTTTCCAATCAATAGCATTAACAACTACTCAAACCTTGATTAGGTCTTCACCAAATCTACTCACCTATGCTAATCTCTTTAGATTATCCCTTTCACCTCCTTAAATATGAAATTTGATCTTTTTACAACTTAAATACCACTTTAGATCTTAGGGTTTGGTTAGATTCATTAAATCCTTCTATCATTTTGTCTCCTCTTTTTTCTTTCAGAAATTTCTATAAACTTTGCCTTGAATTTGTAGTGCCTGCCCCTAGTTCGCATTTTGTTATCGTTGCTAAACTCTTTTAGGGTTAGTTTTATGTTGATGGTTAGCAAAATTGTTATGAGATTATCAGATATTGTGCTATGGATTCAGTTTATTATGTGATGAGATTACTTAGATTTTGTATTTCATGTATGTATGATGATTATTTTTAGTGTTCGCAATTATTGATGATGATTATTACATTGGTTTTAGTTATTAATGATGATAAGTAAGATGATTTATTATCATATGTGTTTTATTATGGATACTTACCCCATACTTGCATGTGTATGGTGTGCGTGTTTGCTTTGCGTGTTTACTTTTGTATGGCATGTCTGATGTGGTTAAGGAAGGGAGTCGTAGTCACTTGCTTAGTCGGGATCTACACGATGCACCGCTTCCTGCCATTGCCTGTTTAGTTTAGTATATATTGTGCTTGTACATGCATGGTTTTTGTGCAGGTTGCAGGTACCGGGTATCGACTTCCCTGAATTGCCAGGATGAGCGTACCCTATCATATTATCTCAATAATAAGAGAGGGGAGATAAATTCTCAAGTCCAAATCCCAACCCTTTTAAGCCATTTGTTCTAATTGGAAAATTAGGACAAGTATCTGAGTTGAGTACCCTCCGAATACGTTGGATAACGTAATTCGTGATTTAAACCCTTGGTTCGATTTTGTATGTATTTTGGCTATGATGGATTTTCATATTTTAACCTTGTGAGTCTTTGATGTATTTTCTATTAATTAAGCCTAATTAAAAGATTTAATTAATGGTTTAATTTAATGGAAAATTAATATGATATTTTAATATTTATTTTATTTAATTAATTGGGAAATTAATTAAATAAAATAATTAAGTTTGAAGATAAAAGTTAAAAGTTTAAATTTGGAATGTGACAATATTTATTTTAATAATAATATATTTGAAATTCATTTTTAAATAAATGAGTAAATAATAATATTATTAAAGCTAATAAATATTTTAGCAATTAAGTTTTGGTAAATGAAATTTAAAAGTGGAAGATATATTTAAAATTAGTAAAAGATTCTAAATCTCATGTGATTAAAATATAAATATATTAAGATTGAAAAGTGGAATTATTAAAGTTAGTGCATGAGATTTAATAAATTAATAAATTAAATTGGAAGGAGTAAATTAAATATTATATTAATTAATGTGAATTATTTTTAATATTTGCTCACATAGGAGTGGGCAAATTCTTGAGAGTTGTCATGTAGATAACACGAAAGTTTGCACTCTAAGAATGCACTAGTTGTCTACACTTAGAAGTTAGCATTTTTATTTGAGCACATGGTGTCTACAACCTTAAGACTCATCTAGAAGGTTGGAGAAGACCCATGCTTGGTTGTCATGCTTATCTTCTAATTGTTTCTAGAGACACTCTAGATGCATCTTAGAGGCCTTTAAATTGAGGCTCTCCTAGTGTATTTGGGAAAAGCAAAAAATGAAAGCTTAAATGGAAGTTGAATGGAAGCTACAAGCCACAAGCTGAAAGAAAAGCTGAAGGAGAAGCTGAATGGAAGTTACAAGCTACAAGCTCATATTCTTCTTCATACTCATATATTTTCTATATGCTTCTATGCTCCTACTAGCATATCTAGTCACTTGGAGGATTCGATTGGCTTGGATCTTGGAGGAAACGCAGATGACAGAGAAGGAAGAGATTTTCTATGGACTTCTGAGGCATGGGGGATTAGCATCAGTGTCCAGGTGCACTCGTGATAATCTCACACTCTATTTGCACTACTTCTCTTCCTGTCCTTATCATTGAATCTAAAATTGAAAATTGGTATCTAGATATTCTATTTGGTTGCAAAGGAAACATTAGAAAACCCTGGATCCAATTAAAGAAACATTAGATCTAAACGGGTTTGGGTTCGAATTTGAATCAGATTGAGAAAGATGATTTATAGTCAAACCTATTGGATGAATTAATGGAGGATTTTCATAGGAAAAATTGTAGATAGAATTGATGGAAGAGATATATTAAATAATTTAGAGATGGTAATTTTGATATTACGAGGTGATTTTAAATTAAGTGACTCAAATTTTATTAATATTGGACAATGGGTCACTATTACATTTTGACCTTGTCATAACGTAGCTACGATTTGAATTACTATATTGATTATTGATATGCCTTAAAGGTTAGTTAAATATTAACTAATGAGATTTATGGAAATAATAGTTTGATAAGTTTATTATTTATTAATGTTTGTTGGGTCTAACAAACTATTAATAAATAATGGTTTAAGTAATAGTATAAACGATTAATTCAATTAGAATTAATCTAGAAGAGATTATTTAACGATTGGAGTTCTGTAAAGACAATGTTTTTGAAATTAAAGTATAATTGATTCTAATCAATTAATGAGTTGTCGATATAATTAAATACGATAGGGATTTAACTAGGAAATGATTATCATTAATACGAAATCGTTAAGAATGATGAATGTAGTTATTGTGGATAAGATTTCCAAAGTAACTTGTTAATATTATTATTATTAAAATATTAATATTTGTGCATTGGATTGAGGTTGACGTTGATGTACAAACTATTGTTAGTCAACTAATACTCATTGGATTGATGGTTTGGTTGTGAAATTATTAATTAAATCAATTAACTAGAGCTAATTGGATTTAATTAATAATTAAGTTATGTAATAGAGATTTAATTGATATAATTATGTTAACGAGATTGTAGATTATCTATATTGAAGTGGATAAATCTTTTGACTTGAATTTATGACTTTAGATATTATATGATTGTCAATGATGATAACGATTGAATTAAAAGGCTTAAATTTTAATAATATTTAATTAAGTCTTAATTAAGAATTATTAGAATGATAATAGGTCATGGATGGTGTGCCTATGTTAATTGATGGATTTAATTGATCATTCTAATTAAGTTATGATATCTTATTCGAAGATTGATAATTGGCTTTCTTATAATTTAACGATTAATGATCCTTGATTTATGTGAAAAGTTGAAGTAACATTAAAGAAGAGTTAATTAATTAAAATATGGATCATGGTTAAATATAAAGGACAATTTAATTAAAGGTCAATGATGATCAGTTTAATGAGTAAATATTTATCCTTAAGTTATTCTTAGAAAGTAATTCTTAATAATGGAAGGATAATGCTATCGGGGAACAAATGGGCTGACTTGTAGGTCAAATGATGAAACTTAGACATTTGAAGTATACTTTAAAATGGAAACTGGAAACCCCTACACTTGAAAATGGAAAAATGAAACTCTACAAAACATGTGTCTGCATCGTGTATTCTATATGCTTCTTGTTTTGGGTTTTTGGGTTGACTAGTGTTGACCAGTCCTAGGTTGTTACCAGAGGCTCGGGGGTTATGAGATGTGTTGGCATGTTGATTTTATTTGGTCTTGATCTTTATAAGCCCAACCATGGTAATGTGATCGTATGCTCTATGATATGTTTGTATTTGTTCATCAGTCTTCATGTGTGAAGCTGAGATGTATGTGTATGAGACACTTGAGCTAATCATTTTTGAGTCATCGATCAGTTATCCTTGGTTTATTTTTTAGTCGCCATGATGGGACTATGATGTGGATTTATTCTTGATGATGTCATGTTGTGACATGTATGCCTCAACCATTTTGGAGTCTTCGATCAGTATGATTTTGAGATATTCTTGGTTGCTTGTTGAGAACCAATGGATGTGATGATATATTTTGGTTATTGAGAACTAGTGGATACTTATGATTATCAGTGATGCCTTCAGTTGCCAATAGAGAACTGTTGTGGTCATGATTTTCTATGGATGTTGCTCATGGAGATTTGATGCTTTTATGCATATTTGATGAGTTTATCATGGATATTTGATGATTCTTATTGTGGATATTTGATGATTCTTTTTATGGATTATCTTTTGGATTTTCTTTATAGTCGCTTGTATAGGACTGTGGTGATTTATGATTCCATGAGCATTAGGGTAGGTAATCTACTTGTAGTGTCGGGAAGTGGCTTGCAATGGGGGCCGGGGCCCTAAGTGGCTGCTAGGGTAACTCATTGTAAGTTTGGTTAATAAGTGATAACATTTACACACTAAATGGGGATTAAATGAACCTAAAAAGATAATTGTTTTGGAAGTTCTCACCCATGCCTTGAGCACTTGTACATGCTAGGATGGGAGTAGTGAGACGCATGGTTGCGACCATTGCATTCCATAGTATGCCTCGTCAGTATGAGAGGATACTAGAGGCAGCATGAGATCTGTATGGACCCGTGGAGTTTAGCTAACTGCCAGGGTAACTTGTACGAGATAAATGCGATGACACTTTCCTGCTCACAGAATAGGTTTCCTACATGTCATTGTGTACCTCTAGGAATAAGATGTCGATTTTGTGTGTTGGAACCTTTGAGTTAGTATACTTTTAGGATTACTGGACTTTAGAGATTTATGCTTTGTGGTTTTGATATCTTGTTTGGGACTTGAGATTATCTCCTCAGCACGGTGGGAGTGGAACACTTAGGTTCCACACGGTCGAGTGGTAGTGTTTTATCACTCTTATCATTTGAGATCCATTGAGACACCGTGGCTGGAGTATTCTTGGTTGTTATTTATCTTCATTATGTTCTTGGATCATTATGATAGATGAGATACCTTATGAAGGATGTATTCACTGGTATGTTTCTTACATTGATGATTTGCATATGTTAGATGATGGTATCCTATGCTTTACTTTGCATGATAGTAGGATGTTTTAGGAGTGACATTCCTACTATGTTTATAGCCGATGATCTCTTCGGTGCTTTGGAATGTTACGCATGGAGGGATGGCTAGGATCCATGATGGTCTAATGATGCTATTTACGGTTGGGAGGAACTGTGCACTTAGTTATTTATGTTTGTGATATATGGTTATCTTTTATGATGGATGCTTATGTCTTTTGTGATGATGTATCATGTATGACATGTGGTTTCATTTATGTTATTGCATCATGGATTAATATTGGATGTTGATGTACTTTATTTACATGGATGTGTATTCTTTCAAGCTTTTTCATACCTTGTAACATGTATAGTGGATGATTGAGCAATCCAAAATGTACACTTGTATATTGTTTAAGAATGTTGGATGTATACTTGTTATTTCATAAGATGTGATGTTAGATGATTAGTTATGATTAGAAGTAATTCAACGTTAAGGGATCTTTAAAGAATGTAACTGTTATGTTATGTTATAATTACTACCAGATAGATGTTACTATTGCTTCTGCAAGTGTTGTGAATGGTTTATCTTTCATGTTTAAAAAAAAAATTGTTTGGCAAACTTAGTGAAATTCTTTGGATCTCTTGGCGGGGCATTACAGAATTCTTGCATAAAAATACTCAAACTTAGTTTTTCTTGAATTAAATAGTTCAAGTTAACCATCCTTATCTTCAACACACTTTACATATTCCAAGAAATCAATTGTGTCACCTAGAAATCACAATTTTCTCATCTTTTGTCAAATGCTATACCTCAGCCAACATTTTTTTTTGACACTCTATCATCATTGGGTTACTCAATCACTACTAACCTTGTTGTTTGTAACATATACTAACACAAAGTCAATATTGATGCCTAGTTGAGTTTATACTGGTGCTTGGTCAACACTAGCATCACTTGGCATAAACTACAAGCTCCTTAATCTTCTTCCTTTTTTCTCATTCAAGCCTATGCATTAGTCATTCTTTGATCATTTCTTCTAGGCTTTAGTTCAACTATCTTCCTTACTTTATCTTGTCAAAGTCTAACCAATCAAGTTTCCATTGTAGTTTCTTTATAACTCAACCTTCCCTCTAGGTCCTTTTGTTCTATCTTTCTTCTCAAATCCTCTTGATCAATCATCTTGATATGACACTAAAATCAGATAGCAAAGTGTCTTAGCAATAAGGCTTCACATCAATGACAACATAACAATTGTCTCAATTGTAGTTTCCAACAATATCCCTATTTGGAATTGATGAAAACACCTCTAGTTACCATGCAATCCAAAACATGTACTAGTTCATGAATCTCCCTCTATGTTTAGTAGATGATATTCATTAATATCCTTAGTTTCATTCTTGGGTAAAAGCACAAACCCGTGTCACCTTTTATAAAGAAAGGAGATATCAGAATGTGACAGTTCAACATTAATGACAAAAAAAATGGTATTTGTGTTTAGAATATGAAGATGATGTAAATTGATGAAATGTGTAGAATTGGATGAGTTTTATGCCTATAATTTTTATAATTTATTTGAGTAAGAGTTTATTCATTTTATTTTATTTTGAAGTCCATTTTTTAAATGTAAAAAATACAGGGTGTAGTTCCCATCAAACAAGTATATGCAAATCATCTTTTTTTGTTCTAATTTGAAAATATCTTATAGATGACATGTATAGCTAAGGAACAAAAAAAGAAATAATTATTTTAGATCTATATTTTCTTTGTTATAAGTACTCAAGTTTGACCTTATTAAAATCCAACAGTTTTTTCATCCTATCAAAACTTCCTTATCAAATCTATACCTTCTTGAAAAAAAAATTACATATTCATGAAGAGAATTCTCTCCTCTAGAGATAAATATGATTTTTTAATTTTTTTGATATGATTTACTATTTTTTTCCTTTTGTGAGGGAGCATCTTCTGAAATGTTAAAATATCAACTTATAATATTTTGAGATTATAACATATTATAACTAATCAAAACACTCAAAAAATTATATAATGATGATATTGAATCTAAGATCTATAAAAGGGTATTTTTAGTATTTGAAAAAAGAGAGTTTTGATAGAGAAGTAAGACTTGACCAAAATAGGTTTTGGTATCCAAAACAGTGACATAGATTTGTGCTTTTACCTTCTCATTCTCATCATTGTGTCTAACAGTCACTCAGTTTTAGTTTTACTTTGATTCTCATCCATACAATTATGATATGTAACACATTATCTCCCTCTATCACATTAGATCATGAAATCAATCATCTTCCTCTTGTATTATTGGCAACACCATATTCTCTTTCTTTGCAACATCTCTTCCAACTCCATATTCATATGTTAACTAACTACTCCCCCTTACTTACATTCTCTCATTCTTTCTTATTATTCCATGGTAATTGATATACTCTTCCTCTTTGACAAGAATTTCAATGACACTTCATCTATCTCAGACATCTTCATCATGTTGATATTTTCATGTCAGTACATTTGAATCTTAATCACCATCTGACATCTACACTTATGACTTATACAAAATTATGTTCATCTCACTTCACTACTTTATGAAACTCCTAAACTATGAAATTTTGCATCAACTTGTAATATATTCTAATCATCTCATTTGATGCAGACCTCCATCTCAAGTTAGGTATTCTTATCTAGGGGAATCACCCATAATTTACTTCTTGGGCATTCATGATCAGCCTTAGGTAAAGCCTTAGTTAAAATATCAGCTATTTTCTCCTTGGTGAGCTTACATACTCTAATCTCATTTCTTTGTCTTGAACTAGCTCTCTGAAGTAATGTTACTCAATAGCAATATGCTTGGTCTTTGTGTCCATTACAAGATTTTATTTCTTGCTTGTCCACCACTTGTACTCTTTTTGTCATCAATATTACCTACCCAATCATAGTCATTGACTACTTTCAATTCAAACTTATCATTTTTCTTTTAATATAAACAAAGTTTTCTATTCCTTTTAGATATCTTAGTTTCCTTTCCACTGCCGTCATGTGATTATCCTTAGGGCTTTTAGAAAAATCTTTAAAAAATCCCAATTGCTAGGGAAATATTAGGTCTTCTATGAACAACATATTATAGTTTCTCAATCACTAATCTATATAATGTTTGGTTCATATTAGCTAAGTCATCATTCTTAGATAGCTTATGTCCAGTAGCCATAGATATGCTGACTAGTCTTGAGTCTTCCATGCCAAAAATTTACATTACATCCTAGATGTATTTTGACTGAATAATGTAGATACCTTGCTTCATTTGATATACTTGTAAAGAATCAAAGAATTTGATCTCACCAAACATAGACATTTCAAATTCTTTGTTCATCTCATCTACAATTTTTTTTCATAATGCATGCTTTCCTCCAAATATGATATTATCAATAAAATTTCAGATAAAAATATCTCATTGTTACCTCCAATATTCAAGTACAAATTATCGTTATCATTAGTTCTCGAAAATCCAATCTTTACCAAATAATTATGAAAAATTTCATATCTTGCTCTAGGAGCTTATTTCAATACATATAGGGCTTTGTAAAACTTACATACCATGTTCTTCTTGTTGGGATCCACAAATACTTCTATTTGTTCTATTTAAATCTCTTATTCAAGTATTTCATTCTAAAATGAAGATTTGACATCCATTTGGTACACTTAAAAATCCTTAATAAGAAGAATAGGAAAGTGATGTTCTAACTCCTCCTAATTTATTAACTGGGGAAGATATTTCCCCATAGTCAATACCTTATTCTTGTGCATATCCTTAAATATCAACCTATCTTTTTTTCTTATGACTTCTCCTTTTTCATTCAACTTGTTCCTAAATACCCACTTTCTTCCAATAAAATTCTTGTCCTTAGGTTTAGGTACCAATGTCCAGGTTTTGTTCTTCTTGATCTATTCATTTTCTTCATTCATCACTTAAATCCAATCTCCATTATCCAAATAATATTTTACTTATTTACCTATTTAATATTGAAAACTAAACATGTATCACTTCTAAGTCTTTTTCCCTATCACAAATCTAGTCTTTGTTTCCAATGATTTTCTTAGGTGCACGGTGTCTTCTCACATATTTTTCTAGTGTAGCTTCTTTCCTTCTTTCTTCTCACATAGGTTTAGGGTAAGTGCACAAAGTTGTGGTGCCAAAATGGGGTACAATTGACCAAGTTTCTTTTTTTCCTTCTAAAATCAACAATTTTCTGAACTTCAACAAGAATTTGAAGATAGTTACGCTCAAAATTTTAAGATATGAAAAAAAAAGTAGTATATCTTTGAATCTAGTTTTTAACTATATATATATATATATATATATATATATATATATATATATATATATTTATTTATTTATTTAAAATGGTTTACTTTTAGGCTCTCAAAAAAGGGGTCCATAGAAAGGGGTACTATTTTTTTAGGAAAAACATAACACAGTGCAAAGTGTGCCTCCCTTAAAATTTTAACTTTTTGTTTTGAAAATTTTTAATCGCTCCAGTCAAAGGTTACCTAACACCATGTATTTTATCCAAGATTTTTAGGTAATTTTATAATGTGTATATTTTCAAAGAAGTTTATAAGTGGATACATCCAAAACATGGGAAATATCTATGTACTTCCCCTAAAAATTATTTAAAACTAATCCAAAATCAAAACATCTTTTTTTCAAAGTGTGTAGAATGGAGTCTAGTTTCTAAAAAGCTAAGTTGTTGCAAAATTTCATGAACTAGTTAAAATCTATACCCCAATTAGTACTAATTGGTTTTTTAGAGTAAATGGACATACATTCACAAGAAATATAGTTGAAAGGCTTGAAATAGTATAAATTCAAAATAAATCATATGGTTGGATAGCTAACATAGAGATCTACACTATCATGCAACCTAATTTTATCAATGCTCAACCACAAGGAAACTTGAAGGAGAACACACAAAAAAAATCAAGAATTTTTTGTATGGTTGTTGCAAAACACATCTCAAACTAGTTTAGAGCCTCCAAGCCTTTGGGTTGGATCCCCAAGGAAAATCCAAATGCTTTATATAGTGAATTTGCACAATAATACATGTGCACTATAGTGTGTGCATGTAATAGTGCATGTATGCTATTTAAAAAATTTTAAATTCAAGGATTCCATAGTGCATATGTTCTATAGTGCACATGCTCTTTGTATGCCTTGTATATCAATAGAGAGGATGTATAGGGAGAGAGGGAAGGAGAGAGGTAGAGAGTGAGTAGGAGACTATATGATCAAGAGAGAGTAGGGGATAGGATGTAGAGTGAGAGAGAGGGTGGAGAGAGAAGGGAATGGGGGAAAAGAGAGAGAGAGAGAGAGAGAGAGAGAGAGAGAGAGAGAGAGAGAGAGAGAGAGAGAGAGAGAGAGAGAGAGAGAGGGTTGTTATTGTTTTATTTGATTTCCAATAGCCCATAGATGTTATGGAGAGTCATATAGCACACACATGTTGTGATGTAGGATACACAAGCCTAAGTGTAGGCCATAGAAGGTGTGTGATATATCTTGTATGCACTATTGGAAATTTTGAAAAAAAAAGATGTAAGCTTTTTGGCACTGCAACATGATGCTTTCACCCTTCATCTTGAAAATTGATCTCAAGATCATCTTGTATCTCTACTTTAAGTTCTTGTTCAGGTTCTACTTTCTTGACATTGTCTTCTCAATGTTCAATATCTACTACATGTCTCTTAGCATCATTCTGATGATGCTTGACACCAGCAATGTGTTGCTCGATAGCCTATTGTTACAACTCAACATTCACTATTTTTTGTTGCTCAATAGCCTATTGTTACAACTCAACATTCAGTATTTGTTGTTGCTCAATAGCTTTATTCTCTTTCTTAGGTAAGGCACATGGAACACCCTCATACACATAAATGAATGTACTATAATCTTCATATTTTTTCTTGCATTCAACATTATTTTTTTCTATATATTCATCAACTTTCATAATTTCACTTTCCACAAATTTGTTAGTATTAGAGTTCAAACACTTATAAGCTTTTCTCGAAGTGGAATATCCTAGGAATATGTCTTCATCACTTTTAGCATCAAGTTTTAAATTTCTATTATCTTTCAGTGTATAACATTTCTTCTAAAGACTTTAAAATACTTTACATCAGGTGCATACCCATACCACAATTAAAATGGTAACATTTGTACCTTTCTTGACTTGTACTTTGTTCAAAACATAAACTACTATACTTATAGATTCTTTCTAGCAATTTTGGGACACATTCTTCTCCATCATCAGTGTTCTAACATAGTCCATGATTGATCTATTTCTCCTTTCAACTATTCCATTTTGAGTAGGGGTCCTGGGTACTGACATCTTCCTTTCGATTCCTCTATCATTGCATAATACATTGAATTCATTAGAGATAAACTCTCCTCTATCAGATCTCAAGAACTTCTGACTCTTACCTATTTCCTTTTCAACTCTATCCAAATACCACTTTTAAATAGCTAAAAGGAATCAAACTTTTCTTTAAGAAACATTACAATCACCATTCTAGAATAGTCATCAACAAATAGAATAATTTTTTTGTCTCCACATTATCTATGTACTCCAATAGGTTCACAAAGGTTAGTATGAATCAATTCCAAAATATCATTAGATGAATAGGTCTTTCTCCTAAAACTAAACTTTGTAAATTTTCCCAATTAACACTTTTTACACATAGCATTATAAAGTTTCATCAATCTTGGAAATCCTCTTACTCTTTTTATCTTACTAATTCTTACCAAATTATCAAAGTTCACATGACATAACCTCTTATGACATAACCATATATCTTTAGTTTTTGTAAACAGACATGTCTCATCAGATAAATCTAGATAAACAAAGTTACCTCTTATCTAAACACCACTTCCAATTAGTTCACTTATGGCATCAAATATACTAATTTTTTCAACTACAAAACACTTAATTTAGGTTATAGTTATGTCCTCCAACATAATAAATATTATTACATTTGATCTTGTTAGTCAATTGTATTGGTCTTTTACCTTTATACAAGAGATGGTGCATCACTACCAAACTAAACACAACTACCTTTCTATTGTTCCATGGTTTCAAACTTACTTTTATCACTAGTCATGTGATGTCAATAACCTTTATGTACCTTAAAATGGTAATCTAGACTATGGGCCCCCAATATTCAATTTATCAAATTTCCCGAATCAATGGTTTGTAATATTTTATTAAATCATTTCAAATCAATTTCTTTGATCAAATTGTAATTAATGCAATTATTTCAAAATTTCTTAAGGTTTGATCATTTTATCCTAAGCCTTATTTAATTAAAAGATAACCTCTCTTTTAATTAAATAATTAATCCACATTTAATTAATTGAGAGAAAAACCCCCTTTTAATTTAATTAAATATTTCCTATTTAATTAAAAGAACTTGCTCCCTTTTAATTGAATAAAATCCCACTTGAAAAAGGAAATAAAATAAATTCTTTTTTTTTTCTGCTACACTTAAATGCACATATTTCTAAGTGGGATTCCATTTAATTTTCCTCCTCTTTTCTCATTGGTGGAATTTTTCTCACATAGATCATTCTTTCTCCACCCTTGATTAAATCTTATTGCCTCTTAATCTTAATCATCCATTCTTATTTATAAGGGAGATCCCTCTCCTCATATTTGACATCCACGATTATGCTATTATTATGCTGTAGGTTTGTAGAGCAATTTTTGGAGAGTTTGAGAATTAAAGATTTCTGTGCAGAACTTCTATCTTCTTGTCTTCTTCTCTCATGCATCCATGGCTTCCATCATCATGATCCATCCTTGCATTTTTCTATTAGCTTAGATCCATATTTACTTTCATAGATTAATCTTGCATTGTTATTTTCTTTCATAGATTAGATTTCCTTTCTTGCAGTTGTTTGCATTTTAATCATTAATATTAGTTTGCATCTTCATTTGCATTCATATTTTGATATTTTAATCTCTCATTTTATGGTGTACTTGCATGGGCACAAACTATGTCAAACTGAGGGCCTCCATTACAAACCCCTGCACTCCATGAATAGAGAGCTATGAGCTACCATTTAAGACCTCATTCTTCAGAAATCTTGGATATAATGACTCATACAAGTGTGCTCACATTTTAGGCATACATTTTTGGTGCCCACCATGGGGAAATCCACCTTTACTCACTAGTTTTAGATATTTTTGGAGCTAACCCCCATATGCAGATTTCTTTGGAGACAAAAAACCCTAGATCTAAAAGATTTAATCATATCTCTCAAACATATTGGTGTTTTGGTTTGAATTTTCTTTTGCAAGGTGGTGACATATTAGAGATGCTTCAGTGAAATTGTTATATTTTTATGAGTTATTTTCAATATTTTATATTTTTTTCTTGATGCTTTATGAAAAATCATTTTAGGGTGCAAATTAGCAATTTTCTAAAGAAAAGTCTACATTTTTGTAAATATCTCTAAATTCCAAATAGGGTTGTTTCTTTGTCTTTTGATTTTAGAGATCATATCAAGGCTCAATAATTTGATTTACAAAAACTAGTCTATTTCGGAAAAAATGACTCCCTAGGTTACAAATGAAAAGATATTTTCAAAATTTTAATATTTTTGGAAAGCTTTCTGATTTTTGATAGGAGTCTCTTTTCTACGATTTTGGATCTGAATTCATATCATATATGTCCAATCTTGTTGACTAGGTCAAAAATCAATATTAAAAAAAGGGCATTTAATGAATAGCTTGCATTTAATTTTTATATGGATCAATGCATGATGTGACCTTTCATTTGGGTTATTTTCTAGTTATTGTCACTCTTAAAAATCATACTTTTATATCTAACCCTAGTTTTGGACAAGTTGGATATATATTGCATATCTTGTGTTTGCTTTTTTTGCTTGTTGCTTTGTTTGTTGTGAGTGAGCATTCAACCGTAAACATAAGGTACAACATGGAAAAGACATGTTGCAAGGATTACCAGGTATTTTTTTTGGGTCTCTATAACATTTGGATTTGGAAGTAAAATGAACCCTCTCATGTGTTTGGCTTGAGTATTTTTACATGCTTTCATAGTTTCACACTTAATTTGGTGCTCTAAAATTGGTCTAAGTTTACTTTCACGTATATGTGTTTCACATAGTAATTAGGCCATACAAACACTATTTGTGGATTTTTTGAGGGAATGTACTTAATTCACTTGCCTTATATACAAAGCTCTTCTCACAATAGATCCCCTTGTAGGTAGGGAAGGATATTTGCTATTATGTCACTATTCCACTTAGGTTTGTCCTCAACATTCATTGGTACTTTTTCTTTTGAGATTTGTAGTGTTTTTTGTTGGCTTTTCCAAAAATTTGGTGTGGGGATTTCAAATTAGTGTGTCAAAGAATCTTGTTTGCTATGTTTGGGTAAGGTGAAAAGGCTAGAGGAATATGCTTTGTTCCTTTTTCGACACATGAGAAACTTGAAACCCTTGAATCCAGACCAAGTTCCCATGTGGTACAACTTTGTGAGTCTTCCTTGATTAGAGAGGGTTAACTGTAGTGGACATTCCCTTTATTGGGTCAACCGCATGGATGAAACCTCAAGTAGTAGTAGCCATTTTTGACGTGGTAGTAGCAATCGCTATATAAATGTCCTTGTGGGGAAAATCCTCATGGGTGTAGTCTTTTGTTGGGTTGTTAGATCTCCTTAGTATCTCTGATTGATTAAATTCTTGAAATATGTCAAAATCCTGGTGTGCTAGGATTGGATTTCACCCACTCTAGATTGCAAAAGCTATAGAGTTGAACATTACTAAGAACCATAGTGCTACCAAATTTTCTTTTCTAGGACTATATGCTTGATTGGAAAATATTTTGAGAACATACACAGTGGTGGTTCTAGAGATTAGACTAATACTATGACACTAGTCTTGCTCATGTGCAAGGTTGCTTTGTCCATTGCTCATTGTTTGAAGATGTTTTCTTAAAATTCCTAATTTTTGTCTTGCATGCTTAGTTTATGATTGAAAATTTATCAAAATTAGTTGGATATTTAAAATAAATAAATTTTGAGTTCCTAAATCAAGATTTTATGGTCAAACTGCATTTCTATCGTGTTGTTTCCAGTCTCCCTAGGTTGATCTAGTTCAGATTAGGCTACTTAGCCCATTATTAGAAACTTTTTTTCACCTTGGGTTACTGTGCTTTGAACCCTTGAATTAGTAATCTTTTATTTTACAAGTGACCTTGTTTGGAATTAGTGAGTTAGAGACCATCCTTGTTGAGAAAGATATACCTTTGGATTCTTTGATATTATGCTTGGAGACTCTTAGTAATTTTTTGTCCATCCAATTTCATAAAAATTCAATTTTAATTATTTATAATTTGGGTAAATCATTCTCCTAGTCCATATGTGCTAGGGTATTCACCCAAAGTTTTGGGCATGTCTATGGTAGTGTTAGTTTATGCCTATTCCAAAATTCTATCTTATCACATCTCTTTTAGACAAGTGAGTGCTTTTACTATCCTAGTTTGGTACCAACATTTCTTAGGGCTATCCTATCACCTAGTACCTTTTCTTTCATGCCAGTTACAACAAGATATCCAATAGATCAATGAAAGTGACCTCAAGTCATCTTTAAACAATTACCTTTAGTTCAAACTCATCAAAGATGTAAGAAAAAAGAACCTGTGTTTGTTCAATTGCCTGCAAATATTAAAAAAGCTTTGTTTGACCATAGTAGTGACCTTATTGAGTTGAGTACACCCTTAGCATCACCTTAGTCAAATTTTGATATGGATTTTACAATGGCTTCACAAAAGAAGAATCGAAGTGGTGAATACTATATTGACCTTTTGAGTGGTGGTCCCACTCATGAAAATAGACCAACCTCACCCCATATTGAGGATAGATATTTGGATGCATACTAAAATGCTAAGAAAGGTAGGCATTATACCTATCAAGAAGATGAATCCCAATATGATGATCAAATAAGTGAGCCTTCTAGTGCTTGTGTGAATGCAACATTTACTGGTAACTAGTTTAGATACTCAAGGCTATATACACTGCTCATGACACCTTTAGGTTATGTGAGTGGTACACTCAAATTAATTGAGCATGAGAGTAAACCCTTCTAGAAGAAAAAGCTAAGAAGGAGGAAAAATTTAGATGCCTAGAGGAAGAAAGGAAACTTGCACAAGACCTTCTCGTAGCTTTGCAACTTGATAATAAATTCAACAATGTGCATATTGGTGGTGGAAACAACTCTCTTCCATCCACCCATCCTAAGACTCCATGAAGTGGAAGACACTCACGATCTCCTTCATGATCTCTTCGCCCTAGAGGAAGGAGATCTTCAAGACATGATTATTATAGGAGACCAACACCTCCTAGATTTTCAAGACAAACTTCACAAAAGACTCATCATGGTTCACAATATGGAGGTGGTAGCTCAATTTTTGACTTCAATTATTATGATTTCATGGCCATGCAACCAGGCCCACATTTTCAACAACATATGGAAGCATATATGGACCAAAATAGAGATGCATGCTTTCAACATTTAATCAACAAGAGTGCTAAGGTCCCTTACAACTTTGACATAGAAAAAAAAATTCCAAAGCATGATCCCTCTATGAAAGAAGAAATTGACCAATTGAGGAAATAGCTAAAGAAAATATTGGTACCCAAGAATTATTTTTCACTTGATTCAATTTGTCCTAATCCTTTTGATAAGAGTGTTGACATTAAAGATTTTCCTAAAAAAATTGAGATCTCTCAATATGACAAATATGATGGAAATGGGGATTTGAATAATCATGTGCATTAGTTCTATATTATGAGTTTTGAGTTTCATCATGAGGACTCATACCTTATGAGATTATTTCCAAGGAGTCTTAAGGGTTAAGAAATGGAATGGTTTACCAATATAATGCCTCCTATTAAGATGTTCCCTAAGTTAATTCAAATATTTTTCCAACACTTTGCATACAATCTTTCATGATCTTTCTTGCTATTGGACTTATGTCACACAAAAAAAAATCAAGGAGAATCCTTTGTTACTTTCTTTCAAAGATGGATATGACAGTGCTCTTCCTATTCTAGGACTATTCCTAAGAAAGAAAATATTAAAATCCTCATTAGTAACATGGTTCCTGAGATTAAGTACAAATTTAAAAAGATGATTTTTGAGTCCTTTGATACCATGGTTGAAGCTTCATTTAGAATTGGGGATTTTTTGAGAGAGCAAGGTATTTTGACAAAAAATGGAAACAACAACAATTTTTAGAATAACAACAAAAATAACAAGGATAAAGGAAAGAACACATATTGGAATAAGAACAAACAAGTGGTTAATGATGGAGTTGTGGATTCCTCT
The DNA here is from genome assembly GCA_028749045.1 of Cupressus sempervirens. Taxonomy (NCBI): domain Eukaryota; kingdom Viridiplantae; phylum Streptophyta; class Pinopsida; order Cupressales; family Cupressaceae; genus Cupressus; species Cupressus sempervirens. The sequence continues at coordinate 182,492,934 of CM053786.1, read as the reverse complement.
AAGCCTAAAGACCAAGCTATTCTCCATTTGGCTAGTGCCAATCAACAAAGTAACAAGCCAAGATATCAAGAAAGGCCTAAAGGAGAGAAACATAACTTTACACAATTGGGTGAGTCATATGAAGAGATATTCACAAAGGTCCTTGCTCATAATCTTGTGCACCCTTATGATGCTGCAAAGTTTTGCATACCTAAGGTTAAGCCATGGCGATGGGATGAGAGGGCCTACTGCAAGCTTCAAAATGGCATTGGACATGATATTGAAAACTATGGGAGATTTAAGCATATTGTTCAAGATCTTATTGAGAATGGAAAACTTGAAATAGATGAATTAAATACCAATGCTGATCACACAACATTCAAAGAGCCTTTGCACAAGAATGAGAAAGGGGAAGCTTCCCAACCTAAGAATGGAAAGGTTGCAATCAATTAGACTAATGCAAATGCATAAAATGTTGTTAATTTTCTTGAGGTTGTAGAAGAAAGTGTCAACATGATGGATGATAAAGATTGCAGTGGTTATGATTTAAATTTGAGTTCTCCTATCCTTGGTGAAAAACTTGTTTTGGTGCTAAAGAGTGCTCACTCTAGAGAGTCATCTCATGGTCCCCTTGTCATTAGAGGACCCAATTCAAAGTAGTCAAGTAAACTTAATCAAGTTTCTTCCCAAAGGCTTAATTATATTAAATGA